>BPTQ01000009.1:37223948-37613788 GCA_019973895.1 Chrysanthemum seticuspe
TAAGCAAACCCGAAAGTTCCAATTATAAAATATATAGTTATATTTGACCTAAGTAAAACACATAGTTATAAAATACGATAATAAAAAATAACTTTAAGGTTTTAGGCATATCTAAACCTATGACCTCAGAAAACTTTCTTCGTAAGATACCACCTTATTTCAAGGACTATAATACGGTTCTCCTCATCGCACCAGTTTCTTATGTGGGAAGTTTTCTAGACTAATATTCAAAGAAAAACCTTTCCATTTTCATTATATATTTTAAAAGAATAATTACGTTAGAAAAAAAGATGTAATTACGTTAGAAAATAACTTGTAATAATAAACAAAAAATTCCTAAGCTTAGGACAATTTCTTGACTGTGGCTGTTAACGACTCTCCTCTAGACTAACCATAGCATAAAATATTGATACACAAAATGAATCCAGTTTATATTGATATATAAAATATTAACCTTGAAAGCCCAAACGAATCCTGACAGTGTATAGGTTGGAACAAATTTGTGGTCTTTGTTAATACCTTGAAGGAAATCCCACTTGTGTTTATCTGCAACATCCAAAATTTCATCATACAAATGCCTCCAAATATGCTCTCCCCATAGAAAGGCATCCCAATCATCTAGGTTTTCAACTAATCGCATGAGAGAAACATCAACTTCCTGAACCAATAATCTGCCCATGAAGATAACCTCCAAAGCTAACAATAGACAAAGACGTACTGCATCTTCGTCGCATATGATACCAAATGCCTCTTCATCCTCAATTAGGCCAAGAATATCTAAGTTTGTAATTTTTGAACCTGAATGTTTTGGGAAAACCCTTGACATAAAATTGATGTGTCCAGATCCATATTTTTCAAAACTTACTTTTCCAAAATTAAAACCAGTGATAAGCGAAAACTCTGGACGACCGAAATGAAGGGGACGGTCATCAATATAATATACAATCGGCATATCATAATGGTTTTCATTCGGATAACATTGTTTTTGTAAAACATAATCTATCATATGTGCTTCGTGGTCAAAATAAGAAAGGTCCAACCATTTACCGAAACAAGTTTCCCTAAACAACTTCCTTCGATTTTTATCCAACTTGGATTTTATTAAAGAAAAGTAGTTTGGTTTACTTCTGATGATGATTTTCGCCTCATATTCCTACAAATGAAAAAATAAAATAAATAAATAAATAAATAAATAAATAAATAAATAAATAAAATAAAATAAAAAATACTCTACTTAATAACATATAAGGGGAGTAACAAAACTGCATTCAGTCATCCAAGCCTCACACTACAATTTTGTAACAAATGCCAAGTATACTTTCAAAAAGGTAGAACAACAAAGAATCACATCTCAGACACCAGATAAATTACAAACCCAAACACAATTTTGTAACCTAAACATAATTGTTGTTGCAAAACTACTATTAAACATGATTAATTTCAAATAAATAAGGGGAAAAACAAATATACGAACAATTTATATATATAAACATAAAAAAACATACCCGGATACGAAACATTTTTTTTGCAGGATTTCGAGAAGACGATGTTCTTGACTTGTAGGAGTAATTTTGTAATGGGGGTGTAATGTATGTGTTATTCTAATTCATTGGTTAGGAAAGATATGTGATAAGTAAAAAGTATTTTTACCGTGGTGTAAAAATTGGGAAAAAGTACAAAAATACTATTTGGCCAAAAACCGCTAAAATTAATTCGCTTAAGTCGCTCGACATTGGGAAGGAGCAAAAGGAATAAAATATTACTTTTTAAAGTTTGACTTTTTTCTCGAAAATATCAAAAAAAAATCGCGCGAATCTTAAAAATTCGCCGGATATTAGTCGACTAAAATTCATAGGTACGAAAATGATTGGACTCTGAAAACTGTCAGGACACGTGTCACTATTACATTGGAAGGATAAAGTCGCAAGTCTCAAAGTTTATTTTGGAAATACCCAAACTTTTTTTCTAAAAAGTGATGACACCTTGAGCGAAAAATGCATTCTTAGAATTTTCCCCTATCTTTAATGTAGTAGTTTACTTTCAAATCTGTAATCTTTTGTTTTTAATTACTAAACTCAAGTTATATTGTCAGTTTGATCAAGTTTTAAGCATTAATTCCAAGTTTCACTTCAATTCATCTTTATATGCTTACTGTTGAAAGTTCTAAGTTCCATTTCATAAACCCAAGCTTCAATAAGCTTGTTTATCAGTTTTAATAAGCTTATACAAGCTCCTTATAGCTTGCTATAAGCTTAAGTTCAAGTTTCAATCAAGTTTGTACCTTGGTCAACAAAAGTCAAACAGGGTCAAAATTGATGCAGGTTTGGTTATTGGGTGGTGCAGCATTGGAATTGGGTTGATTTTGAGTTAATGGGTTGGTATAAATAGGTTAGAGATCCTTGGGTCTACTGTGTGCAAGCCATTGTGGCTGGGGATTAATTGTAAGTTCAAGATCTTTCCTTATAGCATAATCTGTTTTAATGGTCACAAGTAGTTAAAATTAGTTTAATAAGTAGTCTTTAGGTTATTAAAAGTCATTTTGATTGCCTGCATTGTTCATTATAACAGTTAGCTTCAATTTGATTGCAAAATAGTTGATACAGTGGTGTTTGGATAAACACATTCAACTGTCATTTAGGCTAGTTCAGTGATAGCTTTTTGTTGTTTCATGCTTGTTTGACTATAAGTAACTCAATTCAAGTCTTGGATTGGTGCATGCTAGTTCAAAAGTCAACATCTCCTCAAAATCTGTCTAACTGATAATCTGTTGAAGTTTTGAATCAGCAGACCCTTGTTTTGTGCTTAGAAGTGTTAAACATTGCTTACAGTGAGTTCATTACAACATATTACATCACTTTCAGTCATAAAATTGGATTTAAAACTCATAAAAGTCAAAGTTTCACTTTTTCTTCAAAAGTCAAAACTTGCCAAAGTGGTTTTGAGCCATTCTAGAAACAATTTTCATGAGCTCATTTTTGGGCCAAATTACATGAAATTGCAGGTTTAAGAAGTTCAACTGGTCTATTCCTTTATTACCATTTTTACACATTTTTGTGATTTTTCTTTAAGCTCCAAATGAGCTTGGCAATAGGGGCTTGTGTGCCCTGTGCACACACTCAGTATTAACTGAGTGTGTGCAGGCATATTTCAGAGCTTGCATCAAGCTCATTTGAGCTTGATCAGGTCTCAGCTTTGGTTTAAAGATACTTGGCCAGGTCTAGTATCAGCCCCAACTTTTTGTTTTCCATTTTAGCTTATTGTGTTGCTAGTACTTAAGCTCAAAAGTGACCACTCAAACTGTTTTTGCTCATATACTCAATCAAGCCAAGTCATTACTACTTGCATTCCAGAAGTCAAAAGCAGTTGTGATTAGTTGCATTTTGGTACTTGTAGCCTATTTTAGCTTCTGTTATCAGTTGGTACTTTTTGGTGCTTATTTGCTTAAAATAAGTGCTTATTTATAAGCACTTATCATAGCAGTTGCTATTTCTTGTACACAAGCACCTATTTTTCTATTTTTCTTATATTCCTAATATTATTTTAGACTTTTCCTGAAATTTTCAGATTTTTCTAAGCTTGTTTGCTATTTTTCTTAATTTAAATCACTTTTTAGTACTTTTTAAATAGGATTTAATACAAAAAATTAAGAAAAAGTTCAAAAAAATAATTTTTCAATTTTATTAGGTTTAGATCAATATAAAAAGTAAAAAAAGTAATTTTCCATATTTTTCATAGTTTATTTTGTAATTTTTAGTAATTTAATTAGTTTTAAATAGTTTAAAATTCCTAGAAAATAGAAAAATAATCAGAAAAATACAAAAATAGTTTTGAAAATTCTAGTTTGATATTTTAGACTTTTCCATTTCATAATTTCATTTTTCTAGCTTTGTTTCCTAATTTCTTGTATTTTGGTTAATTATTAAATAGTTAAAAATAGTTTTTAATTAATATTAATTAATTAATTAGTTGTAAAAATAATTTTCTTTTTCTAAAAAGTTTCTTATATTATTAGGTTTGTAAAAATATAAATTTCATATTTTTAGGGTTAATATTGATTTAGTTTCACTTTTTAATTTGTACGTCGCGTAGATTTTAATTTCAGTTTTATTAAAACATAAAAACAAAAACATCATTGTAAAAATAGTGATAGCATTTATTTAATAGATTTTATCTTTTTAATTTTCTTTAATTTGCATTTAAGCCGTTTTTATTTGTTGGTTTTTTTCCATAGTCATAATCATTCTCAATCTCCTTTTCCCATTCAAATTCCTCGATCACTAAACGTTTGATAATCCATTGCACAACTCGCTGGGACATAACGACCCGGGGAAACATTGTACTCCTCAGATCTTCATTGATTTCGTGCTCTAGCAGTTTTAAGCTGGTTACGGTCCACCATTCACAAGTGGCGGGCTTGTGTGATTTAGCTTGACTGTTTGGCGCGCATCAGTCATAATCAGTTCTGTCAAGCATAGGTGGACGAGTATCTGATCCAGCTGCTTGAACATCCTCAGCTACAGTCGAAGCGATAGTAGGTATGTTGTTAGACATGACTCCAGATTCTACGGGATTTTACTATTCTTTGATTAAACCGGGAAATAGATTCTTTCACGGGATTTTACTAAACCAAAAGAACAATCGTAAAAATGTAGCACGAAGAAGTAACAAGTCTCAATAGACAAGTGGCTAAACAGTCAACTCGCTTTGGTATTAACTCGCTAAATAATCAACTCGCTTAAGAGACAAGTCGCTTAAAACTCAAGTCGCTTAAAGAAACAACTCGCTTAAAACCCACGTCGCATAAAAAGTCAACTCGCTAAATAGCCAAGTCGCATACAGAGACAACTCGCTTAACACCCAAGTCGCATAAACCAACTCGTTGCCAATACAACTCGCTTAATAGCTAAGTCGCTTTAGAACTCAAGTCGCTTAAAGAATCAACTCGCTAAATAGCCAAGTCGCATAAACCAACTCGCTTCCAATAACAAAGCAACTCGCTTCGAAGAAACGTTTTACCGTGACTCAACTTGCTTAGTACAATATTAAAAAACAACCACTTTAACAATCAAAAACAACCCAACCACGATGATTCAAGCCTTCCAATTCGAAACCTAAGCACATATGATGATCCTAAACACAAAAGTACTATCAAAATTCAAGCTTTAACACAAGAAATTGACCAAATGATTCAAAATCTTCTAAACACTTATAACCCCAAAAACCTTATGAAATCCACCAAAACAAAGAGCACTATGTGAAATAAAGAAAAATGGTATTGAATCTCCAACCCTCTACCTTGGGAGGTAGAGGGTATTTATAGTGTCTTACAATAAACGCCACCTACGGGCTGTGGATCAGGCATACAGTGGGTAAGGACCCGTCCGTCCTCCACGGTGTTACTTAACTAACTACTTATTAACATAACTTGACTACGACTACGAGCTTTCTAACGAATACATATACTTGAGGTGATCGACTCTTTAACGACTGGATTTTCTAATTCCTAACAGGATAATATGATACGGTTATACAAATGTATCGTAACGAGCATAAAGATGCTGCATTTTCTAAAGAGGACGTGTGGGATATTTTGAAGGAACATTCAAAATGGGACGCGCCATAACTGGTCCTGGACTTAGCCGGAGTTGTCTCCGAACAAAGCCACCAAGAGCTATTCGGTGATCATGCATGACCACCTCCCGCCTTTAGAGAGAGAAAGTTCTAGAGAGTGAAAGGGAAGAGAGTTGGGAACTATGTGAAATAAAGAAAAATGGTATTGAATCTCCAACCCTCTACCTTGGGAGGTAGAGGGTATTTATAGTGTCTTACAATAAACGCCACCTACGGGCTGTGGATCAGGCATACAGTGGGTAAGGACCCGTCCGTCCTCCACGGTGTTACTTAACTAACTACTTATTAACATAACTTGACTACGACTACGAGCTTTCTAACGAATACATATACTTGAGGTGATCGACTCTTTAACGACTGGATTTTCTAATTCCTAACAGGATAATATGATACGGTTATACAAATGTATCGTAACGAGCATAAAGATGTTGCATTTTCTAAAGAGGACGTGTGGGATATTTTGAAGGAACATTCAAAATGGGACGCGCCATAACTGGTCCTGGACTTAGCCGGAGTTGTCTCCGAACAAAGCCACCAAGAGCTATTCGGTGATCATGCATGACCACCTCCCGCCAACAAACCACGCGCAAAAAAAACACAACACACATTCTCCATTGCTTATAACCTTCCAAAAAAAAGGTGAGGGGGCTAGTTTTGACAAGATTTTAAAGTATAAGGGTAATTAAGAAACATGTTACAGTATATTATACTATAAGAAAAAAAGAAAGAGGAAGATACAACCCTACCAAAAAAAACACACACACATTGTCTATTGTCTCTCTCTAGAAACAAAAATGGCTGCACCTCTTCCAAAAAACAAAGAACTTTGGCTCAACCACCTCAACAAATCACACACGATGACATGTTGTCAATGATTCTAAAATGTTGTGACGTACCAGAGGTGTTGGCTATGCGCTCCATTAGTAAGGCTTTCAAACGCTTAATCTCTGAAGATAAAGCTTTCATCCAGTCCTACAACCTTCCTGAAAGAACTGATCATTGGGTGTTTTCATATTCTGTTGTTACTCAGGAAGAACAACAAGTGGGTTTTATATACGGGATGAGGCTTTTTGATGACAAAAGGGTAACTTTTGGTCCGTTTAAAGGTGGTAAAAACTAGAATCTTGTTGATATGTCTGACAGCCTTTTGCTGTTCCATGACTATGAAGATGTTATTTCGTTGTTGTGAACCCAATAACCAAGACGGTTGACCGAGTTGCTGTACCCGATGACTTCCCTGAAGATGCTTTTGAGTATGATGGAGACTACGACTGCAAGATAACCACGGATGCAGCTGGTTACAACATTGTTTACCATCAGATTGTGGATGATGAACTATGTTGTTTTCAGTATGATTCGTCTGATGGTGGTCGTTGGGCTAAATCGGATTTTGTTCGTGTGGATAGGATGACTCCTGAAGATGAAAAACGAAGAAGAATCGTCTTAAACATTCTTGATGAGGATCTAGGCGAAGTGCTTTACACCCATTTTTATAGGGATGGGAATGACGTCCCTGTTTACAAGGTGACATCACCTACTGAGTATGATGCTGAGAGTGTGGATCTAGATGATGATGAGGAGGAGTTCACTGAGGCAAAATCTTGGCATTATTGTGGGGGATTGGCTGTGTTTATGAAGTTTAATGAAAAAAGGCTGGAAAAAGATGATTATAAGAGTACGATGAATGCCATAAGAATCTCTCTCTTCAGCGGCAACAAAGATGGCACTAAGTACGAGTTTCGCGTTCATGTAGAATTGAAGACATTTTGCCCGATCATATTGAACTCGCCTCACTGTCCATGAAAGAGCTTGACGGGGTACTATATTTTGCTTTTCAAACTGATAGCGTTAGGGATAATGTTGCTGCAACAACATACGTAGACAACTATCTGATTGAAGAGGGTTTAATGCTGGAAAGGCTCGAGTTTCCTCCTCTTGACAATGGGAACAAGCACTACCGGGCAGTTTTCACAAGGCGACTAACGTTGCCTGAGCCGTAGGTTCATCACCGGGCGAGGTATATATCAATTCTTTCGAATTATTAAGCTTTCATGATATGATATATAGTAGTATTACTTTTGGCATGATATTTTTTCTTGTTAATATTGTATCTGGTTTAATTTGTATATAATGTTATATGTACACTAGTTTTTACGCGCTATATGGTTTAGTTTCATTTGTTTTTGGGATTAGAAAGTAGTATATTGTGCAAAAAAAAATAAAAAAATGGGAAGACATGGTATATATGGTGTAAGTACAGAAGTTCATAAATCATAATGAGATAAGAACTGAAAATTTAGACTAGTTCCATGTGGGTATTTTAGACGTGGCAGATTGAACGAGTAATAGGTGAGTTGCATAACAAATTGGAGGAACATAAATCTCATTGTATATCAGTAGATTAATGGTTTGGTTCTACAACCTGCTCAAATGGTATTTATGGCTAGAATTTATCAAGCAAATTGATAACCCTAATCGTATCTAGTGAAACAATATTTTATCAAGAATTTATCTGTATTCAAAATTATTTGTCATTTTATGGTAAACTAATTTAGAGTTTGCTACAGTACATATACATTGAAAGACGTGTTAGTTTTTTTACTTGTTTATGTTGGAATCAAATTAATCAAGAAATCATAAGTCTTGAAAGCCAAAGGGCTGAACATGTAAATTAGATAATTTACAACCAAATAGCGGTTAAGTTACTTATGGCGGTTATAGGTAGTTATTATTTAGTTAACATAATTCGGTTATACAAACCGAAGGGTCACAACGTATGGGACACACCCATTCGTTTAGTATATATATGTATGTACATATAACGTTTATCAGTGTGGATAATAAAATTAAAGTGTGTTTATCATATATTCCCACCCTCTGTTTAAACCGAGTTACTGCACAATTCTTGTGCATACTCCTTCCAATATGATGTTCATCCATGATTGATCCAAGATCCGTAGGACCTCAACATGGTATCAGAGCATATGGTTAACGTGGATCGATCAATTGCAGTCCAAGGAAGTTATCGCCAATGTAGAACAAGAAAACTCGAAAAACAGAGCATTAAGAAGGGTCATGGAGACGATACCGTTTTCGGCAGAAACGCAAGATCAGAATGAAGAACTGAAAGAAGATCATGTTAATTGCAAGATGATACGTTCCAGAAAGGTGTCTTACGCATATATGGTGGGAATAAGACACGGAAAGAAAAGGAGTACATAATAATGGTGAAAATTTACTATGAGGGAGCACAAAGATCCAAGCAGGAAAGGCCAAGAGATGAAGAGGTGGTTAGCAGTAGGACTGCGCATAAAGAAAGTCCACCAGGCTTTCGCAGGGGATAAGTGTTGAAATAGAGGATGCACAGAAAAAGATATGTACAAGGACGATGACCAAGAAGATCATCCATGGAACAATGAAATGCAACTGAACATGAAAGACCAGACAAGTAACAAGGCGATCAGATTTTAAACGAGAATGCTAAAGAAGAGGGAGCGAGGCTGCAATCAAAGATGGACAAGAAACAGAGTAAAGATTATGATGTCTTGATTAGGGGATTGAATGTTGGAATCAAATTAATCAAGAAATCATAAGTCTTGAAAGCCAAAGGGCTGAACATGTAAATTAGATAATTTACAACCGAATAGCGGTTAAGTTACTTATGGCGGTTATAGGTAGTTATTAGTTAGTTAACAGAATTCGGTTATACAAACTAAAGGGTCACAACGTTTAGGACACACCCATTCGTTTAGTATATACGTATGTACATGTAACGTTTATCAGTGTGGATAATAAAATTAAAGTGTGTTTATCATATATTCCCACCCTCTGTTTAAACCGAGTCACTGCACAATTCTTGTGCATACCCTAATCGTATATAGTGAAACAATAAGTTATCAAGAATTTATCTGTATTCAAAATTATTTGTCATTTTATGGTAAACTAATATAGAGTTTGCTACAGTACATATACATTGAAAGACATGTTAGTTTTTTTTACTTGTTTCTTCATTCCAAAGTTTTCAAACTATCTACTTTTCAAACATTGAACAAATTAAAACGTACATAGAGACAATCTTCATTTCTCATGTGATTTTTTTTATATCTGCGTAGATCACATGTACTTGGTGTTTCCTAAATTTTAACTGGTTAATTTGTTTGTTAATATTTGCTGTTCGATCAATTGTGTTTTGGTGACAGTTTTAGTAATATGTCAACTAGGAGTGTAGCACATTTTTTTTCCTAGAAAGAAAGGCTCACTTAAATGCTAAAAAGGGTACTTTGTGATAAGTTAGTATAATCTTCAAAGATTTATATTCTACTCTTACTCATGCTATTTTCATTTATATTACCCAATTATTTTTTCCAGATCTTATTTTTGTATAATTATATTAACGAGAATGTATTTTGTTTGGCTTGTAGAAATACTGTTAAGTGGCGGTGATGTTGAGAAGGTTAGAAGCTATCAGTGACGTTGAGAAGGTTGGAAGCTATTAGTTGAACTTTGTGTTTACTTGAACAATGTGTTGTTGGTTTAAGTCATATGGTTATGAACTTTGTTTGTTTTGTTGGTTTAAGTCATATATGGCTATGAACTTTGCTTGTTTTGTTGGTTTAAGTCATATGGTTATGAACTTTGAACTGATCATGCAATTTAATTAATTTGCTTTATTGTTGTAGTAAACTTTGCATTTAGTTTTTGGATACTTGTTTTTAATGACAAATGGAACACATGAAATGAGATACATACATGTTAAAAAGCCTATTTGGTTAACTTCTGTGTTCCCATGTTCAAAGAAAAAACAATAAAACAAGGACTTCTAGACTTAAGACAATAATAGAAATGCGAGTCTAACGTACATGTTACTAACAATCGGAAATGCAATGATCTTATCCACAAAATACCCGACAAGATTATTTTCATACCTGCCCAAGAAGTACATGTTAAAATGCCTAGTTGGTAAACTTGTGTGTTCCCTTGTTCAAAGAAAAAACAATAAAACAAGGACTTCTAGACTTAAGACAATAATAGAAAATGTGAGTCTAACGTACATGTGTATGTTGCTTTTTAACTTTTAGAGCAAAATGTTTATTTTTCTTTTGAACGGTTAATAGGCCCAAACATAAGTTTGGGTTTATTAGTTTTAGGGTTTACATTGCTTATTTATTAAGCTAATATTTATTATAGGAGTTGATATTTACACTATTTTAATTGATGAAGACAACATAATTATGCACATACTATATTGTACCATATGCATTAAGGGTGTCATATTGTGGTGTTCACATCAATATTTGTGGTGTAAATAACAACTCCCATTTATTATAAATAAATAGGCAATCTTTATTTTGTAGTCACACAAAACACATTCAATAATAATAAAACTCTTGTTCTTTTACCGTTATTAATGTTACAAGCTGTTGGGAAGTAGCAGGTACTAAAGAAAGAACACATATGCTATAAAACAATACAGGACCTCCTTCTAGGTTCTTTTGTTTTGTTGTGCTTTTAATAATGACATGACACAAAGGAGAGTGGAAATAAGTATTTTGATGTGTGATGGATATAGCATAAGGCAAGCTTGCATAGGAAATGAATGGTATTCTACTCATAGTCCATTGTTTTGTACTTCTACGTTTTGGTGCTTGATGCAGGTTTTACTGACCAGGTTTTAATATTTATAAAGTCTCGTTATACCTATGGTCTACCCTAATGCACTAACGGGCAGTGTACCCGGTCGTGTGTAGTGTAGTATTCGGTAAAACCGAGGTCGTCCCAAGAGCTATGTGTGTTGGATTATTACTAAGTCTAAGTGTCATAGATTTTAATAATGATTTTGATAAGGAATTAATTAATTAACTACTAAAGTAGATAACAACAAATAAAGGCAAAGGTTTAATCAATAAAGGAGAGTGGTGCTAACCTAGTTATTCCTCCTAGCTAGTAATGTCTACGTCTACTTACTTCCAATTACTTCAGGTGGGGTCAAAGTCGAGAGGACATCATTTGGTCAATTCGCCCTAACCTATCAGCAAAGATGCCACCACAGGAGAAGTCAGGTGTGCCCTCATAAGACCTGTTGTTCCTGGTCCCCTAAGCTGATTCATTAAGTACCGCTACATGCTAGATTTATAATAGTGAGTGCCCGGGCGTTAGCAACTTAAACACTCACCCCCTAATTCTTAAGTTCATCCAAACGGTAGGTGATCAGTTGGTCAAATCGTACAAGTAGAAAGGGTCGTCACTTGGTCATATCTTACCCTTCCCGTCTCAGTCTACTCACTTAGGGTCAGCTGGTCATATCTCCTAAGCAACTAGCCTCTACCGCCATTCAAAACTACCGAAACAAGGGTAGCTACCAATAAACTATGCACGCATACACTTAGAAATAATTATACGTAATTAATGTAAACGCAAATAGAACAATTAAGGAATCTGATAATGCTACACGCGTCGTTCGGGGTCAAAGGAACTTTCTTTTCGTCGAGCAAGTTTTTCAACACCCTAGGCAGTGAACCTAATCGTTGTAGTGTAGTATTAGGGTAAGCCACGGGAATTTATATCGTTCTCTAGGGGAATAGGAATGCTAGTGAGAAGTTACTACGCTAAGGTTGGGGTTGAGGAAGATTATTTTTTTATCTTTTTATGTTTTTTAGGAAATGGAAAGGTACGAATCTCGGGGTTTGGATTTGGGGGTTGGTATCTCTACCGATTACTCTACTTATCTAATTGTCTAATCTAGTGGTGTATGTAGTCTATGTCTAATTATTGTGTGCTCGTATGATGATTTAAAGATGTGTTTACTTAGGTTTTATTACTCTTTAATTATCTCCTATTGATGGTTGAATTGTCACGTCCTTATCCTTAATCGTGTTGTGTGTCTAAGGTCGTAGGGTATGCGTTTATCCCTAACTCTTTGAAACTACCAAAGGGTGTCGCCTACAAAATCTCTAGGATTTATAAACTTTAGATCTAAGGTACTCTTCGGATGGTTTAGCCTACAACAACTCTAGGTATTATAAACTAAGGTTCACAAAGATTAATCAAGAATTAACTACACAACGGATGACCTATCGCATTACTAGATCATTAACAATTAAGATAAGAGACAACCAATCAATATTCAATAATTACGTTTCATATTCCCTAAGTAAACACACAAGTAAATTAGCCGGACATGGGGAACATGCAAGCATACACACAAGTAATTGAAGACATAATTAAATTAATGAAGTAAAACACTTATCTTGATGTAAGATAGGGTTTGGAACCCTAAAATACTGTACAAGACAGCCTTGGTTTGGTTTAGGTTTTTACTCCAAAAGACTACACACTGAAAACTAAAAAATTCGGATTCTATATATAAGATTACATATGCGACAGCGTCACCCTTTGATTTGTGACGCCGTTGGGTCGCCGTTATTAGGGTTTCGTCTTGGCCACGTTAGTCTTGCGACGGCGTCACCTTATGCTTGTGACGCCGTCCCCTTCAGTCTCTGACGTCGTCTGGATCAAATCTAGGCTGTCTGAGTTGCGACGACCTACTCTTTTAAAACCTGACATCGTAACTTGTAAATAAGAAATTTGGCTACTGAGCCATCACAAAAGTGATGCAACGGCGTCGCAGATAATACCTGACGCTGTCCCCTTCAGTTTTAGCAGCCTGAGTGTCTCGATTCTTGACTTTGGCCATTTTCTTCGTATATTCGCGCCTTTTCGTCCGAATAAGTGTCATTCCAGCATTTTGCCTTCAAGATACCTAAAAAGTGAAAAGGAACGATATTAAGTAATAACGGATACAAAAGTGATCAAATAAGGGCTTAAACGACCCCTCAAAAAGGTACATTTTAAAACCTTATCAAATATCCCTACACTTGCTATTTGCTTGTCCTCAAGCAAATGTGCTTTTAGCCAATTAATTTATAAGTTAGGGGTCATGAAGCATTGGTTTAGAACAATCCACAACACATATAAGCCCCGCAAAAGTCATAACAAGCACGGAAATTACATACTAGCACCTCACATGGGGTGTTTGGATACTCACATCTCTCGGGTGTATATGAAATATAACAAGTTGGAAATGGAAGAAGAACACTCATTAACCGGTCTTAGTACATAGATTACCATAGGCTTGAGACTAGATCAAACCTCCATCGCTTTGGCGTAAGCACCTAGGAAAGACTATCAAAGAGGTCATTTAAAGGGTTGTAATGTTAGGCTTTCGGTAGGGAAACAAAGGGTTTGGTGGGATAGGCTATTTAGTGGTGGCAAGTCAAAAATCTTTATGTTACAAGCATACGAAGAATGGCGTTGCTAAGCCAAGACTCGGCACTCTAGACTCTAGATAACTGAAACAAACAAACATAATTTAAAGATAAATGTAGGATGGTAGCCCATATATATTTTTTTCAACACTCTATTTTTTTTTTCTTTTTCTCTTTTTCTATTTTTTTTTGATTTTTTTATACACTTTTACTCTACCATCCTCTATGATAACATCAAAATGATGGGGATTAATAGGCACATCCCTACACTTAAGTTTTTATTACTCTAATCACTAATTTGACCCGAATTGAAAAGATCAAAACACTTGGAGTACATTATTATGCAAATAAAGGGAATTTGAATTTAACGTTTCCTTCCCATCATTTCATAAACTTTAACTTTTCCCGTGAGTCCCAATCGTCCCAAAACTGTGTACAAAGGATATGACTCGACTTAGCAACTTATGCAAGCAACTAGATAATTGAACTAAGGGTTTAGTGTGATAACAATAATGCACTAAAAGTGAGTGCATACAAGGTAGGCTAAGGCGATTTGGGTGTACATTTGGGGGTGGGGTGTAAACAATGCTCTTCATTGATATTCCGGAAAAACAAAACATCACGAGAACCGCGAAAAGGATAGGCTCTGAGGGGTTAACTAGGGGTATCGTGTACTAAAGATGAGTACAACGCAAAGGTGTGGGGGAATTACTCAACCAATGTGGAAGAAGTAATTATATTACGGGTATTAAACAAGGGTTATCCTAATGCCTCTTATCATTTAGTTATTCCTAACTACACAAGTGTAGTCTTACTAGCGATCTCAGGATGCATCACAAAACAAGTTCTAGAATCTATTATACTACCGGTTCACACACTAAGCATTAAAGATGAATGCTTTAATTCCTACTAATCTAAGGGCGATCCTCACATTTTGGGTGGAATTTAAGTGGTAAAGGGTTTTTTGTGTGCTAGTCATATAACTTCCTATCCATGAGACGCTTTATTAAGACTAATGGCCCACTCCTATATGTCATGAAAAGTTTTAAATTTGGTGCCAAAATTACCCTAACCGACATTTTCTCATAGTTTATTACACAAATGCAATTGGACAAAGCAAACATTCAAGGATAAGCATAGTTTCAAAGTTCCCATTTTATTTTCCCTCCGTACACTTAAACTGAACATTGTCCCCAATGTTCCCCGAAAGTATCAAAGTTATGATAATGGAAGGTAATAAAAGATAAAAGAAACTAGTACACCCCTGATTAGCTCGGTAGGATCCGTGTAAAGTGGTGGTTACATTCTTCAAGAAGAATGTTTGCGTGAAAAGCTCCTTCTCATCTTATGTATCTTCTTCTTGATAAATTAAACCTGCACACTTGAAGAAAACAAACGAAACCTTTGCGTAAAATCGGCGGTAATAATATATATAGGACTCTACTAAACTAGGATATAATGCTTGTGGAATGGATGTTTACAGAATTTCTGGAAAATTAAGACCTGGAAAATTCCAAAATATTATAAGTAGCTCAGAAAACGAGAAAAAGTAATCAGTTGTTTTTGCTCCTTCCTGACGCCGTCAGGTTGCGATCCTGACGCCGTCAGGTTATCCTGACAAAAACTGGTCCGCGCTTTTCTAGAAAAAATTCTGGAAAATTTACATCTTTAGAATCTGGAAAAATTTCCTGCAAAACATCCATTATGACTCGATACAAGCATTTGACTCGAACAAACACACATGTATATCTTTTAATTAATTGAAATTCTCATGTTTACGTTTCTTTTGAAAACGTGTGTAATCCTCCCTACACTTATCCCTTATGTAAAATACCTTTATATGTAATTAAGACGAGGTTAAAGACAAAATAAAGCATTTTTAAAAATTTAAACATGAGAATAAACAATCAATAAAAGATATATGACACAAACAAGCAAACAATTAAGCATGGGTTGCCTCCCACGAAGCGCTTTTCTTTATTTATGAGTCTTGTAGCTAGACTCGTAGTCGTGCCCCTACGTAACTTTATTACCGTCACCTTCTTCCTCATTACGGTCTCTATTGGGGGATTCCATGTTGTAAAAGTGCCCTATGATGCACCTTTCTAAGAGGTCGTCCTCTCCCCAATCGGTTCTATATTCCGGTCCTAAGTTCAAGCAATCCTTATAGAATCCGAAAATCTTGGCCATAACATAATCTACTCCTTTCTCCTTATCCTCCTCATTCCTATAATAGACCGATAGTTTAAGTTCCTTTTCATCATTGGAGAGTGATGAAAACTTTTCAATCTTAAACGGAATTTGGTAGGCTACATCATCGGTCTCATCCTTGAATCGCACTATTCCTATAAGTCATCCCGGTGTTTTCTATGAAAGGTTTTCTTAGAATAACGTGGGACAAGCTAGGATCTATGGCCGTACTAATATCATCCACAATTATGAAATCCGTAGGAAATGTGAAACTACCTACATAGACGGGCAATCCCTTAACTCTACCAAGAAAATTGCAACTAACCCTAGGATTATCGGGATCTTGCCTAGTTGGGATAGGCTTCTTCATTACCCAATTATAGTAGGTTCTAGTCATGATGTTTATTGGAGACTTGCGGTCAATGTAGGCCTTTGCCACGAAAAGGTGTCCTATGCAACATGGTATGTTAAGATTCCAAGGGTTCTCAAACTTGATCCTAGGGCTCTTCCTAACATACATGTGACAGAGGTCACGTACAAAGTGTGGGTGGCGAGATAGTTCTTCTTCCGTAGGAAACTTATTGAAATAGTCATTGTCTACTTCATCTACTTCCTCGGTTGTTTCATTCATCGGTGTTTCACTAACCTCAAGTATCGTGTCATGGTTCGCTTCGTCATTTGTTCTATTAGGTTCCACTAAGGCGATGGTATTGACGAATTGAACGTGCTTATCTAACTTACTTGGGTCCTTAATCTCTACACCGGAAGGTTCGGGAGTTGAGATAGCATTAACCTTCCTATCACTATTGGTCATGGCTTTCAAGAGGTTATCTATCTTTCTATGCATCTCGGCTTGTTGTTGGTTAAAACGGTCCGAGAGCTTAGCTATTTGAGCTTCTTGGGATGCGACTAGGCGTTGCAACATCCCTTCAATGTTTTGTTGGTTAGGGCCGTGAGATGGGGGCCATGAGAAATCATTGGAAGTGAATTATTTGGTTTTTCCCCAATAAAAGTCAGGCTTGCCCTTCCATGCTTCTCGGGCGTCATTAAAAGTCCTAGGTCCGGGTGTTGTAGGGAATCTTCCTCCCGTTCCATTAATACGCGAGGATGCGTAGTCAACGGAAGCTTGTTCGGGGAATTAGGTGCAAGTGTGCGTGTTATGAGGAGCACTACACGGCTCACACGAGGAAGAAAATTTGTTCACATGGTGTGAAGACTTAGTATTTTTGTAGGAGCTCATTAGGAATTTAACTTGATCTTCAAGTTCGAGCATCCTACGGTCAGAAGGTTGTGAGTCAATGGGAGGCAAGGAGATTGCCTTAACGGTTTTGGGTAGCTCATGGGGGTCATTGCAACTTTTGTTGTCATAGAGAACAAGGTCCTCTATTATACCCCCTGATTTTTTCCGCGGTGAGATCACTAAGTTTTCCACCCGTCGCTTGGTCAATGGATCGCTTGGTGGGGAAGTTGACATGATCATAGAAGAGTTGGACTTGGAGCCAAACATCAATGCCGTGATGAGGGAATTTATGAAGTAAGTCCTTGAATCGAGTCCATGCTTCGTAGAGAGATTCACCTTGACGTTGTTGGAACATCAAGATATCATTCCTAAGCTTAGTGGTTCTCCCCGGTGGGAAAAATTGAGCAAGGAAGCGAAAGGTGAGATCATCCCAACTTGAGATGGAGCCGGCGGGAAGTCGCTCAAGCCAATTACTAGCTTGGTCCCGTAGAGATAATTGGAAGAGACGTAGATACGTGGTCTCCTGAGTAGTAGCATTGAGGTCGATGGAATCGACAATTTTAAGGAAATCCTTAAGATGTTGATTAGGATCTTCGGAACGAAGTCCATGGAATGCACATCCGTTTTGCACCAACCAGATGGTGTCGGGTCGCAGGGCCGTAGTTCTGGCTTGGTCGGGAAGCTCAATGGTGTTCCTATAGCCTAGGTGGCTTGGTCTCGAGTATTCACCAAGAGTACGGCCTCTTGGCGGGTCATTTGGTGGTAGGTTGATGAATGGTGGTTGGTTATCACCTTCCATGATGGGGTTACTAACAAAGGTCACAAAGAAGGGGGATAGACTACGAGAAAGTTAAAAATGGGAAAAAGTTTACTTGATAGGAATCAAGCAAAGAAACCTAAACGAGGTGGAATTCTAACTAGCTATTCTATTCCCCGGAAGCGGCGCCAAAAACTTGATAACGCTACACGCGTCGTTCGGGGTCAAAGGAACTTCCTTTTCGTCGAGCAAGTTTTTCAACACCCTAGGCAGTGAACCTAATCGTTGTAGTGTAGTATTAGGGTAAGCCACGGGAATTGATATCGTTCTCTAGGGGAATAGGAATGCTAGTGAGAAGTTACTACGCTAAGGTTGGGTTTGAGGAAGATTATTTTTTATCTTTTTATGTTTTTTAGGAAATGGAAAGGTACGAATATCGGGGGTTTAGATTTGGGGGTTGGTATCTCTACCGATTACTCTACTTATCTAATTGTCTAATCTAGTGGTGTATGTAGTCTATGTCTAATTGTTGTGTGCTCGTATGATGATTTAAAGATGTGTTTACTTAGTTTTTATTACTCCTTAATTATCTCCTATTGATGGTTGAATTGTCACGTCCTTATTCTTAATCGCGTTGTGTGTCTAAGGTCGTAGGGTATGCGTTTATCCCTAACTCTTTGAAACTACCAAAGGGTGTCGCCTACAAAATCTCTAGGATTTATAAACTTTAACTCTAAGGTACTCTTCGGATGGTTTAGCCTACAACAACTCTAGGTATTATAAACTAAGGTTCACAAAGATTAATCAAGAATTAACTACACAACGGATGACCTATCGCATTACTAGATCATTAACAATTAAGATAAGAGACAACCAATCAATATTCAATAATTAAGTTTCATATTCCCTAAGCAAACACACAAGTAAATTAGCCGGACATGGGGAACATGCAAGCATACACACAAGTAATTGAAGACATAATTAAATTAATGAAGTAAAACACTTATCTTGATTTAAGATAGGGTTTGGAACCCTAAAATACTGTACAAGACAGCCTTGGTTCGGTTTAGGTTTTTACTCAAAAAGACTACACACTGAAAACTAAAAAATTCGGATTCTATATATAAGATTACATATGCGATGGCGTCACCCATTGATTTGTGACGTCGTCGGGTCGCCGTTATTAGGGTTTCGTCTTGGCCACGTTAGTCTTGCGACGGCGTCACCTTATGCTTGTGACGCCGTCCCCTTCAGTCTCTGACGTCGTCTGGATCAAATCTAGGCCGTCTGAGTTGCGACGACCTACTCTTTTAAAACCTGACATCGTCACTTGTAAATAAGAAATTTGGCTACTGAGCCATCACAAAAGTGATGCGACGGCATCGCAGATAACACCTGACGCCGTCCCCTTCAGTTTTAGCAGCCTGAGTGTCTCGATTCTTGACTTTGGCCATTTTCTTCGTATATTCACGCCTTTTCGTCTGAATAAGTGTCATTCCAGCATTTTGCCTTCAAGATACCTAAAAAGTGAAAAGGAACGATATTAAGTAATAACGGATACAAAAGTGATCAAATAAGGGCTTAAACGACACCTCAAAAAGGTACATTTTAAAACCTTATAAGAATCATAATTAGGCCAGCACCAAGAGGTGCTTAGGCGCTCATATTAACCATACAAATCAATTCAATATTCAAAGTAATGAAATACATGAATCGAAAGTAAAGAAAAGATAAAATGCTAATGCTTTTCGTAGGGGAGTGATTTCTCCCTTAGAGACAGCTCCGTATGCTCCTCTAGATCTGCCTTTGGCTTCTTCCCACGTTCTTTGGTTGTGATGTGTGGAATGGGATGATTTGAAATGCTGGAAATCGTGGGGTATTTATAGGCCAGATCTGGGTTACGGCGTAACTAATATAAGAGTTACGATGTAACCTTCAATTCCTTCATATTTTGCACTAGATCTGCTGGTTACGGCGTAACCTTATGAGTGGTTACACCGTATTCTTCAATATTACTTGGTTACGCCGTAGTTGGTGGAATAGTTACGGCGTAGTTATCAGCGGCGTGGAACCTCATTTGACCTAATATAGTTACATCGTAGTCTTTGGGGAGAGTTACGCCGTAACCTTTTGATGAGTTGGTTTTCTGAGTCACGCTTTAGTTACGGTGTAATGTGAGAGATGAGTTACGCCGTAACTTCTTCAAAGTTAGCATACTATGATAAGTCTTTGATATTTCTCCAATTCCGCGTCTCTTTAGCTCCAATGCTCGTAATTTACCTGAAAGTGGAAAACAATGGAAAACAAGCGTAAATCCATATAAATGATATAAATTACAAGCATTATTGGGGGAAATTGACACTTAATATTCAGGACTATTTGATGTTATCAAATATCCCCCCACTTGAACTCTACTTGCCCTCAAGTAGACCTTATTAGAAAGATTCCTAAAAAGATATCTCCCAAAACCTTGAAAATATAAGTTTACAAATCCCTTATGCTAGAATAAAACAAAGTCGAACACCTCACGAAAAGAGAACGAAACACTCAAATCTCTCAACTATTCTAAGTTTCAATTTCGGGGTGATCACTCAATCGCACAGTCATAGCATGTATTCTATCATAAGCTTGGCAGTTACACAAATCTCCACCACTAGAGTTAAGGGCTAAACAATTCTCGAAGGCAATATGGGTAGACACGATAAAGGTTAAAGGGTTACTCATCATTACTAACATGTCACGGCGAAGTGGACAAAATCAATGATACATGACCAAATCCATGGCCAAGACACCAAAGATTGCTCGCTGCATCACCTAGACACGCTTCATGACTAAAGGGTAGGATAAGATATGGGATATATAAATGGTGTAAAATAAAAAACAAGCAGGTAGTCTAAATTTATAACCAAGTCATCACCACTTACCGTCCGCCCAAAGTTCAAGCTTTGAAGTCAAGAAACTGGATCATGAAATACTAGGTAGATGTGTCATTAGAGGACGTCGTGATGGGCACACTACATTTTCTCCAACTGTTGGCATAATTACCAACTCCAATCTTCAAATGTGACCGAGGTGGCCTCCTCGATACTATATCTAAAAATCTCATAACATAGTGTTTATAACATCGCACTTTATAATAACTAAATACCATAACAACTATTTTTTTTTCGAATCACTTTTTTTTCAACGTAACAATAATAACTAAACATAATATCCCCCCACTTGAGATGAACAATGGGAATTTGGGGGGTCTTCAATGATCTTTAGGAATATGTCGTCGATGACAGCGAGATTTCCAAACTTTTCCACTTGAACCTTGAACTTAGGCAAATGATGACTTCCCAATCACAAATAAAGACTACAGCGTAGGCTAAGGTGTATAGGTGTATCAAAACAATATATTGGGTTAACAAAATGAAAGGAATGGCTCAGATGGGTGTATCTAGGGGTATCTTGCACTAAAGGTGAGTGCAACAAAATGGTTTCACATGGGGGTCGAGAAGTCGAGGTGACTAATCGATAGACACACAGTGGTAGCCTATTTGGGGGATAATCCTATAATATTGCCTTCTAAAAGTGAAAAGTCCAAATACATCAACCTAACTCAACATACCTCGTCTATGGTCTCGAAATGATGCAAAGGCCAAGTTCTAAAGTTTACAAGCTACCGGCACACTCATAATTTGGTGGATTTGGGGTAAAATATCGGAAACGGAAAAGGCTAATCTCACCGTATAATATCAAGGGTTGTATGTGCTCGGCTAAGGTCTAATCTAGTTAGGTTAAGAAAAACATGTTAAAACTTTAAAAATGGCATAATTTTTCAAAATAAACTAGAAAAACGAGGGCAAAATAATGTTCAAGAGATAATTCTACTCCCGTCCCCCCACTTTACAAAGTCCCTTTTGTACTATGCATTAAATAAAGGTGAAGAGAAAAGTAGAATTAGAGCGAGAACTTCCCTGAAATTTGCTCCACAAAGAAAGAAGGCCCACGAAAAAGAGATGTGCCTTCGTATAAGCATCATGAACAAACTCACACTACCGATAAACATAATTCTAAAAAGAAAAAAATAATGAAAAACAAACCTAACTCACTTTCGTAGGAATCACGGTTGCATTTAGCATATACAACAAGCCTTTAAAACCACTTGGTGTCCCAAGTGGACGAGTGAAGTCTCGTGAGGGTTTACAGGGAACACACCCACAAAGTTCATTTAAAATACTAATACAAGGTTATTGTGTTTTAAAATGAAAGAAGTAAAGCAGAGGAAGGTTACGTCGTAACTCTTTGAGGGAGTTACGCCGTAACTGGTAAAACCTGACATAAGCTGCAAAGCGAGTGGTTACGGCGTAACCACTGAGATGGTATTACGCCGTAATTAATAATGCGTCTAAAGTACTGCTGCAAAAGGTTGGTTACGGCGTAATCACATAGATGAGTTACGCCATAACTATTGTCAGATCAGCAAACTGCAGCATCAATCACTTCCTCGTTTCCTGCAAAAATGGTTAAAAACACAAAACCCTACAGAAATGGAAACAAAATAAAATAAACGGATAATTCGAGTTATCTCCCGAAAGAGCACTTTTCTTTATTTACGAGTCTTTAAGTTAGACTCAGAGCCGCAGGGCTTTATGGGGGCCTTTGGACCTGGTCGACTTCCTCTATGTCTTTCATTAAGTTATGTCTGACCCAAGCGATATTCGTGGTAGTGTGGAGGTATTCTTTAGTCTCGATCTTCCGAATTTTGCAAAATTTTTCCTCCGGCCCCAAATGGTAGCCAGTGAACTCATACTTTTCAAAAATAATTGGTGGTGGCCTCTTGTAGGGAATCCCAAGGAGTTTGCACCTCCTTTGCTCATATGCTTCATCGTCGGGGTCAGTAAATTCCTCATTCCCTTGCAACTCAAGGTAATCTAGAATCCCCTTAATGTCATCGTCGTCAGAAGCGGTACCTTTAACCCATTCTTCATCGAGCAGATTCTCCACTAGTACACGCTTGCATTCTTCTTTTTCATTTCTTACCAACTCCTTTTCATCCTCAACTGTTATTTCACTGGTGTTGTTAAGACTCTCGTTGTTTGAATTTTCTTTACTAATGTACTCCTTCCAAATATTTTCTTTTGTTAACGTATCTACATGTCCATACTTAATCTTCACCCAACTATCAAATCCCAGGTTGTCCAACCAAGGCAAACTTGTTCTTTCCTCATCGTTGGTTGAGGTCCAAAAGAATTCGTCTTCTCCCATCCTCCTTAAGCTGCTTCCCCCGTTACATTTATCGTCATAAGGGTTACATGATGCCCAGAAAACTCCCCCATGAGATTTTATCCTTTCACACCAGTGACTTCGTATTTCCTTGTTGTCAATTGCGCTAAAATGATCTTCCATGCAGTAGATGTCGTTATTAGCCACTTCCTTTTTCTGATTATGATCCTCGTATTCAATCTTGAGATTTTTAAGAAGATTCGGGTTAATCTTAGCATTCTCGAATTGTATTGCGTACCAATATCAAATCTCTGAACTTGATATTATGTCTTTCAAGCTCGTGAGGGCACATCCATTCTTCTTCTTTTTCACTATCTCCACCGTTGTAATACTTGCGGAAGGGGTCGCACGTAGGCCATGCTCGTGTGGATTCATCGTCGGTTATGATTATCGGAGTAAACCAGTGAGTGATAGGTGGCTCCTCTTCATCTTCGAGGGAGAGTTTCTCTAGTCTTTCATTGTTAGGATTTAGTAAATCCAGTTATTAAAGACTCGGTCACCTCAAGTATATGTAATCGTTAGAAAGCTCGTAGTCATAGATTATTTAATGTTTAGTAGTATTTACTTATGTAACACCGTGGAGGACGGACGGGTCTTTACCCACTGTATGCCTGATCCACAGCCCGTAGGTGGCGACTTATGTAAGAACTATAAATACTCTCTACCTCCCAAGGTAGAGAGTTGTAGCTCATAATAAGATTTTTCTTTCTCTCACTAAAGTTCCCAACCTCTAACTTTCTCTCTCTAAAACCATAATATACGCCTCTTTGATCTTTGGTTTAGTGTGTTTGTGAAATCCAATATGTTACAAATGGTATCAAGAGCCATGGTTTGATCATCTCTCTTACATATACTTGGATTTCTAGTGGTTTTAGATGGTTTTTGAGTTTGAAAAAGTTTAGTGGTTTTTGCATCATTTGGATCATTTTTAGTGTTAAAGTTTGAATTTTGGGTGTACTTTTGTGTTTAGAATCATTGTAAGTGCTTGGGTTTTGATTTGTTAAGCTTGAATCACTGTGGTTGAGCTTGTTTTGGATTGAAAAGTGTGTTTTTGAAGTTTTTCTTGCTAGCGACTTGGTTCTCGTAGTATTTTTCATCATAGCGACTTGCTTCAGTAAAAGTTAGCGAGTTACAATGTTAGTTGTTAGCGGCTTGTCTATTGAGACAAGCCGACAAATAGTACAAGTTAGTGGATTCTCCACTATGGCTAGCGACTTGGTGAGGTTAGCGACTTTCTTCAGAAATTGTTAGCGAGGTGTAGTGTAAATTGTTAGCGACTTGATACTAGCGACTTGGATCTTAGCGAGTTGTTCTTTAGCAACTTAACTGTGTCTAGCGACTTGGTGTTCTTTAGCAACATTCTTAAATCCATTGATGAAGGACCTTATCAGATTGAGACTACAAGAGACTTAATTGATACAGCTGCAGATGGAACAATGATTTATGGATTAGACAGACCAAAGACGTATGATGAGCTCAATGATAAGGAGAAAAAGAGATTCATCACTCAAAGCTTCTCAAGTCATACCAATGTTGGAATTACCACCAAAGCTTCTCAAGTCTCGTTATACCTATGGTCTACCCTAATGCACTAACGGGCAGTGTACCCTATCGTGTGTAGTGTAGTATTCGGTAAAACCGAGGTCGTCCCAAGAGCTATGTGTGTTGGATTATTACTAAGTCTAAGTGTCACAGATTTTAATAATGATTTCGATAAAGAATTAATTGATTAACTACTAAAGCTGATAACAGCAAATAAAGGCAAATGTTTAATCAATAAAGGAGAGTGGTGCTAACCTAGTTATTCCTCCTAGCTATTAATGTCTACGTCTACTTACTTCCAATTACTTCAGGTGGGGTCAAAGTCGAGAGGACAACATTTGGTCAATTCGCCCTAACCTATCAGCAAAGATGCCACCACAGGAGAAGTCAGGTGTGCCCTCATAAGTCCTGTTGTTCCTGGTCCCCTAAGCCGAGTCATTAAGTACCGCTACATGCTAGATTTATAATAGTGAGTGCCCGGGCGTTAGCAACTTAAACACTCACCCCTTAATTCTTAAGTTCATCCAAACGGTAGGTGATCAGTTGGTCAAATCGCACAAGTAGAAAGGGTCGTCAGTTGGTCATATCTTACCCTTCACGTCTCAGTCTACTCACTTAGGGTCAGTTGGTCATATCTCCTAAGCAACTAGCCTCTACCGCCATTCAAAACTACCGAAACAAGGGTAGCTACCAATAAACTATGCATGCATACACTTAGAAATAATTATACGGAAGTAATGTAAACGCAAACAGAACAATTAAGGAATCCTAACTAGGCCAACACCAAGAGGTGCTTAGCTGCTCATATTAACCATACAAATCAATTCAATATTCAAAGTAACGAAATACATGAATCGAAAGTAAAGAAAAGATAAAATGCTAATGTTTATCGTAGGGGAGTGATTTCTCCCTTGGAGACAGCTCCGTATGCTCCTCTAGACCTGCCTTTGGCTTCTTCCCACGTTCTTTGGTTGTGATGTGTGGAATAGGATGATTTGAAATGCTGGAAATTGTGGGGTATTTATAGGCCAGATCTGGGTTACGGCGTAACTAATATAAGAGTTACGCCGTAACCTTCAATTCCTTCATATTTTGCACTAGATCTGCTGGTTACGGCGTAACCTTATGAGTGGTTACGCCGTATTCTTCAATATTACTTGGTTACGTCGTAGTTGGTGGAATAGTTACGGCGTAGTTATCAGCGGCGTGGAACCTCATTTGACCTAATATAGTTACGTCGTAGTCTTTGGAGAGAGTTACGCCGTAAACTTCTGATGAGTTGGTTTTCTGAGTCACGCTTTTGTTACAGCGTAATGTGAGAGATGAGTTACGCAGTAACTTCTTCAAAGTCAGCATACTATGTTAAGTCTTTGATATTTCTCCAATTCCGCGTCTCTTTAGCTCCAATGCTCGTAATTTACCTGAAAGTGAAAAACAATGGAAAACAAGCGTAAATCCATATAAATGATATAAATTACAAGCATTATTGGGGGAAATTGACACTTAATATTCAGGATTATTTGACGTTATCAGTGCTACACATCTTACCTCCATACAGCTTTTTAAAATGAAGCTATATACTCCATTTTATCTAATAATAGTAGCAACTTACCATTTTGTATGGTTTTTATAATGTTCATACATTTTATAAACGAGCAAGACTTGGATATGTTGATTTTCTTAAGATGCTTCAGTTTTGCTTAAGTTGGTTTAGCAAGACTGCAAGAGGTTAGTTTTGCTATCCATTTACACTTTTTTTTCTTAAGGAAATAGGTATATATATATTCTTTATCATAAAAAGAGTGTCTACAAAGTATATAACATGACAAAAGTATAGGTAACAATAAGTATGTTGATGTGAGTGATTGATAACTTGAGACTAGCTTGCATAGGAAATGAGTACTACTTTATTCTAATCTTTGCCCATTGTTTTGTACTTCTACATTTTGGTGCAACACATCTTACTTCCGTACAGCTTTTCAAAATTAAAGTATACACTTCATAGTATCTAGTAATAGTAGCAACTTACCATTTTGTATGGTTTCTATAATGTTCATACTTTTTATATACGAGCAAGACTTGGATATTTTGATTTTCTTAAGATGCTCCACTTTTGCTTGCTTAAGTTGATATTAGGGTTTAGCAAGACTGCAAGAGGTCAGTTTTGCTATCCATTTACACTTTTTTATTCTTTAGGTATATATATATGTTCTTTTATCATAAAAAGATTGTCTAAAAGGTATGATTTTTAAACTTTGCAATTATGCAATTTTTAATTAGATAAATGGCGTGTTATGCATTTTAAAGCACACAGTAATAGAGTTGTATAATCTAATATTAAAAGATGATAGCATGGTCACAATTTTTGTAGTCAATTTACTACAATACTTCACTAAAAATACAAAAATATAATTTAGGGATTAAAAAAAAAAAAAAAAAAAAAAAAAAAAAAAAAAAAAAAACTCGGGGACTCACTATTTCACAAGAAGAGATAACACTTTTCGGGACGCTATTTTTTTTTGTGGCGACATTTTCGTCACTAAATTTAGAGTGCCCCACTACTTTCAACCTTTTTCACCACCAATGGCTTAGTCAAATACAAATCGGAGGCCTAACCAACTTTGGAACGACAATGTCGTCACCAAATTTTTTATATGTTTACTTGATATCTTTTAATTAAATGAAACAATGCAAATTAATAATGATATTTTTATACTTAGTGACAACAATTTTTTTTTTTTAAAAACGTTGTCTTGGTAAAATAAATAGAGTAAACTGCAAAAAATGTTGCTGAACTTTGCTAAAATTGCGAAAAATGTACTCGAACAAAAAATCTGCAAATAATGTCCCTAAACCTTCAATTTTTTGCTAGTTATGTCTTTGCCGCGTTATTGTAGTTGCAAATTTAGTTTTTTGACTAACGCTCGTTAGGAATTCTCGTTAGTTAGTCCTCACGTGTGTTGCACGTGAGGGTATTTTCGTCTTTTCACTTTTTTCCGCTATCAAATCCACCTGAAAGGCCCCACTAGCACACCTAACTTTGTTTTGAGGGACATTTTTTAAAACAAGGTTTATCTTCTCTAATTCTCACCACTTAACACACATACACACCTATAACATCGAACCCTTGCTTCCAACTTTTATATTGTCGAAATCACCTCAATTAACAGTAGATCCAGCATGGGCGACTGGCAAATTAGAGGTCGGAGTTCACCGATTCCCATCTTGCTGATGTTTACGGTAAGTCTTTTTTTTTTTTTTTTTTTTTCTTTTTTTTTGGGGGTTTTTTTTGTTTCGAATGAACATGCAATGTAGATTTGGAAAGTAAAGCATGTTACCTTAATTAATGATAATGTTGTGGATGTTTTTTGATCTTGGGTTTTTTGTTTCGTTGATTTATGTTCCCAAAATCGTTCTTCAATATTCAAATCCACCACAGTAGTGAGTTTTCTGATTCACCTGGTCACAATTTTTATAGTCAATTGATTACAATACTCCATTAAAAATACACAAAAAATAATTTAGGGATCAAAAAATAAACAAAAAAAATTTAGGGACTCACAATTTCACAACAAGGGATAACACATTTCGGGACGCTATTTCTTATGGTGACGACATTGTCGTCACTAAATTTAGAGTGCCCCATTACTTTCAACCTTTTTCACCACCAATGGCTTAGTTAAACACAAATTGAAGGCCTACCCAACTTTGGGACGACAATGCCGTCACCAAAAATTTTACATGTTTACTAAATATCTTTTAATTAAATGAAACAAATAAATAATGATATTTTTATACATAGTGATGACCAAACGTTTTTTAAAAACGTTATCTTGGTAAAATAAATAGAGTAAAATGCAAAAAATGGCCCTGAAATTTGCCAAAATTGCGAAAGATGTCTTCAAAAAAAATATGCAAATAATGTCCCTAAACTTTCAATTTTTTGCTAGTTATGTCCTTGCGGCGTTACTGACTTACTCTAGTTGCAAATTAAGTTTTTTTACTAACGCTCGTTTGGATTCTCGTTAGTTAGTCCTCACATGCGTTGCACGTGAGGGTATTTTCGTCTTTTCATTTTTCCTGCCATCAAATCCACCTGACAGGACCCAGTAGCACACATAACTTTGTTTTGAGGGACATTTTTTGAAACAAGATTTATCTTCTCTAATTCTTACCACTTAACACACATACACACCTATAACATCGAACCCTTGCTTCCAACTTCTATATTGTCGAAAACACCTCAATCAACAGTAGATCCAACATGGGCGACTAGCAAATTAGAGGTCGAAGTTCATCGATTTCCCATCTTGCTGATGTTTACGGTACGATTTTTGTGTGTGTAGTTTTGTTTCGAATGACCATGCATTGTATATCTGGAAAGTAAAGCATGTTACCTTGATTAATGATAATGTTGTGGATGTTTTATGATTTTGGGTTTTTTGTTTCGTTGATTTATGTTCTCAGAATCGTACCCAAAGCTCTTCACTATTCAAATCCACCACATTTGTTGTTTACCCATTTTAGGGTCCCAGGCATGTCCTTAGATGATTGATTAGTTCCATTGATGTTGGATCAGGACGCCAAGATATTGTTAAAATTTGTCCCTAGGTATAAGGAAATAAATGTTTATGTAGAGACTGGTGTATCTTTGGTAGAAAAACATATGTTGCTGGTTGGGTGTATCCATAAAGGGTCTAGTGATTGAAGAGATTGTTGAGGATAATGTGGTCAGTGCACCTGTTAAGAAGAACAAAGGAAAATTGTTGTTGTTAGAGTGGTATAATGATGAAATGGCACCAACGCATCATGAAATGGCACCAACGCAAGCTTCAACCACTAATGTTTGTCCATTGGTTGAAAGTACTATTAATGATGATAATGTAGGATTCCTGCATAGTGAATATGAGCCACCATCCTCAACCCATGGATTCAGTTACTTAAATTTGATGGAAGACAATGACTGTGACCTTATGCCTGGTTTTATGCCTTCGAAGCGTAAACAAGTTGAGACATATTTTGATGACGACTTGTTCCAGCAAGATAGTGCAGAGAATTTGGATCAAGATACATGCTTTGATGATAGGCCAGAAGATATAGCAGAAATGATTGATGAGTACTTATATCCAGAAAATGTTGGTGTGATTTTTCGAAAGATTGTCGAAGAGGTTGATGAGGAAGTTGTGGAAAGGGAAGAACTTGATTTTAAAGACGCCCTTTCCCAGAGGAAAGAACCAGAACCAGAAGAGGGTGGTAGTGATTTTGAACATGATGCCCTAACACCTGAACCTGATGTTGACATGCGTGATTTCTCATTTCAGTTGGATTCAAACATTCAAGACAGTAGGAGAGAAGCTGCTACCAAATTCCTCCGAAAGAGTCTGCTGAAGGGGTACTTGCACCTTCCGTTGAAATGGATGACCTTGATAGTGCTTATGAAGCTGATGCTAAACATGGTGCAGGACTAAGAAAGAAAAGGTTGAAGGTAATGATAAGATCTTATAAGGGTAAGTCTAAAATAAAAGAAGGTTCATTTAGGGTGGGAAAAGAGTTTGTTACAAGAAAAGAAGCGACTAATAAGGTGAAGATGCATGCCTTGCAGGCTAGGAGAGCTATCTCAGATCTAATATCTGATAAGTATAGGGTCAGAGCTAAGGGATACGGCACTGCGGTTGGAGCAAGTTCCTTCAATCCAACATATGGCAGAGGGTATATGCCATCCACCTCAAAGACACGGGGCCAATCTAAGAAAACCAAAAAACATAAGGACATTAAATGCAACGGTGTTAGTCCTAAAGGATATAAAATCAAGAATCATAAACCTCCTTGCTCATGGGACCTAATCGTCTCAAAGTGGGACAATGAGAAATGTTGGTCGGTTAAAACATTAACTGATACTCATAAATGTATCCAAACAGGAGATCTTACTTGTAGCAACCCGTAATTTTTCATCGGGTTAAATGACTATTTTACCCTTTGACCGTTAAAGTCAACTTTTGACTATTTGACTTTTCCCGTAATGTAAACGCAATAAACTGTAATCGCTAGTTGTTTGGTAATTTTTTTTAGTTAAATAATTCACTCTACTTTGAATTTTTAATTTTTAAACATTAGTGTTCACCTCTTTCTATTTAACGAGAAGTTATCTCGCAAAAAGTAAAATTAAACAAAACGCGTACTGGCACAACCGTCAATTCGATTTGATTTTTAGAGTAAATTGCAAAAATCGTCCTTGTGAGATGGCCAAATTGCACGTTTCGTCCTTGTGGTTCATTAAGTGCAAAGATGGTATGTTGACTGCACTGTTACGTGCACTTTTGGTCCTTTGACTTAACTGCCGTTAAATGGACTCCGTTAGTAGTTACACTTTAGCTCTTTTGGATAACCACCGTTGCAGCACCCATCCTTAAACCACAAGGACGATTTTTGCAATTTTTTTTTTCGAATTTTTTTAAAAAATTGTTTTTTCCTCCGTTTTTTTTTTATTTTTTTTTGAATATTTTTAAATAGAAGTTGGTATTTAATAAAAGAGAAAGAAACTAATACTCCACTGATTAGCTCGGTAGGATATGTAGAAAACTAGAAGGGGGTTGAATAGTTTTGCAGATTTTAAGTTAGTTTCTAGAAACTTTAGATTCGTTGTTATGTGAAATCGTATGAATGAAAATAAAGTATAGATCTAAGAGTAATGAAAGTATATAAAGTAAAGCAAGGGAAAGAAATGACACAACCGATTTATAGTGGTTCGGCTACAAGGACACCTTCCTTGCCTTTCTCCACTCCCCGAGTCACCTACTCGAGAGTTCAAGCACTATGTCAACAAACTCCTTCAACTTGGCGGAGAAGCCTACACAACGTTGCTTACACCTTTTTCCGGTACAAAGCTAAATACCGAGTCCGTAACACGGAGGACCAAACCAACACGACTATTACACAACAACTATGTGAAATATCAAGTACAAGATCTTTGCTACAGAAATCTTGCGGAGGAACAAATCAATCAAGGACCCCTTGCTTGGATGACTTGTAGTAAGCTCGTGATCTCGCCTTAGAGAATGACCTATCTGAGAATCACAATAGAAAAAAGAAGAACAACTCTCTAGATCAAGTAATCTTTTGTTAGAAGAGAGTAAGAGTATATGAGAGATTCAGAAAGAAGAGGGGTGAAGAGAAATGAAGAAATGGCTCTCTATTTATAGGCAAAATCTTGCCACTGTTTCACGGATCCCACGGATCCCTCCCTTAGGGATCCGTCTAGTGTAAAGCTAGGGATCCGTGGGACGCTCCTCTTTTTGCCCATGGGTTTTTTGGTTATGGGTCATAGGTCATGGGTCATGGGTTATGGGTTGGTCCATGGGTATTTCATTAGATACAATGTATCTAATAGATGCAATGCATCTAGTCAAATGGATATGGGTCAATACCATGAGTTATGGATATACTCCATGTGTTGTGATTTTTACCCATCCTAATAAACTATTACAACAAATGAATTTATTACAACAATTTGTATTAAATGACTATATGTAAATGCTTTACAAAAATAACATGTATCCTTATAATTTTACTTATGATAACATTATATTTGTTATCAACAAAACACAAAGAGATCGCTAAATATTAATAAACGTTTTTACGGTTTATTTGTATTAATAGGATATGTGCGAAGTATATTTGCATTAAGTTTGTATTTAAATAAAAGGTGAGGAAAATGTGATCAAAATGGGTGAAAGGAGATAAGAAATGAGGGAAAATGAGAGGAGAGAGAAATCTGTTCTCGAGTTATTTTTTTAAAGAAAGGTAAGGGACGGAACAGGAAGGTGTGGAAGGGGAAGAGATTATAAAGAAATTTGTCATTTTATTTCGTGTTCTCGAGTCATATCAAAGGAAAAGAACGGGAAGAGAACATTTACGAATATACCCTTTTAACTAAAAACATACTAACCCAATTTTGCAAGATCCCTTATATGGAATAGAAAGGGGACGAGCATTAATTGTATAGAAACTCATACTGTAGTCACAAAATACAGTAATTGATATAGAGAATTAGTTTAATTCCCACTTTACATTAGTTTTGTGTTGCACTTTATTTAAATATATCATTCATGACTTGCTGTTAAAACTTAGCAACGAGGATTTACGGTATAAAAAAAATATTTTAATTGATCATATAGAGCCTTACCAACAAAATTTAGAATGAAGACTAAATTAACACTGAAACCTGATATTGATTTTCGTGTAGTAGTCAAAGGTAGCCTGGGTAGTTTGCACTTTGCAGAGTAGGTGAAAAAGTCTATAGGGTTATAACTGTAATTTTATAGAAAAAATAGTAGTTGCTAGCATCTTTCCTCACCAATCCGCCCGATTTTGGGCAGAACGTATTGGGAACAAAATACACTAATCATCCCTCCCTCACCCCTTCCCCTCCTCCTTCCTTCCCTTCCAAGAAAAACTTAAAGAACATCTTTTTTTTTCTATTTCCCTTCCTGTACCTTCCCTTTCTTTAGAATTAAAAACTCAAGAACACAAGAGTGAAATCGTTTTGTAAGTGGCATGTCTCACAAACCCGTTGTTTGAGACGTCAAATCCAACAGGCCCGTGATGTTGAGATAGTTTTCAAATTAACAACAAATAAAATTCTTTTAGCAATATATTCATAAAGCTTTACCAAGGATTCTATATATAAAGATACGCTTATCGGTGGTTCTATACAAAATAATCAATACTTAAACGTACGCCTAACAAAAGTAAGCATAGCTAAGCACAAATTGAAACATAAAACGATAAAAGATAAAAGATAACATAGCCAAGCTCAAACTGAAATATAAAAGATAACATACGTACCAAAATAAAATCAAACAAAATGCCATGATCCACTTTCGCAAACTTAACATCCAACGATTTCAAAGCTTCCTCAGTAACCTCATCATCGTCCTTTTGGTGTCTTTAGTTCTTGACGTTAATGTGCTTGTGCCTTTTTGTAACAGCAACAAACATCCCCTCTAGATCAAATGTGTCAACTATGGAGCACAATCTTAGATGTTAAAGAAGACATCGTTAGAAGTATGTCAATTTAAACGTCATTTATTTTGAATTACACGTTTGTTTGGGAAGCATCTAAAACATTCAATAAATAAATGAAACTTCAAATAGCAAGTTTGCTTTAGAAGTCAATATAATTGTCACTAGTTGTTGCTATACTAAAAAAACGTTTACTATATTCAGAAATAAACTTTTTAATGTAGCAATTTATTTAATGACGTGTATTTAGAACGGAATAAATCACCTTGATTTCAAAGGAGAATACAAAAACATATTGGCGTACACGTGTCATAATAAGACGCCTAGTTATTTTTGTGAAAAATTAATTAGGGAGATAGATTTATGGCATAAGGAAAAAGTGCTGCCGAATCACCTAAAATTTCTATGTCACGAGATTTTCAACGACATCTACAAAACCTTTCCCTCATACAAATGTGCCATAAGCAAAAGTGGTGTAATTAAATCTACACATACCCCCACTAAATACACAAACACAACACACATACACACACACAAAAAAACAACAACGGCGCTGGCTGTTATATATGGCGCGAGGCATGATACTGTGCGATGTTATATATGGCGCGAGGCACTGTACGGTGCGCCGTTGATGGTTTTGGGCTGGTAGAATGTCACGAACCATCCAACCACCTTTGATGTATATAAGTAATTTCCATACAAAATAAAATAAAAACATGATTGACCAAAACTTTATCGACATATAAGTGCAATTAGTCAACCATCATGTACAAGTCTGGACTACTTCATTCGACAATGTCAGCAAAAAAAGGAATCAGTAAGAACAAAAACACTTGGCATGATTCTAAATCAATTTTCATCTGTGTATGAATTTACCATCTCGACCCTCCCACCTGAGACACCATTATATGGGCACTTTTCGCAAACTGTGCACTAAGTTGTTCATTAACCCAAACAGCTAAAGAAACAGCATGGTCACGAATTGAAGAATTTGCAGGCGGGCATTTTAGCATATTAATCAAGCTTTGATTATACAGTAGAAGGCTGACAGATGGCAAGACAGAACCTTTTTCACGATGATACTGAATAAGCTTGCAAACATGCTCACACAAGTTACCGTTTTCTCCCCACTCGCAACTACAAATTGCATACTCAGAACCCGGGTTCCATATTTCATGACATAGATCCCGATCTACCCGGTCAACAACTTTGACCCGTTCACCTGATGTGATAACATCCGTGTTTGGGATTGTTCTTGACTTACGCCACACGTTAAAATCAGTTGCCCATTCGTCTTTCCAGTAACGTGAAAAGTCATCTTTGCCCTCGCACTCGTCATGCCAAAAGTAGGAATGTATTTTAGTACCAAGTTTATTGACTAACCAATCACCACGTTTGTAGATGTCGGAGTCAGTCTCGTTGTTTAGGAACCTGATTTTTAACTGGTGGTGATAAAATTCAAGAGCTGCAGAACTCTCAAGGCTAGCAATTGGCATCATTTTCAACGCAGTGATCCAAGAACCTGAAGAGAAGTAACAATTAGAATTAATACAAGAAAGGTAAAATCAGAGTTTTTAGGATAGAAATATTATTGTAGTGTTTGACTAGTTAAGTCATTTAAAGATTGACTTGTGGCCCATTTTGATAATTTTGTAACCATATCCACTTTATGTATATGTTTATGCATAGTTGTAACATTTTTATATAAAATTTATCTTTTCTGAAAGCAAGATTTAGGGGGGTTTGTATGTTGCAAAATTCCCAATAGGGACACAACACAACCATTTTATGCAAATAGGATTAACCGGTACTAACCTAGTCTCCGATACCAAATTGCTTTGAAGTAATCCATGAAATCTTTACATTCTACAAAATCTTCCATTAACCTATCAAACGATTCAACAGTTCCACGCCCTTTGGAGATATCTTTGACTATTTGACCAAGCGCTTTTGATAAGTTGCTCGTGTCTGCATATCCGAACATCTTTTCATTAAGTTTTTATGCCAAGCATGACGAACCCGCCAAAAGCAAACCAATACAGAACACTGAAATACTTCACTGATAACACAACACACCAATGCAATCAATATAAATGTTCATAGCGAAAATTATCTAAATGATTATTTGGTGTGGGGCCCTATTACAATCTATACCTATTTTAATATATATATATCTGTAAAACGAACCTATCATTCACAGAAGTTTTAAAAAGTGCATACTATTATGCAAAACATTCCAAAAAAGCGAATGTCTTGCAAAAAAAAAAGTGAAAAATTGTTAACTGTCTATAAATAAACAAGAAATTTGGCATTCTTCTTTTAGAATTTGCCGAATAAAGAACTTTTTGAAAAGATATCATTGAGTGATTTGTGAACCATATGTGTTTCGCAAAATCTATTATGCGTGCACTATAGAGTCATTTCCAGATATATAAGATAAGGTTGTATAATTAGTAATGGGCCCCACATCAAAGTGTCATTTAGGTGATTTTCCCATGTCCAAAACCATCACAATAAACAAGAACTAAAACCATGAGCAAACCTGATAGTCAAGACGTCAGTTAAAGGATCATCGACTATAAAGCCGGCAAGTTTCCATGTTGGATCTTTAATACAAACGTTATTAAAAAGAGCCCTCATCCATCTATGTGTATCCCGCTTGGAAAAACTTGGTGATATTATCCATGCAACAGGTATAGCTTTGTTGTCGTAATTAAAAACAACAAGACTTTGGATTGGGTACTGGATAAATAAAGTTTGTAATGGGACTAGCAAAACTACTGCATATAGTTTGTAAAGGGAAATTCATCTAAACAGCCCAAACACACATGGTCATAACAAATATGGACCAAAAACATGGAATTGAGGATATTTGAGTATAACTGATTCATTGATTCGGTATGTTATAAACCCATGTGTGTTATGGCAACAATAAATTTAAGTGTCAAACATACCTTTAATTTATTGGTGCCAAATCTTGAATCTAAAGCAATAAGTCGCCCATTGCCAAATTTAATCATTTGCTGCAACTGCCATTCCGTTTGAATACCCAACAAAAACGGACCCATATCAGAAAACTCTTCATGAAAAAACACAAGCTTCTTATTCCTCTCAACCCACAAACCAAGGCTGACATCATCATCGTCATCAAGTTCATAATTTGGCCACCTTGTATTATTCATCCTTTCTAGTGTCCTCACTTGTCTTTTAGTTATACAATGATCTATATTAGATGGACCACCTTGTGCTTCGACATATTCATTATGTCTTTGCATAATGGTTTCAACTGAAATCCCAACATGTAATAACGATATGACCCGTTGGCGAAATTCCTCTGAAATAGATGGTGCATACATAGCACGTGTTCCAACAGAATGTTCATCTTGTAGGCCATGACACAGTAACCCTTTTGTATCCACATGTTCATAATTGTTGTATATTATAAGTGCCGCGGATGGTTTGGCTTGTAATTGCTTGACTATAATGTGGCAGTTGCACCCTCTTTTTGTGCCCGGACGACCAACAGATTTTTTCTTTTTTCTGCTAGGTCTAACAAAGCCACCTTCTCTATAGTCATCTGGACCATACGAACACCAAAACCTATAAAATGATAATTGTGAAGATCATGAAGTTTGACTTTATAAGTCAAAGTATTTTACTCTGTAAAATGTACAGAATGTTAAACTTACAGAATATATTTAAGAGTAGCATCAATTTTTTTAGCCTTTTTCGGCGGTGGGTTAGTCTTACTAGCTTCTCTATGAAAGCTCGTGGGGCAATATTTCCTGTTAGATTCACCACGAAAAAAGTCCCCAAGTCTAGGATATGGGATGAAAGCAAGCCTGTCCAAATTGTCACGATGACCTCTTATTCTAGACCACTCAAGATCACAGGCTGCAAATTCCATGCTTGGAGGGTTTTGAACCGTTGGAAATGAACATATTTATAAATACGTAAATGTCCGGATTCGAACTCGTGACCATGGGATTGCACACATTAGCGAATGAGAATTAAAGTTAAATAATTAATGTTTATGTTTACGATTAATTATTGCACATAAAGTCCGTCTAACGATCGTTAAGTATTTAACGGAAATGACTAACGACCGTTAAATGTAAAAGGGAGAAATATATGGTGAATATCTTGAAAAAGGAAAACATTTCGAAAATCTTTTTTCTCCTTAAGGGTGGCCGGCCAAGGGGCTTTCTCCAAGCCTAAACCCTAACTTGTTTTTCACACTTTGTGCATTGAATTAACCCTAGATCTCTCCTCATCCTCTCTTGCTACTATTCGGCCGAACCTCCCTCCTCCAAGGGTGTTTTGGTTTTGTTTTTCTTAAAACAAGGACTTGTGTTAGATCTAGCAATCGCTTGATTCGTTGGTTAATTTGTGTGTACAAAACTGTGGTAGTAAGACATTATTCTTACACCTAATTGGTTTGAGTTGTAAAACGGTAAGGGACAACTCTTTAAACCACTTCTTCTGTTTTGTTCAAGAGGTATGTTACGCATCTATTCAGTTAATTATTTATTTGTTATGATCTTAAGTCTTCCACTGTGTACTCTTGATGTCTACATGTTTTATTGTATGTCATGTATTATAAACTTAACAGTGGCATCACGAGCCTTGTATAACAAGTAATTAATTACTGAAACACATAAATAAAATAAACATGTTGTGTTATTATTTGTATGCGTAGATCTAGGGTTTGCAAAACCTAAACCCTAATTTAAGGGGGGGCGTTTTTTTGGTGCCCTAATTAGGGTTTTGTAAACTTAAGTTTCAATTGGATTAGAAACCCTAGGATGCATGCAATTTTATATGTATTGCGTAACTCTGTTTAATTGCATTAATTGTTAAGTGTAATTTTATGTCCATGATAATTACATGCATGTTTTATCATGGATATGCTTTTATTGTATGTCTTTCTTGTTTAAGTGATATACACTAAATTATGATAGATCTAAAATTGGGGAAGACCTCAATCATTATTAATTTAATCAATTATGTGCTATGTGGTATGTATTTAATTTTGACTTACGCAATCGATGAATCGATGCATGTGGCTCACCTTGTACATAGATGAAAATGGGTGAAAGTCTTAATTAAATATATGCATATTGACAGATCTATAATTGATTATTAATAGGATTTATCAAAAGGTTTGCATGTGGCTATTTGATATGCATGACTTATTTTTTGTTATGCATTCATTGTTTATTTGTTTATTTTTTAAATACTTGCTTGTTTGTTATGTGTAACAAGGGTATTTTTACAAGAAAAATAAAGTGACCTAAACAATGGTGAAACATGTATTTTTAAGCATAGTAATCATAATCGTTTAATTGATTGATTTTTTGCACAAAATAGCTAGAACGGCTCACCCATTAATGACAAACTGTGTGATGGGTATAAGGTTGGTACGCATTAAATTGTGACCTTAAAGATGAGGGTATGTAATATGCTTCGCGCTGACCTAATTCTCCGCTCGTTTGTGCGTCTTAATGGAGCTACCAAGTATTCCTATATGTATGCATAAAATCTTAAGGGTGAATTACTTTATTTTCTACGCGCCACTTTTGTGGTAATTATCCGAATAACTTGGGTCTTATGACTCATGCAGTAGTAGGATATAGTGGTAATTAAGGTAATTCTTTAATTGGTTATCCAATACCTCAATTAAAGTTTGATGATGAAAAGCTTAAACCATTAAAACAAGAATATAAATGTTTTAATAAAACCTATGCTACGAAGATGAATGCATGACATCTTTGTACATATTTGATTTGACATCAAAAATATTACCCTTTAAATTTGAGTTATATGCCATCCAGCGAAAAGGAAACACCTAAGATTACTTTTTATTTGCGTGAGAACGTGACTTAGATCGTAATCAAAGGGTAAAATGTCCACGTGTCGTGAGAACGGGCATGGACGATTTTGCAGTTTCTTAAGTTGGACAAGTTAATTGAGTTAGGCGGTGAAAACTGAAAACTCAAGGCATAAGATAGGATAAAACATGTTTACATGGCGATTGATATTGGCTATATGTAAATCCCATAAATCTAGGAATTGCAATTGAAATTGGCAATTGAGCAAAAGCTCTACCATTTTGTATAAGATTCATTACTAGCAGATCAACTGACGTGATGAAATTATGACAATTTGGATCCTTGTTTTCAATAATAATTAATTGGTTATATGAATATGAACCTTGGGTATTTAATTGTTTATTGAAAAGGAAAATTATCAAAATACTAATTATGGTTTTTTGAACTTTTTCTGTAGATGGCTCAACCTGAAAACACTATGAGCTTAATGAGTTCTGCTTTCAAAGATATGATTGGAAGAGACAAGCTGACTGGACCTAATTTCAATGATTGGCATCGTTCACTTAGGATCATCCTTCGTGTTGCCAAAAGGGTTAAATTTTGACTACACCTCTGCCTGATGCTCCTCTCAATACGGCTACTGCTCTTGAACAAGAGGCATATCGTGTTGAATATGAGAAGCACAATGATGTGGCGTGTCTAATGCTTTCGGGGATGTCTGCTCAATTGCAAAAACAATTTGAGCACTATCCGCCTATGAGCATGCTAGATGAACTCAAACGTATGTTTGAGAAGCCACCAGCAGCTGAACTGTATGAACTAATTGAAAAGGTTCACAGCTGCAAGCAGGAGGTTGGCAAATCTGTCTCCGACCACGTCCTCGAGATGAAACATCACTTGGACCAATTGGAGAAGCTCGGCTGTGGTTACTCGAATGATGTATGTGTCGGCCTCATCAATCACTCCCTTAATCAGGATCGATTTGGTTACTTTGTCTGAAATTATAACATGCATTGCACGGGGAAGACAGTGAATGAGTTACATGCAATGCTTGTAGACTTCGAGAAGAGATTAAAAAAGAAGGCTCCTACACCTGCTGTACTAGCAATACAGGGTGGTAGGGTGAATAAGCCAAAGCCGCAAGCAGATAAGAAAGGGAAAGGAAAAGGAAAGGGGAAACAAGTTGTCATCCCACCAGCTCCTAAGAAGAACCCTGGAAAGAAAAAGGAGAACCCTGAGAAGGATTTAACTTGCCACCACTGCAACTCACCGTGTCACTGGAAGCGGAACTGTCCAGTTTATCTGAATGAGTGCCTTCAGAATAAAAATAAGATGGTGCCTTGCTCATCAGGTATTTTTATGTTTGAATTATTTTCTTTTCCTCGTAAGAAAAATTCTTGGATATATGATACAAGATGTGGTACTCACATCTGTAATACATCGCAGGGTCTTAGAGGAGCAAGGAAGCTGACCTGTGGAGAGAGATACTTGTACGTTGGCAATGGAAAGCGTGCAGTTGTCGAAGCCATAGGGACTTTTGATTTAGTGTTGCCTTCGGGCTTAATTTTAGAACTAAATAATTGTCATTATGCACCCTCCATTGTTAGGGGTGTTATTTCAGTTTCTTTGTTAAAAGATATTGGTTTTGGGCACACTTTTACCAGTTATGGAATTTCAGTTTCTTTAAATAATGTTTTTTACTTTAATGCAATTCCTATGCTTGGTGTGTTTGAAGTTGATATGGATGGTTGTGTATCCAATGAAAATAATTCGTTGTATATCATTAGCAATAAGAAGAGCAAGTCGAACTGTGACTCTTCTTATCTTTGGCATTGTCACCTTGCCCATATAGGCAAGAAACGCATGGAAAAGCTGCAACACGATGGGCTTTTACAAATGGTCAATGATGAATCATTTGACAAATGCGAGTCTTGCATAGCTGGGAAGATGACAAGGAAACCTTTTTCACCACAAGTGGAAAGGGCTTCTGATCTACTTGGATTGATACACACTGATGTGTGTGGTCCACTTAGACATGTGTCAAAACGTGGTGCTTCCTACTTCTTAACCTTTACGGATGATTTCAGTGGTTATGGTTATGTTTATTTACTTAAACATAAACATGAAGTCTTTGAAACATTTAAGGTTTTCAAAAGTGAAGTAGAATTACAACTCGGTAAGAAGATTAAAGCTCTTCGATCCGATAGAGGTGGTGAGTATATAAGTCAAGAGTTCAAGGATTACTTAGCTGAGTGTGGAATTATCCAGCAAGTCACATCTCCTTATACTCCACAACAAAATGGTGTATCTGAAAGGAGAAATCGTACCTTACTTAACATGGTACGATCAATGTTTGAACTTACGACTCTTCCTTTTACTTTTTGGGATTATGCCCTTGAAACTGCTATTCGCATTTTGAATATGGTTCCAACGAAGAAGGTTGTTAAAACTCCATATGAAATATGGACAGGAAAAGCTCCCAACTTTTCTTACTTAAAGGTCTGGGGATGTGAGGCGTTTGTTAAACGTGACTCACCTGATAAGCTCCAAGCCAGATTTGTTAAGTGTATCTTTGTAGGATACCCTAAGGAAACTATGGGTTACTACTTCTACTACCCAGCTGAGAACAAAGTCATCGTGGCTAGGTATGGAGATTTCCTTGAAAGGAATCTCATACCTCAAGAACTCAGTGGGAGAGTATATGATCTGGAATATGATCAAGAAGATACAACACCTTCTGAAAATACTAGCCAACTTCAAGAAGAGCCTGAAAGCTTAGGCGTTCCTCCTGAAGTTGTTCCCATTCATAGGTCTGAAAGGACTATACGTGCACCTGACCGTCTATGTCTTAACGTAGAGATGGAGGAAAATATAGTTGGGGATCTTAATGAACCTGCCAACTATAAGGCTGCCATGGTTGATCCTGAAAAGGATAAATGGCAGATTGCTATGAATGGGGAAATGCAATCCATGAAAGATAATGATGTTTGGATTGAAGTTGACCTTCCTCCCAATGCTAAATTCGTTGGAAGTAAGTGGATCTTCAAAAAGAAAACTGACATGGATGGCAATGTACACACCTACAAGGCTCGTCTAGTGGCTAAAGGTTTTACTCAAACCTATGGCATTGATTACGAGGAGACATTCTCTCCTGTAGCGGACATAAGAGCTATTAGGATTCTCATAGCTATAGCTGCACACTATGACTATGAGATTTGGCAAATGGATGTCAAACCTGCTTTTCTGAATGGCCGTCTAGATGAAGACATCTATATGGCACAGCCGGAGGGGTTTGTGAATCCATTATTTCCTAACCGTGTATGCAAGCTTAAGAGGTCCATTTATGGACTGAAGCAAGCATCATGGCAATGGAATAAAAGATTTGATGGAGAAATCAAAAGTTTTGGATTTACTCAGAATCTTGATGAGCCATGTGTATATCACAAAGCTAGTAGGAGTCGTGTCACTTTCCTTGTTCTGTATGTCGATGACATATTAATCATGGGAAATCATATACCAAGTCTGAATGAGGTGAAAGCCTATCTTGGTAAATGTTTTTCGATGAAGGACTTAGGGGAAGCAGCATACATACTCGGAATCAAGATCTACAGGGATAGATCAAGGCGGCTAATTGGTTTAAGCCAAAGTGCTTACATTGACAAAATATTGAAGAGATTCAATATGCAAAACTCCAAGAAGGGATTTTTGCCAATGCAAGTAAATCATGGTTTGAGCAGCCAAGGCTGTGCTTCAACACCTGCAGAGGTGGCGCGTATGAAGAAAGTTCCTTATGCTTCGGCTGTAGGATCTATCATGTATGTGGTACGATGCACAAGGCCTGATGTGGCGTTTGCTCAAAACTTGACCAGTCGGTATCAACAGAATCCGGGTGAAATTCACTGGACTGCTGTTAAGCATATTCTCAAGTACCTTAGGGCTACGAGAGATATGTTCATAGTGTATGGAGGAAATCCATAAGCAGAACTGTCTGTTACAGGTTACTGTGATGCATCCTGGAAGTGTGACAAAGATGATACGAAGTCTCAGACGGGTTACATTTTTGTCATCAATGGAGGTGCTGTGGATTGGAAGAGCAAGAAACAGACAACACTTGCGATGTCTGCTACAGAAAGTGAGTACATGGTGGCGTCTGAGGCTGCCATGGAAGTTGTTTGGATAAGGAAGTTTGTTTCGGGGCTTGGTGTTATGCCGTCGATTGAAAATCCTATTAAAGTATATTGTGACAATTCTGCTGCAATTACTTTTGCCCATGAACCTGGAGTCATGAAGGGCACCAGACACTATCCTAGACAATATCACTATGTTCGAGAACAAGTCGAGATAGGTGAAATTGAGTTGCTCAAAGTTCACACAGATGATAACCTAATAGATCCTTTAACGAAGGCCTTACCTGGTGAAAAACTTAATCATTTGTCTGATAAGTTTGGACTTCGTTTAGCTAGTAGTTTCATGCCCATATGTGACTAAGTATTTTAGATAAAGGATATTGTAAACATTATTATTGAAATGAAATAAAGTATTTTGTTATGTTTATTATTCATTTATTGTGATGTTATCCTATATTTGCATGTTTAAATCCTTGAATAACTTAAGTTATTCTAAATAGTACGTTGTCAATCAATAACATGGGAATGATATTGAATTAAGACAAATCTGAGTATTAGTTAGAGTATACTTGAAAGTATATTGATGTGTAGCATGACTAATTTCAGATGATATTCAATGAATTGATTATAGGACTTATCCCACCCACATGATGATACTTTATGGATCTTAGTCATTAAGTATGTCATGAATATTTATCCTCTGACTTGAGATACCAGAGATATGTCATGGATGTAGTGCATTTTTGTGAAGCAATCTAACGCTATACGTAACTGGTAGTTATAAGTGTTGTTTTCAGAAGTGTTGCGAAATCTATGAATCATGCTTGTAGTCAAAATGGGATTTGTTTCCTTCAAATTCATTTTGAAGTATAATACTGCTGGGCCCCTCGTAGGGTTGTTAAGATGTTTGCATGGCCATGCCCAAGGTCTTCTGGAAGATGTTCAGAAGAATTGGTAATCTTAATCAATCACATAAAGCGAGAAACATAATAGTTAATTAAGAAATGAGTGAGATCCATATTCTTATTAACATGGTATTAGAAATAAAAGGATGAATATGATGATGAATCATCAAAACTTGGTTTTTCTCCAGAAAACCATACACGAGTTGTACCGGGGGCATTGGCGTGTTGCTAGACCAATGTCATTTCACGTTTTGTAAACATATCCAAGTGGGAGCTGTTGGAAATGAACATATATATAAATACGTAAATGTCCGGATTCGAACTCGTGACCATGGGATTGCACACATTAGCGAATGAGAATTAAAGTTAAATAACTAATGTTTATGTTTACGATTAATTATTGCACATAAAGTCCGTCTAACGATCGTTAAGTATTTAACGGAAATGACTAACGACCGTTAAATGTAAAAGGGAGAAATATATGGTGAATATCTTGAAAAAGGAAAAGATTTCGAAAATCTTTTTTCTCCTTAAGGGTGGCCGGCCAAGGGGCTTTCTTCAAGCCTAAACCCTAACTTGTTTTTCAAGATTTCCATTCACTATATATACAAAGGCTAGGGCTTAGGGTTTTTCACACTTTGTGCATTGAATTAACCCTAGATCTCTCCTCTTCCTCTCTTGCTACTATTCGGCCGAACCTCCCTCCTCCAAGGGTGTTTTGGTTTTGTTTTTCTTAAAACAAGGACTTGTGTTAGATCTAGCAATCGCTTGATTCGTTGGTTAATTCGTGTGTACAAAACTGTGGTAGTAAGACATTATTCTTACACCTAATTGGTTTGAGTTGTAAAACGGTAAGGGACAACTCTTTAAACCACTTCTTCTGTTTTGTTCAAGAGATCTGACATTTGAAAGAGGTATGTTACGCATCTATTCAGTTAATTATTTATTTGTTATGATCTTAAGTCTTCCGCTGTGTACTCTTGATGTCTACATGTTTTATTGTATGTCATGTATTATAAACTCAACATGAACAGGGAGGGACAGTATCTCATCCCATCTCGTCATCTACGTTACATCATCAACAAAAACAAAAATTATCAACAGTTAAAAAAACTTTCATGTTTCTCCTTTGGCGTAAATTAACTGCCATTTATGAATAACTTAATTAACATGTTTTTTTGCAAATTAAACGCGTTTTAAGTACGATCAAACGGGTGTGTTTAGTTGGCGAAAAATACACAGTTTTTTCTGAAATTTTAAAAAAAAAAAAACTCATTTAAATCAAACATTAAAACAATATCAAATGATTTAAAGCAAAATGAAACGTGATAAAAGAATTAAAATAATAATAAAACAGTAGTAGAACTGATCTGATGAATAGTGGTTATACCGCAGCAAAAATGGGTGGGTGTGTGCGAAAAAGAGATACAACATAAGCCTAAAAAGGGAGGGTTTACAAAGCCCGATTCCTTGTCCGGGTCAAAGCCCACTCAAATGTCTCATTTTAATTTTAAGTAAACATCAAATCACTAACATACCCATTCCTCATGAGGCATGCAAGTGACGTGTATTGCTTACTACGCTCACCCGAGAAGCACGCGTTTTTGGCCAAAATTTGGAGAACCGAGACAACCTAGTCTTGGAGCTGTGTTTGTGCGGGTCAGTGGGAATGTGTGTTTTTTTAGTTTTTATGGGGTATATTTATGTTTAAGTAAGGTATATTTGAGTGCTCAAGTTTGTTGTCTTATACACTAAGTTGTGGTGACGTTGATTGTAGAGAGAGAAAGCGAGTTGTCACATGAGGCGGCAGTGGTAAATGCGGTCTTTGAGGCGTCCTTATTACACTTAGTCTTATAGATCAAATAGAGAGCATGCGTTAGAATCATAGTGGGACAAAAGATGCGCTAAAATATCAGGGGTTGAGGAGACGTTTTTAACTCTAAGTTGCCCAGCTTCCAAGTCTCCTACTATTCCTATTATTTTGTTGACCATGTCACATACATACACATACATAATAATTTGCTCTAACAGCATGTAACTTTGGCTGTAGTTACCCTACGGATTGCGTACAAGAGAACACATTTACCCTAGCTTGTATCTCATAATTATAAGCTTTGAATTGCATCTCATATAGTCCCACGTATAAACTTATGAAAATTCATTCGTTAGGACAATAATTAAACTTAACAACCTCCATGTATAGTTCCAACACTGGGACGTACGTCTTCCGTCCCCAAGGCTTGCATTAACGGAGGGTGCAATATCCAAAACTATGTCCTCCTGCTCCATATTATCTTCATTGCTTGCACTTGCCACATATTGAAATATCAATTGACAAATGGTAGCTTCTACAATGTACTAATGGGCTTGACGTATTATTGGGTTCACTTAGAGCCCATGCATTCTATGATTATAAGTATAACATTAACAACTATATATACTTATAAGGTATTCGATCTCCTCCCTAAAAGTATTGTATAACAGTATAATGGCGTCCATCCCACAGGATATCATCATCACCCACATACTATACCATCTTCCAGCCAAATCCGTAGGTCGGTTCCGGTGTGTTTCAAAGGAATGGCTATCTTTACTTTCAGAACCCCGATTCATCCAAACTCATCAAAAAACGCATAACAAATTAAATCACATCATCTTCGGGTCTCATGAATTTGGTTCATATTGGTCATTCCCACCCAAGCCTCGCTTAGGATTATTTGATCTAGACATTTACCATGGTTCTGTCAATGGGCTTGTTTTAGGTTCTAATTATAATAAATTGCATGAAGTTTATACTCTTACCGTTTTAAACCCAACTAGAAAAGACTATTTGGAGTTGCCATTCCATAAACGAGTTAATGTTTTTGGTATGCTAGGATTTGGCTATGATTCCATGACAGATGATTACAAGGTTGTTAATATCACTTGTACTAACGGGAATCATAGGAGTAGTGTGCATGTATATAGCCTTAGAACAAATACTTGGAAGCAGGTGACTGATTTACCTTATAATCTGTATGATAATAGGTTGTCAGGTGTTTTTGTTAATGGGTTTCTTCATTGGATTGTTAGCAGGCATTTTAAACTGGTTATTGTTGCTTTTAGTTTAGCGGATGAGAAATTTAGTGAACTACCGTTTCCTAGGTTGCATAATGAAAAAGATCACGATACAAGGCTTGTTGCACTTGGTGAAAAGCTTGCCATGTTCCATAGAACGAAAGGTCATATTTGGTTGATGAATGAGTATGGGGTACAGAAATCTTGGACAAAGATTGTAGTAAATGGGTTTAATGAAGATCCAGTGGGTAGAACCAATGTTTTTTATGACAACGGGAAAGTTGTGTTTTTAACTAGCGGTCTATTGTGGATATATGATGTTGAAGAACAAACTTTCTGTAAAAGTGTTGATATTTCTTATAGAGTTTCTTATAGGAAAATCAAGGACATGTATGTTGTATGCGCTTATGCGGAAAGCCTCGTCTCACCAAAATTCAGCAGATCCAAATAGAAATCGTCAAATTCAATGGAAGATATATAAATGTGTAAATGTAAGTTTCAAGAATGTTTATTATACTCTAAGTTTGCATCAAAATAAATTGTTCATGGTGAATTAATCTTGAGGTCATTGTTAATTTGTTTCCTTGTATTGCTCTAATTATAATACCCTTTGAATTATTGGATTGTTAGGTGTATTAGTTTTCCTTTTGTTTAGACTTGTTTCCTAATTTTCCAAATCATGCTCTAATGGAAGTTATTCAAGTTAACGTGTTCTTTTATGGCTTTATATACTAGCTAGCGTTTGGCTTCCGCATATGCACTTTCAAATTTTACAATTTCGGGTATTCAGCAGCAGCAAGACTTATTGAAGTGATTGGAGATGATTGTTATAAACGGGTGTAGGGTGGATTGATTTGTTTTGTTGCACGCTTATTTTATCTAGAAATTTATATATTTTTATCAAGCCTCGCAGAGCCCATAATTTCCATAGCTCCTCATGTTTGCTATCTTTCGAACACAATTAAAAAACTTATCCCAGCCATAATCTTTGATTACCAACAAACGAGTACCATATTAGTAACAATAGAAGCTTTTGAGAGCTTAATATTATGTTTTGTAGAAAATATCTATTTTAAATAAATAAGATTCAGCTATACTTAGGGCGGAACTGATTCTTTAATCAACTTATTACTTTGTGAAACTCAATGAATATGTAGTCTTAGGCTTACACTGGCATTTTCAAATCAATAAAATCAGGTTTGTATTTGGTTCATGCTCTAGTTTGGGACTGATTGTAGGTGCTGTTTGAGATCATTTTATATTTTGGTTTTGCCATGGTCACATAATTTGTGTCACATTTTCTTAAAGCTCGTCATATTTTTCATGTAGAAATTTCTCATAAGTGTTGACAAGGGTTGCTATTGTCTTAAAATTAAGTTAACCTGTCATAATAATTTTGAAGTTGCATTTTACTCAGCTGGCCTGCAGAAGTCAAAATAATTTATATGAAAAAAAAAAAGGCACAAGGTTTCATTAACCATAATTATAGCTTATAGTACAAATGTGAATTACATCAAATACACACATGAAGTGGCAAGAAAAATGACATACATAGAGATTGGGTGTGGAGACGAGTTGTGAACGCGATTTGACACTTTTCTGCAGAATAGCAAGTTCAAAAGCTTCCAATAAGCGAAATAGACAAATAATGATTTTGCTAAATTTGAAATACAATTTTTTTTTTTTTTTTTTAAATTAAATGACTCTCTTTTATTCCATATTTTTATAACGGATTACAATAAGATGACAGGCAAACGGGCAACAAGTTGTGCCGCAACCCCCTTTTAAATGGCAAAACAAATTCTACTAAAAATGAAATTTTGTGACTTAGGGGTCGCAAAATTACTTTGCACAACCCGTTGAACCTTAGTCAAAAACTTGGAAATGTGTATCATCGCCAAGAATTAATGAAAAATAAAATCTTGGAAATGTGTATGTCTTGATTCATTAAGGTTTGGAAATAGTTAGATTATGTATACGCAATAATCTCTTGGGGCTATATGACATACGCTGAGTCATATAATGGATATAATACAATACCAGCAATGTTGATTGCAGACACAATATAGACAAATGAAGCGCACACATGCATATAATTGCCAAGATCTTCAAAACCAAGATCTTCCACATCTTCACAACTTGATCAACATAATAAATCGGTTTAAATGTTAGGCTTATCCACCGTAGGCGCACCACCTCATAAATGACCACTAATATACGAGTTTATCCGGCAAGCTTATTGAATTAGTTAGATGCACTCTACAATAATAAATCGAACTAATAGTGTTTCTGGGTAGGATAACCTGTTTCAACCCACGCTAAAAATTACCCATCTTAATTACTCATTTAGCCACTTCTATGATTCTAACATAATGATGTAGATCTTGCCACTACAATACTAATAATAAGTTCTATAAAAACATACTGAGGGTTGCCCTTTGATGCATATAAGTAAAAACATGATTGACGAAAAATTTATTGACATTTAAGTGGATTAAACTTGCCATTAGTCACCCATCATATACAACTCTGTCTTGACTACTTTATTCAACAAGTCTCAAAAACACTTACCATTATTACAAATCAATTTCCATCTGTGCGTATGAATATACCATCTCGACGCTCCCACCTGAGACATCATTTTGGGCACTTTTCGCAAACTGAGCACTAAGTTGTTCATTAATCCAAACAGCTAAAGAAACAGCATGGTCACGAATTAAAGAATTTGCAGGCGTGCAGTTTAGCATATTAATCAAGCTTTGATTATACCGTAGAAGGCTGACAGATGGCAAGACAGAACCATTTTCACGATGATACTGAATAACCTTGCAAACATGCTCACACAAGTTACCGTTTTTTCCCCACTCGCAACTACAAATTGCATACTCAGAACCCGGGTTCCATATTTCATGATACAGATCCCGGTCTACCCGGTCAACAACTTTGACCCGTTCACCTTCTGTGATAACATCCATGTTTGGGATTGTTCTTGACTTATGCCACGCGTTAAAATCAGTTGCCCATTCGTCTTTCCAGTAACGTAAAAAGTCATCTTTGTACTCGTACTCGTCAAGCCAAAAGTAGGATTCTATTTTAGTACTAAGATTATTGACTAACCAATCAGCGCGTTTGTAGATGTCCGAATTAGTCTCGTTGTTTAAGAACCTGATTTTTAACTGGTGGTGATAAAATTCAAGAGCTGTAGAACTCTCAAGGCTAGCAATTGGCATCGTTTTCAACGCAGTGATCCAAGAACCTGAAGAAAAGCAACAATTAGAAGTTAATACACGAAAGGTAAAATCAGAGTTTTTGGGATAGAAATAGTACTGTCATTAGACTAGTTAAGTCAATTAATGATTGACTTGTGTCCCATTCTGATAATTTTGTAACCGTGTCCACTGTATGTATATGTGTATGCATGGTTGTGACATATTTATATAAGATTAATCTTTTCTGAAAGCAAGATTTAGAGGGGTTTGTATGTTGCAGAATTCCCAATCAGGACACAACCATTTTATGCAAATAGGATTAACCAGTACTAACCTAGTCTCGGATACCAAATTGCTTTGAAGTAATCCATGAAATCTTTACATTCTACAAAATCTTCCATTAAACTATCAAACGATTCAACAGTTCCACGCCCTTTGGAGATATCTTTGACTATTTGACCAAACGCTTTTGATAAGGTTGCTCGTGTCTGCATATCCGAACATCTTTTCATTAAGTTTTTATGCCAAGCATGACGAACCCGCCAAAAGCAAACCAATACAGAACACTGAAATACTTCCCTGATAACACAACATGCCAATGCAATCAATATAAATGTTCATAGCGAAAAATTACCTAAATGATTATTTGGTGTGGGGCCCTATTACAATCTATACCTATTTTAATGTACATCTGTAAAGAAACCTATAATTCACGAAAGATTTAAAAAGTACATACTGTAAGTTTGTTAACTTTCTATAAATTGACAAGAAATTTGGCATTCTTCTTTTAGAATTTGCCGAATAAAGAACTTTTTGAAAAGATATCATTGTGTATTTGAGTGATTTGTGAACCATATGTTTTTCGCAAAATCATTGAGTGATTTGCGCACAGATTATATAATTAGTAATGGGCCCCACACCAAAGTGTCATTTAGGTGATTTTTCCATGTCCAAAACCATCACAATAAACAAGAACTAAAACCATGAGCAAACCTGATAGTCAAGACGTCAGCTAAAGGATCATCGACTATAAAGCCGGCAAGTTTCCATGTTGGATCTTTAATACAAACCTTATTAAAAAGAGCCCTCATCCATCTATGTGTATCCCGCTTGGAAAAACTTGGTGATATTATCCATGCAACAGGTATAGCTTTGTTGTCGTAATTAAAAACAACAAGACTTTGGATTGGGTACTGCATAAATAAAGTTTGTAATGGGACTAGTAAAACTACTGCATATAGTTTGTAAAGGGAAATTCATCTAAACAGCCCAAACAGACATGGTCATAAAAAATATGGACCAAAAACATGGAATTGAGGATATTTTTTTGAGTATAACTCATTCATTGATTCGGTGTGTTATAAACCCATGTGTGTTATGGCAACAATAAATTTAAGTGTCAAACATACCTTTAGTTTATTGGTGCCAAATCTTGAATCTAAAGCAATAAGTCGCCCATTGCCAAATTTAATCATTTGCTGTAACTGCCATTCCGTTTGAATACCCAACAAAAACGGACCCGTATCAGAAAACTCTTCATGAAAAAACACAAGCTTCTTATTCCTCTCAACCCACAAACCAAGGCTGACATCATCATCGTCATCAAGTTCATAAGTTGGCCACCTTGTATTATTCATCCTTTCTAGTGTCCTCACTTGTCTTTTAGTTATACAATGATCTATATTAGATGGACCACCTTGTGCTTCGACATATTCATTATGTCTTTGCATAATGGTTTCAACTGAAATCCCAACATGTAATAACGATATGACCCGTTGGCGAAATTCCTCTGAAATAGATGGTGCATACATAGCACGTGTTCCAACAGAATGTTCATCTTGTAGGCCATGACACAGTAACCCTTTTGTATCCACATGTTCATAATTGTTGTATATTATAAGTGCCGCGGATGGTTTGGCTTGTAATTGTTTGACTATAAAGTGGCAGGTGCACCCTCTTTTTGTGCCCGGACGACCGGCAATGCTCGGACGACCAACAGATTTTTTCTTTTTTCTGCTAGGTCTAACAAAGCCACCTTCTCTATAGTCATCTGGACCATACGAACACCAATACCTATAAAATGATAATTGTGAAGATCATGAAGTTTGACTTTATAAGTCAAAGTATTTTACTCTGTAAAATGTAGCTAATGTGCTAGTTTTTTATAGATAACGTATGGGGTATTTGAATGTGTCTAAAGAGTGATTATATGACATTCAATAATAGGTTTTAAGATAAGCTGATTGTTAAAGATACTGTTAGAATGTGCATTTTGCTGTTTGAAGTGTTATAGTAGATATACAGAACGTTAAGATAAGAAACTTACAGAATATATTTAAGAGTAGCATCAATTTTTTTAGCCTTTTCCGGCGGGTTAGTCTTACTAGCTTCTCTATGAAAGCTCGTGGGAAAATCTTTCCTGTTAGATTCACCACGAATAAAGTCACCAAGTCTAGGATATGGGATGAAAGCAAGCCTGTCCAAATTGTCACGATGACCTCTTATTCTAGACCACTCAAGATCACATGCTGCAAATTCCATGCTTGGAGGGTTTTGTACAGGGAGGGACAGTATCTCATCCCATCTCGTCATCTACGTTACGTCATTAACAAAAACAAAAATTATGTCTACAGTCAGCTTAACATATATATATGACTTTGATACTTCAAATTGAGGAGAAAAAAAAAATAATATTCAAATAATCTAAAGCAAAATGAAACAAAACTGATAAAAGAATTAAAAAATACTAGTAATAATAATAGAACTGATCTGATGGTGGGTGGTTATGCGTCGAAGCAAAAATGGGTGAGTGTGTGCGAACAAGAGAGACAAAAAATGAAGGTAGGTTTCGAGTTTACAAAGCCCCAATTCCTTTGTCCCGGGTTGTATAGATGGGTCAAAGCCCACTTAATTGTCCCATTTTAATTTTAAGTAATAGTATACCCATAAATCCTTCTTTTAGCAACTATTTATCTATATCTATATCAAGTTATAAATAGCGTGAGCCACGGCGTGGCGGCATGATCAAGTCTCACGCTTTTGTGGCTAAAGCGAATCTTTTGCGTTTATAAGACGTGGCATAAGACAGCACAAAGTATGAAAATATTTATATATTTATATCATAATTCATATATATTGAGTTTATAAAAGCATCTGTCATAAGGCGGCATGGCGTGGCGGCATAACCAAGCCTCACGCCTTTGCGAGCCCTTTGCGGGGCCTTTGCGAGCCTTTTAGAACAGTGATCTATACTAGTATATAAAGTGTTTAGAACATTCCAAAATATAGAAGTCTTAAAATTTTTAAGACAAAAAATATTTCTAATAAAAATAACCCGCTAAACTTGTAACCAAAGATACAGTTAATATAGCACGTGGTACAAAATAATAATGCATAAACTATATAACTTATAACATTCATGCATATTAATGTCAGAATTAATGAAATCATTAAAATACTCACTCAAAAGTACAATTAATATAGCACTTGGTACAAGATAATAATACATAAATCATCTAATTTTACTTTTTCATTAAAACACTCACTAATGAAATTTACAAATCATTAATAATATAATTAAAATACCCCGTCACTCAAAAGTATAATTAATATATCAAATGATACAAAATAATAATGCATAAATCATTTTATCATTTATATCTTTCAAACACCCACTAAATAATGATATTATTAAAATACTCTTCACTCAAAAGTATACTTAATATATCCCATGGTATAAAATAATAACGCATAAATCATCTTATCGTATATTTCTTCTTTAAAACACCTACTAAATAAAATCTACAAATCATTAAACAAATCATATAAACCAATCTTTTATGTAGTCAGAATTTCTGACACCACCTTGTTCGACAACGCAACAGACCACCATTTACCACCACAACTTAGCAATTTAGACACCACTATATGGTGCTAAAGCCGTTATTTGAAAACACCTTGTATGTTTAAACGATATATAATATTACACGTCCTAAACGAGTAGCTATATCGTTGACCATCATTTCCGCATCGTCGTTGCATCGTGATGCCATTTTTTAAAAGCAACATTGTGCGGTAAAGTTGTTCCATTAAGTTATCGTCATGTGTTAAGTTAGCATCATGAAAAACATATAATCGCGTAGACACCCTGCTATAAAAGCATTTTATTATGTTACTAAATGCGTAAGAAAACAAACTAATTTCCTATTAATAACCTCTGTTTGACATTCTTATTTTTTCTTCTTTAAAAGTAATGCATCGGAAAAACCTTGTTATCGCCAAAAAGTATAATCACACGGGTACCCGCCGCCGTAACGTGCGTGTACCCGGCTATTCTAATACAATTCACGTAAATGTCTTTATTTTTAATGTTGATAATCTTCTTTCAAGTGATGATGTCACAATTCTCAATTTCCGGTCATTTTTCCAACTCCATATTCATCATTTCATATCGGTTCATGCATGGTTTTGCATTTTACATTAAACGTATAATTTTCGTATTAAATAAACGCTATCGCGTGAATATTATTCTGAACATTGATCCGTTACTTCCAAAAATTTTCACAATATATTTTTATACTCACATTAAGTTTGTAAAAATATTATTATAAGTTTACCCAGTGTTTTAAATTTATTTTGTATATAAATTGTCATATTTATATAATTACGACGGTTTTCTTAAATACTACACGATAATTATCATTTCACTCAAATTTTGCAAGAAATGTATTTTTATAATTTTTATGACTTCAATATATTTTATTTTGACCCGTTAAAATTTATCTTTAGCTAACGCTACCCTAAATGCTCAAATGTGTATACAAGTTACTACTTATTTACAAATAACTTTACATTTACTACATATCTATACTAAAAAAAAATGTATTACTTAAACAAATACATCCCCTTGTCGACACAAGGGGGTTAGTCACTCAATTTGATAAATATCTTTCATATATACTAATATTATACATTCATTTGCAAGACTTATCACATATAACTTTCAATATCCAAAGTGCAAAACTATTCTCATCTCTTTCTCTCCTCAAGCATAACCGGCCATCCAAAAAGAATCAAGAGGAGTTCTTAAAATTTTTCCAAGTCAAGTTATTTACACTCTAGTATCACTTTTGATTAAGGTTTTGAGATAAAAACCTTGGGTGATTAGGATAAACCTTTGATCATAAACCTCATCAAGTTAACTAGTAAGCATTTCATATACATCATCATCTTTCATATTTATTTCATCATATTTGAGCAAAACATGCAAGACTTATGGATGTTTATACCACTTTTTCATTGATTTTAAGAGTTATGTATATATAAGTCACCCTATAATTACTCCTTGTTATATATTATTTTTGGTGATGTCTAGGAATCCATGACACCCTAAGAAGGTGTATGGTAGGATTAGAATAGCTTCGGAGTTGTTTTGAATGTGTTAGAATAGGTTTGGCGCGAGAAAAACTCATTTCGACACATTTTGAAAAGGGTCTGTCCATATTTTGAAAATCTGGAAACTCCGACAGTGGGTATAATATTTTGGGCTAGATATTTGGAAAATATACTTTAAAACGAAAACGTGGCCGCTTGAACGGATTAAAACGGAGCTATAACGAAGAAGTTATGAATTTTTCAAGTTGGCGACGAAAACTATAATTTTCTGGAAATTTCAGCATGTATTGTTTATTTTGTACGAGTCAAAAATGAAACTTAGGTGTTATAAATTATGTCGACCTGTCAAAAATATATTAGTATACTTTGATACGAATCTAAGGATGTAGAAAACGTAGAAAACGAACTTGTAACGATTAAATTATACACGTTTACACAAAGTTGCCGTAACTTTATTATATAAGAAAAACTAATATATTTCTATTAGACAAACCTTACGGCAAAACAAGTGACCATATTGAAGGTCGTTTTTAACATTGATGTAGAACTTCTTATAAAGTGATGTCTACTAGTAAAAGTAAGTTCGCCAAGCATATTTTCCAAAATGTCCAACCGTTTGTCAAGCGGAGTTGTAACGAATAAATTATAGTCACTCAAACTTTGCCGGAAACCATCCTTAAACAATATTTTGGATACAAGTACCATACTAAACCTATATTTATCTCCATGATCGAGACCTCTAGGATGTAAACTTAAATGCTAAAACTTTGAGATAATGATACAAGCTTTCCAAAACTGTTGGGTTCGTTTCCTAACACTCGATGTGCACCATTTTGCGACTATCGTAGGAGGTTGTTTCAATGTAGCTACTTGTAGAGTATTTTTAATACGACGGGATGTCATAAACATATATTTTGACGATAAACATTATTTCCAAAACGTACAAGTGGTATGAATATCATATGAGTTTGCATGCACGACATTGTTTCATGACTTATATTAGAGCATATCATTTACTTTAGGTCGCGGATAGTTTCCGAGCCTCATTTTCGTGCACTTCATTTTGTCAGCATATCAATCATACCAGGTGAGTTCATACCCCGCTTTTACTCGTTTAAATTCTTACAAACTCTTTGGGGGAGATACATGCTTAAATACTTGTTTTTACTCTTGCGAATACTCCAACCATTTATACAATTGTGTTACACTATACTTCTTATACTCTTTGGACATTATGTGTGGTTTATTGCGATATGTGCCTTAATGTGCTAAACTTGTTTTCAATTATGCCTCAACATACATACTATAGCAACTGGTTAACTCCTGCGGGAGCCGGCGGAGAGGTATTGATAGTACTATCGGGCTGACACCCCCACCCTTGGGTCCTTGATGACGTGGCCTGGGGTGAATATAATTTGTTATTCAATGAAACATAACAAACAATTTAGACTTGTCAAGAGGTTCAGTTGGCTGTGATTCTTTGCATTAAGTACATGTATATATCGTATGCACATATGTCCTACTTACATACAAGATTGACAATTCTATTTTGGCAATGGGTTGTGAACACATAGGTTGCGAGTTTTGTATGGGCGGAACTCGGAACTGAATGGATTTGCAATGCCTTTGCTGCATCAACATTCTTTATAGACTTTTTCAAATCATTTTCAACAAACTTATGAACTCACCAACCTTTGTGTTGACACTTTTTAGCATGTTTATCTCAGGTCGTAAGGCGATAGCATTTCATGGAGCTTTTGGGTCACATGGCATACATTGGAGTCTTGTGTTTTTATCTATTACCATTCGACATGTTTTGTAAACCTTTATGTATTATCAAACTTTGGGATCTCATGTTTTATAAACTTTAACTTTATTTAATCGAATGGTAAACATTTTAAAATGTCTCATTTTAGAGGTCGTTTTCTGTATCCATACTTTGTACTATGAAGTCATACCCCAAAGACACTATCGTTCCGCTGCGATATTTTGGGGGTGTGACAGATGACGTACGTGAATTGCTTACAATGCATCCTACAAGTAAAATAAACATTAAATATATACAACAGCTTAGAGTATGACATGACAACTCTTGTTCTTCTAGAATCCTGAGCTTGCTTCTTCTTCTTCATTACTTGCAGACGAAACACTGTAAAGATATTTGATTGGGTTATTACTCCCTCCCAGTTATTGTGCATATTTCTTTTGCTCCCTCCCAAACTAACAACCCATCTTCAACATATTAGAAGCTTGTGGTGTACATATCTTCTAACGTTCAGTGCACAACGGAAAATGTAGAAGATACCGTATCTTTGACTTTGACGTAGCAGCTAAAACTGATATAGATAATGTAATACTCACTTAGAAAACTTCTTTGACTTCTTCAATGAGATAAACATTCAAGCACCTATATTGAGACATACAACCAGCCAACCAGCTTTACTTCAAGATTTAAAAAAAAAAAGAAAAAAAAAAGTCCCTCATTGAAATGATGGTTGTACGTTTAGGAGAAATAATATAAACATTATCATCTCACATTGAGCGTTTCCCAATAACCACATACAGAAGTCGAAACAATCATACCCAACACAGATCTAACCATCTAATGTTCATTATTCCGATAAATCCATCTACAAGTACCCAGTCATAATTGGTGCAAATTCATACGAATAGGGATGACAACGGGGCAGGTTTGGGGTGGGGCAGCTGTAACACCCCAAAAAATGGCTGAGCGGAAGCACACAAGTCACGGTTTCTACTAAATCAGTACCACAACACAAAGTATAGAACAACGGATTTTCATTAAGAAATTTATTCATTGTAATAGAATAATGTTTACATCATTTTAGTGCGGAAATACAGGCCAATAATAAAGCGGTCCCAATTATAATTATCAGAGAAATCTATGACCATGCCATGCCATTGGTTTGCACCTCTAAAGTTAAGTTATCGCCTTAAAACCTGAAAATACATGCTAAAAAGGGTCAACACGATTAGGGATGGCAACTGGGCGAGTTTGAGGCGGGGTGGCCATTCTCATCCCCAAACCCGATTACCAAAGTTCTCCCCAAACCCCGGCCGAATCCCCATCGGGGATTTAATCGGGGCACCCCGTTAGGGCGCGATGCTCCCCCAAACCCGCCCCTATTAATTGGGGATCTTATCGGGGTGTATGTTTTTTGTGCAATTCCTGACCAAAGTCGCATCATTCAACAATTTATTATTAATTTTAAACCGTTAGTAATAACTTGAAGAATTAAAAACTTATTGATAATTTACAAACAAGCCTTATTAAGTTTTCAACGATATTAATATGCACAAAAAATGATTAATTACGTAAAAAATGAAACTTAAAAACATGACACTAAACGAGTTTCTATAATCACAGTTTTTTAATTTTACAAAGATAAAAAACTAATAATATTAGCGTAATTTTCTACGTAAATACTAACAAAATACTATGTAGGTATAAATATATTTGTGTATGTGTATATATTATTCGGGTGGGGCGGGGCGGGGCGAGGATTCCCGGCTCTCCACCCCAAACCCAATTAAAACCCCCGTTTAATCCCCAAACCCGCCCCATAACCCGATTAGCATGCCCCGCCCGCCCCAATTATTTCGGGTTCCGGTTTTCCCCATCGAGTTTTGGTTTTTTTGCCATCACACGATGTTGGTGAGTTCATAGGTTTATTCAAATAACATTTCAATATACAAGTGATGTGAGTTAAACCTTCAGTTTTGCGACCAGGGTGTCATTGTGTTTACCTTAAGATAAATCTTGGATTGTGGACCGTTTTTGGGGTATATACACATTACAACGAATATAATGTCATATAGTGTGACTATTACGCTAGCACTAAATTCAGGCAACCGAAGCTACGACAGTGGTGTATGCAAAATGTAGTCATACTAATAAGGGGCCCATTGCGATTGCTTATCCCGTTACACTCGATTCCGACATGCTATACGTTTCGCATTGACTCATGTGTGGCCAACCGAACGGGGAATCACCCCCAATAGATCTATTTATAACATTTTCGCTTCCCAGCAAGCATTGACGGTTCATGAGTTTGGGCATATTGGGATTTAAGGGCTTAGGCTAATCCACGTAATAGTTTAAAATAAATTATTGGTTGTGGTCCAGCAAATATTTTGCGTGATTCTCATGTATGTAACTTTAAGCACTTGTTTTCACTTAGAAAAATAATCAGTTATGTGGTAGGAAAACACCTAAGTATTCAAATAACCAAATCAATCATTTCAATCAAACAACACAGTTTGAGTAAACAGTACACATTTCCAGATCAAATAAGCATCGATTTTAAGTAAAAGCAAGCATGTATCCTCTCCCAAAACAGTTATAAAACAAGTAAAAGTAGGGGCCATGAAACTCACCTCAACAATTAGTCGTCTAAAGTGGAGTAGATCAATTAGTGATTGTGAGTGGCACCGACACGCGACCTAGTATAGTATGCCAAGTCTTAGTTTACAGATTTAGGCTTAGGACTAGATAAGTTTAAGAAAGGTTTTCAAGTGTTTGTTTTGTTGTTGCTTGTGTGGCAGCATTTAAGTTTAAAACATTTTTCATAATGTTGGTAAGTATTAGCCCTTGAAAGTGTTTAAGTATAGAAAATAATCATTTTTGTCTTTTAGTCAGGTTAAAAGTTAAGTGTATATTCTTGATGAAAATCGGGCATGACACATGTATACACTTTAGTTTTTCGAGGTAATTAAAAGTTAAGAATTTCATATTAGAATAATAAATCGCGTTATAATGTTTATTAAAATCCGATAAATTTTATAAGTTTAAGTGGGTTGCGGTAGGCTTAAGTAAACCACGAGTACAATCTAGTGATCTCAAAATAAGTAACAATTATTTTGATTAAACTATGGTTTAATGGTGCAAAAATATTAGGTTTTGATTATAAGTTTTAAAACGAGTCGTGTTAAGTTTTAAATAAATCGAACGTCTTGAAATAAGTTAACGCTTATATTTTTAGTTCTCAATGTGTTTTATTTAATAGTTTATGGTTCTATTGGTTGAGTATGTCTAGTTATGTTTGATAGATATGTTTTTGAATAAAAACAAGTCGCGTAGCTCTAAGTATGTTGAGGGGATTAAGTCGAGATCGAATAGTCGAAATGCGTCGGACTCAAGTCGTGAAGAAGTAAGTCATATAAGCCGAAACGAATTAAGTAAAATCTCAACACTCTCGACATGAGCAAAAACCAGATGTAACCAGTCACTGGGCTCGGCCCAAACAAACCACACACACCCCATGTCATTTGTCTTGGGCTTTGGGCCCATCAGCAAAACAAACACCCATTAATTAATATATGGGCTATTGAGCCCAAAACACAACAAACACACTTATATTATAAAATGGGCTTAAGGCCCAATTTTAATACCAAATGCTCCCCTTGCAACTGCTAACGCAACGCAACAAACACCTATTTGGTGTCTTAGTGACTAAACTAGAATAACAAACACCTGCGTGGTGTTTTCCATGACTATAAACCGAGACAAAGAAACAACCCACCCTTGGTAGGTAGCTTTTAAACCGAACACAAAACACACCCTCCCCTTGAGTTGTGTTTTGTCACTGAAGGCAAATAAAACATCCTCTCGGGTGTTGTCGAGCCAAGATTTCACACAACTATCACACCCCCCTTGGGTGTCTCTTTGAATCGAACCAAATTGCATCCCTTCGGGGTGTTGGTCGAACCAAAAACACCACGATCCCAACAATGACTCTTAGTTTCAAGACCTAAAGCTAACACCTCTTGGTGTTTTGTGCTAAACCGAGACAAGGCCTCACTCGATACCCTTGTGGTGTCGTTGAGCCGAGACACACAAAAAGTAACACTCCCCTTTCTGGGTGTTCTTTTTATATCGAACCGAACAAACACACCTTTGTGTGTTGTCGTTGACCCGACGGTAAGAACAAGCAACCCGATGGTAAGAACATACACACCTTTTTATATCGAACCGAACAAACACACCTTTTATAGTAAACCTCGTGATGTACCTTGGAAAGGAGAGAAGGAAAGATAACAAAGGATGGTGATTTGAGATGGAGATCGATGATATCAAGGAGTAGTGAAAGGGGTGAATCTGAATAAGTTTTCTTGGGAGAGAGAAGGAAGCCGAAAAAAAAGTTACTTAGAGCACTTACAACAATAACACCAATAACACCGTCCACGTCAGCGCCACATCAGCTTTACCATTTAACATTAACATCCTCAAAAAACACCCACAACAATAACATCCCAATAACACCATAACACCACTAATATTTCATATTTTCAATTTCAACCCATAAACTAAAACAAACACTTCATTTATTAAACTAAAACAAATATTTCATTAAAACTTAAAACATATTACAATACGAGACTAAAAAAAAATACAACGAAAAAAAAATACAACGAAATAAAACGTTACAACAAATTAAAGGAAATGACGAGAATATGATCTACTGACGAGGTTTCAAGTTATATTTTGCGATGATTCGATCTTTTTCGTCATTGATCCACTGCACGACCATTGGATCTTGCCCCTCAGTAGGCGTAATCAAAAACTTTATCTCTTCCAACCGGGTTATTGTGAGATTTTTTCCTGCGCGGCCCGATACGCCGCTTCTAAGACTTCTCGTTTCATACGAAACTCGTTTGCCATAGTTTTGGTGAAATAAGCTGACGAGCTCGTTCCTCCAGTTCTTGTTCCCCCAGTACTTGTTGTAGTCTCGGATCTTGCTTTCTTGGTAGCACGTTTCTTTCCCATGGGGCGAGGTTGTTCATCTTGACCAAACAAATCCTCGTTTGTTTGGCTTGGGACTTCGTCGGTTAAATCGACCGGTTCCGGCGTGTTCCATTTCTTATAATGACGCAAAACCTCCCAAGCGTCTTCGAGACCAAAAGCTGATCCCTTGGTTTCCTCACGATACCATTGCTTTGCCCGTTGCATCACATCCAGCTCACTTTCCCCGTTTCGTTGATCCCGTTTCGCACGTTTGTAATGAGAGTTGAACTTTGTGCATATGCCGTTCAAAGTTTTCCACTTGCTTGACAGCATGTCCTTGTTGCGCCGTTGAAAGTTGTTTTTATTGAACTCATTTCGCACCCGATACCAAAACGTATCCCTGGGTTGGCACTTTCCAACTTTCGGATCCTCCGAAACAACTATGTAACATGTTGCAAGTAATGCTTCCTCTCCTGGAGTCCAACGTGCGTTAACAACAACTTCGCCTTCATCAGAATCAACTGGTTCGGGCTCGGGGTCTTTGGATTTCTTTGATTTTCGCTTAATGCGACCTTTTCCTTTTTTTGGAGGAGACGTGGGTGTGTCAGCAACATCATGTGCTTCAGTTTGTGATTGTTGTGTGAATTGTAGGTTTTGAAAGTTGGAGTTTAAGGTGTTTTGTTGGTTTTGTTGTTGCCAATACAGAAATGCTTGATGTTGTTGATACATTTCTTGGCTCGATAAGCCTAGTGGGCTGGGGTTTGAAGATGAACCCGCGTTCGAATTAGATGATGAACCCGGGTTTGAGGGATTCCACCCACCAGCGAGAAGATTGTAGAAAGTATCGTCGTTGCCTCCCGACATTGTTTTTTTGCAGTTAATTGAAGTTGAAAGATTGAGAGTATGGAGAGGATTTAGTAGTGGAAGTGTGAAAAGAAATAGTGTTTTAATTGGGTATTTATAGTGGTAAAAAAAGATTTTTGAAATTTTTTTTGAAAAATAACGGCTAGTAGCCGTTTAGGGTGGTTTTTGAATTTTTTTTTTTAAAATAACGGCTAGTAGCCGTTTAAGGTTAGAAAATGTATTTTTTTTTTATTTTTTTTTGCGCCTTCCCTTAACGCCCGTTGCTGTGGCAACACGGGCTTCTTTTCTTCTCTTTAACGTCGAGGTCATAACGGGAGCAACGGCTATAACGCCGTTTTTTCGTCTTTAACGCCGTTATGGCGTTACCATTGCTAGTGCTCTTATGGATATGTGAGAGGGGGAGGTGGGATAAGGGTAAAATAAAAAATATGTATATAATATTTTTGTTATTATTATTGTGAGTGTTGATTGTACTCCATGTCACGTTAGGTTAAAACATAAATGTGGTATTCGGGTTTGGTAAAAATGCGTTCTAGGAGTGTTTTTATAAAAACAATATAAAAACAAATTTATTAACTCCGAAAAATAATGGTCAAATTTTAATCAATACTAATGCGGTGTCATTTTTCGAGAAAAACAAGATAACCTCTCGTTTTTTAGTTTTAAATATCAATAACCGTCAAAAATAACTAATTTGCATTTTCTAATAAAAATAAATAATATTATTATTAAAATAATAATCTGAAAAAGCATCTCGGATTGTCATAGTCTACCCTCCTTACAAGAAATCCGCCCCAGACTTCAGTCTATGTTATCCGATAGTGTGGTGTCTAGAAAGAGGTGATGGTACTAGTTACAATGTTTAATAGTTAGAGATGAAACATAAATAAGAAAAATAGGTTCTAATTAACATTTTATGAATTCACATTCACAAATTAATTGAATTTGTCAAGTTCATTATTTTTTAATAAGTAAAAAGTTAGTTTCGTTGGAACAAGTTCTAATTACGTATCACTTTAATTGAATTTTTTGAATTTGTACAAGTTCCAATTACGTATGGCATATATATATATATATATATATATATATATATATATATATATATATATATATATATATATATATATATATATATATATATATATATATATATATATATATATATATATATATATATATATATATATAGTGTAGGGTTATTTTCAGAACCAAGAAAAGGTCGAGAACTGCGAGAACCAACGCTAGCCTTTGATCAAAAAAAATCAATGGTTGAAAATGAAATGGCATTATGGTAAATAAGAAGAATTTCGTCTGATAATTTTTATTAATTTAAAGGGCAATTATGGAATTTCACCAATCATCAATCAACATAAAAATAGGAGCAGTTATAGATCTATCTTGTCACATCCCTCTCTCACTTTCCCACTCAAACCTCTCTTTCAACCCTAATCCTAAACTGAGCCGCCACTACCATAAATCCAGAAAAAAATCAATCGTTTTTATGGTGGTTTATTATGGTAAAAATGTTGTAACACACTACAAGGCAAAATGATGATAGACAAGTCAAATATATGACAGGTTTGGGCTTTTGATTTATGTTTTTCCATAAAAACACTAGTGAATGAATAAAAAATCATTGTCATGATTTCCAGTATTATTATTTGTATTATAATAATCGTTATTCGAATTTGTTCATGCGTATATTTATTGTTTGGCTTCAAAAATATTTTGGGTCAAAAGACTATTTTCTTTGAACAAGTCAAAAGACTAATTGAGTTGACCATTTTTAATCTATTTGATTGGAGTTCTATAGATATATATGTGATTACAGTAACGATTATATTTGGATGTTGTAAGTTTGTAATGCACTTAATTGACTTTCAACCCATTTGATTTGAAGCAAAACCTTCGAGGTATTTACTAGTAATATGTTGAAGTCCATTTATTGTTTAAGGTTTTATGGCTTGCATAAATAAATGAAAGAGGTGTGCATATATGTTTTATTGCTTATATTAATAAATGAAAAGTATGTGCATATGTGTTTTAAGGTTGATGTAAAATCAAGGAAGATGTATGCATATATGTTTTAAATTGCATATGTGTTTGAATTGGTGGTTGATTGTTATTTAATTTTGTATGTGTTTTCTCGTCAGATATGGATGTAAGATCGGAGATCCAATCCAGTCGAACTGGTAGGAAAACCCTCTTTTTTTTTTTTTTTTTTTTTTTTTTTTTTTTTTTTTTTTATTTTGGGTGTATACTGAATTTATTAGAAAAAAGTTTATAGGTAAATATAAAATATAGTAATCACCTTTTTAGGAAATTGTGGCAAGATCTGTTTGTTTTGAAACACAAGATAACAAATGGTTTCTAGTTAATTAAAGTGTGTATGTACGAACTGCCCATCTCAAGCAAATGGTTTCTAGTTAATTAAAATGTGTATTTTTATTATTTAATACAATGAAATGATGATGGTTGAAGACATGTATAATGCTAAAATTGCACATGTGTTTTTACAGTTGTGAATTTGAAACCTTCTATGCATATGTGTTTTACAGTTTCATGAACTTGTTTCTTTTGTTTAATTTCAGTTGTTATGAAAGGATTGTGCATATATGTTTTGTTAGTTGTTATGATTAAATAATTCCTCTACTATTTGTTTGTGATTACAGGTTCGAGTATAATGAGCAATATCAAGAATGCACATACGTATATATAAAGGCATATGGATACAAAGAGATCGAGAGTGGCCAATGACGAAAAACACATGTGCACAAGGATTAAAACCACATTGTAGATTTCATGGGTTAATTATTATTAGTGCACACATGTATAATCGATATATTGTACTTGCATTTTTTTAGACATATGTATAATGTTTATGTTATTGAATTTCAGTTTTTGAATATTAAAGAATTGTACGCTAAAACATATGTGCAATTATCTTCTTAAGTGAAACACATACGCACCATACTTTTAAAAAACATAAATGTTGAAAAAAAAACTTTTCAAAAATTTAAGTGGCTTAAGCAATTGAACACTATTTAAAAAAACACATGTGCACCTTGACTTATATGAGAAAAACACATATGCATCTTACTTTTTGAAATCATGAAAAAAAAATTCCAAAAAAAAAAAAAAAAAAAAAAAAAAAAAAAATCCTAAAATTTAGGAACTAAAAAAACGCTTTTTATTAAAAAAATCAAAAAGAAAATAAAAAAATGTACTTTTACTATTATGCCCTTTTTGAATTAAATAATAAAATTAAATATTCAAAAAAATATGATTGGTTGATGCTGGTTCTCGCAGTTCTCGACCTTTTCTTGGTTCTGAAAAGAACCCTTCCCTATATATATATATATATATATATATATATATATATATATACTAGTGTCAAAACCCGTCCGATGGACGGGTATGATTTGTGGTTTTTATTTTTAGGTTTTAGTAAAACAAATATATACTAAAAAGTAATTAATATCTCAACATCATTCCTAATCTTTATACTCTGCAAATCAGTCAAATACCCTTTAGGATCAACAACAGTTAAGCCTGAAACAGAATCCGAAACTCTATCCAACTTATAACTCATAACAGTTCCTCGCCCCTCCCTGACCGCAGTCAAATCTTGCATCCTAGACTCCAAGACAATATCATATTCCTTCTCTCGCCTATCTTTCTCAAGCAATGTATCAGGCATCGGCCCATAACTCTCAAATCTTTTCTTTTTAAGCGAATAATCACCAATCTCAGGAATCCCATCCCAATCCGCGCCAGACTTCAACAATTTATAAATTTCAACTTTATATTAAATGTCTTAAACAAAGAAGCATGTTTATGAATTTATACTTGCCCGTACAGTTAATGATGTGGCCAATAAGCATGATGTGTTCACCCCAACTCTCCACAAGTCATATACTTAGGTGCTTCTTTCTTCTTGATTCAATGTTATAACATTATAATAATTCAAATAAACCAACGAACAAATAAATACAGTAAGACAAAAGAACCTTATTTGGTCAAATCAAAAAGGTATCTGGGATTGCATTTGCAAACCGATTATTCAATTATTGCATTACTATTGAGTGTTTGGGATTGCTTATAAAAAATTGCTTTATATCTCGGTTTTAACAGGTACTTTATCCAAAGTTTGCACGTTGTCCAGCTAAGCATATTGTATCTACTATATTCTCACATATTTTAGAAAAGGTTTGGGTGTTTAGATTATACTTCCTATATTCTTATTTATACTGCAATAACCACTTAAAAATAAGTAGTGCTAAACACCCTTTTAAACATAGTTACCGAAGCTACATCAGATAAATAGCGTTTGGGCCATGCCCGTTTGACCCGTTGCCCGTGCCCGCCCACAAGAGGATGGTTGTCATTGTTACCTGTAATTAGCCATAGCTAGGTTCCTAAGAAACTCACCAATCTAACCTGTTCCATTCACGCACCCCTGCAAATCCACAAGGTTATGCTCCTGGCTAGGATATGAAAGAACATTAGACATCGCCTGAAGATAAGCACCAAAGTCCATAATCCCAACAACCTGTAACATTGGTTAAAAAAATGAACCTTCATCAAATACAATACCCTTTTTGGGAAAGGATAAATCTACCTTGATTCTGGAATAGATTGCACTAAACTTGCAGCTTTGAGTTTGTTCTCCAAACAACCTAAGGTAGATGTGTCTGCACACAATAAAAGGCATTGATCCCAATGTGCCAATTAATGTAAGTTTAATTTAATTTAAATAATGATCACCTTTTTTTCCAAGAAACTGGCCTATTCGAGCTTCCCGTCGACCATAATTTTGCATTGTAACCCCCCTATATTTTGAGCTTCCCCTAGAGAGCCCTGACCTTTGGCAGCGAACAAACTGCTTAAGACCTTTGTCATAATCATTTATGTTCAAAGTAATGTTTGAATTGGGTCCATGGAATATAATGACAGCATGATCATAGGCCCTATAACAAACACCAAATTCATATACGAAGATAATACATCAAACGGTGAAAAAAACACGGGTGTTGTATTTACCTAGCGGCAGCATGTGCGGTTGCGAAACCACCTGTAAACACCAAGTAACCAAAATTTCAGTGGGACAACTAAGTAAGCTACTAATATAATTATATTCAAACTGAAATATAAATATACAATTGGCCATATGGGTGTCATTACTTATAATTACTTGGCGAAGTATATTGGTACATAATACTAAGTCCTAACATCCCACGAAACGCTGATTTTATTAGCTGTCATACCATGGTCAAACCAGCATGAAAAACTGCTGGGAATCATTAGCCTTCAGTATTATGCTCCCGCACCCCTATCTCTTAAAGGCTCTGTGCTCCGAATCACCTGAAGGATACAAACAATAATGAAGTTCATGTAATTATCTTTGAAAATGCATACGAAGTTCATTATTTTTAAGACGATCTGGACGTTTGACAGCTTAACCCGCTGTCATTAATGCATAAACAAATTGACACTATACAAAGAAAAAAGAATGAATCGATAATCAGTAATAACAACTAGAGTAACGCAACCATAAGGACGTTTAATTGGTGAAAGTGAAAGCTTGCTGTCACAAATGAAACTCGTCTAACCTGATTTTCTATATGATACTCATCTTTGCTTTCAGAGATGCATCTAGACCTCTGATTATTTGATTCTGCTCAGGACATGGGAATTTAAAATCCATCTTTAATGCTTATGTACCCTCAACTTGATCTGATGTAAACAGCCAAGTTCATCATCATTGCTAGTGATACCTAGTCCAAATGATGAATCACAACTTCTGCATATAAATGATAAAGCAATTCACAATAATGGGGAAAAAAGGGATAACATGTTACTTTTACTTTTCAAACTAAGATCTACCTTAAAATCTTGTCCACTTCCTCGAAGTTCCCAATATCAGGCCAGGTATAATGTATTAGATCGCATGATGCCCTACCTGGCAATTATTGTCAACAAAAGACATATCTCCTACTTTGGAAATGTGTGTCAGTGGGTAATTGTATGGGTTATCACGTGCAACTGATGTGCCAGTGAGAACTTGGTCATCCACACTAAATTTACCATCGGAGGTGTCGTGGCTACTTTTGAAGTAGCTATTTGGTATTCTGGAGTCATCAAATGGCAAATTAGTCATGTCTTTCATTGTCTCAGCATCACATGATGCATTGACTACACCAGGTGGGGCATTGGGCCGTGAATCCTTCTACATCATGTTCTTTTTCTCATCGAATGGCTTGGTGTCTCGTTCTGCATTGCCTTGACAAATATCATTGAAAGCATCAGGTTGTTGGTGTTACTCAATCCAGGTGTTTTACGCCGAGGTTTCTTACAGCTGTCTCCTTCAAAAGAGATGTTATGATACTTTTGTTAGACTTGTGGTGGATTTTTCTATTTAATGGATACATTGTGCATGTTTCGATAGGTTTTATCGCGGGATTTGAAAATATCTATAGTTGAATCAGCAAACTAAAGAAGCTATTGTTGAAGAAAGCACACATCTTTATAAACAAACTAAGGAAGCTCAAACACCTGTGATATGACACATGATATCACAGGTGATATCACCTCACTTGTAATATCACATGATATCACACGTGATATCATGTGTGATAACACAGGTGATATCACCTATGATATCATGTGTGATATCACCGGTGGTAGTATGTGTGATATCACCGGTGGTAGTATGTGTGATATCATAGTTTATATCACTTGTGATATCACCAGTGATATCACTTGTGATATCATGTGATATCAAAAGCGAGGTGATATCACCTGTGATATCATGTGTGATATCACAGGTGTTTGAGCTTGCTAAGTTTGTTGTGCTTTCTTCAAGCATAGCTTCTTTAGTTTGTTGATTCAACGATAGATATTTTTAAATCCCTCTATAAAACCTATTGAAACATGCACAATGTATCTATTAAAAAGAAAATGTCACCACAAGTCTAACCAAAGTATCATAACATCTCTTGTTTTCTGTTAAACACCTTTTCTAATATTTCATATTATCATAAAACACAAAAATCTTCCTAAATATTTTCAAAAACACAAATAAAAAAATGAGCAGAATCATCACAGTGATATAATAAGTGATGTATATTATTAATTCTTTCATATATACTTGGTAAAATACTAAATTCTTATCACATTTGGTAAGAATGTAATATTTCACATTCTTAGTTGAGTATCAAAATTGATAACACATACATGATGAAGAATGTAATATTCTTCATCTTCCTTACAGTGTTATATCACAAGAGATAATAAGTACCACTTAAAAATATCAAAATGAATAAAAATGAAGCAAACTATGAAAATAGAGATTTGAAATATTCTCAAATTCAAACAAGTGTTGCATTAAATTAGCATTTTTTTGAACAAAATAAGAATTCACCTAAAGAGACTTTAACCATTTTATTTCTACTAAGAGTATAATATCACAAGTGATAGATAACACTGGTTGCACTAAAAAAATATACGCTTGTCAATTGCGATGAAAGGTACAAAAACTATCATGTAACTGAAAATTATAAAAATATTAGAAAACACATAGGTGATAATATATAAAAATATACAGAGCAATGAAATATCTCAGGTGATATTAAAGGTTAAAAAAACATGCTTGTTTGTTTATGAAATATTACAAGTGATATTAGACATTAACTTTTTTTTATAAAATATCACAATTGATATTAGACATGTAATATAATAGAGTTTAATAATAAGTATGAAAACGTATGAAAATAGACGAAAACGTATAAAAAAAACTAGAAAAAACGGACGAAAACGTATGAAAACGGACGAAAACGTCTGAAAACGGAAAAAACGTATAAAAATGAATGAAAAGCGTATAAAAACGTCTTAAAACGGACGAAAATGTATAAAAACGGACAAAAACGTATGAAAACGTCTGAAAACAGACGAAAGCGTCTAAAAATGGACGAAAACGTAAAAAAACGAATGAAAACGTATATAAACCTATGAAAACCGATGAAAACCGATGAAAACGTATAGAAGTGGACGAAAACGTCTGAAAACGTATAGAAACGGATGAAAGTGCATGAAAACGTAAAAAAACAAACGAAAACGTATGAAAATGGACGAAAACGTATGAAAACGGACGAAAACGTATGAAAACAAACGAAAACCTAAGAAAACGGACGAAAACGTATGAAAACGGACCAAAACGTAAGAAAACGGGCGAAAGCGTCTAAAAACGGACGAAAACGTATGAAAACCGACTAAAACGTATATAAACCTATGAAAACGGATGAAAATGTATAAAAACGGGCGAAAACATCTGAAAACGGACGAAAACGAACGAAAATACAAGAAAACGTATGAAAACGGACGAAAAGGTAAGAAAATAGACGAAAACATATGAAGATGGATGAAAACGTAAGAAAATGGACGAAAACGTTGAAAAACGGACGAAACAGATGAAAACGGACGAAAACGTATGAAAGCGAAAAAAAAATGCGAAAAAAATAAACGTGAATAATGCAAATTTAAAAAAAAAAAAAAAAAAAAAAAAAAAAAATGTTAATTCATAAAAAAACGGAAAATAATAAAAAAGACAAAAAAAAAAGGAAAAAAAAATGTTAATAAAAAAGAAAGACAAAAAGACAATAAAAAAAAACATGGACTTAGGTTTAAGTATTAAATCTTAGGTTAATCCCCACCATTAGATTATACTAAATGGATGGTGGGGATTTATCCATTGGTAAGCATTGATTTTTAAGTAAGCAAAATAAAGTGCCTCTTATTTACATATCAAGGGATCAATCTCCACTCTTCATTTTTATTTGATCTAATGGATAAGATTAATCACAACAATTTAAAAAACCCACTTTCATCATTTTTTTTCAAATATTAATAACTTTCAAACCGTTAATCGTTAAGCGAAAAAAAATATATCATTGCGACGAGCATTTAATTATCTATCTATAGATAGGCACTTTGATATACTTTCGACAAAAAAATTTTTTTTTTCGTATTTTTCACGTTTTTTTTTTAAGTTTTTTCGTTTTTTTACGTTACTGAAATTTGCATTAAAAAATCATATATGATAAAACACTAATTTGAATATCACATGTGATATTAGTGTAATATCATATATGATATGTAATATCACATGTGATATTAGTGTAATATCACATATGATATTACATATCATATATGATTTAACACACATGTGATATTCAATTTAGTGTTTTATCATATATGATTTTTTTCATGCAAATTTCAGTAACGAAAAAAACGAAAAAAAATAACGAAAAAACGTGAAAAAAACGATTTTTTTTTTCTTTTTTCGAAAATATATCAAAGTGCCCGTTTATAGAAAGATAATTAAATGCTCGTCGCGATGGTGTATATATTTTCACTTAACGATTAACGGTTTAAGAGATATTTAAATTATAAAAAATAGGTGAAATAATAAAATGCTTTTAATCTCAGCAATTGATTTCTTTTTAGATGGATGGTGGAGATGAGTCCCTTGGTATGTGTGAAAAGTTTGGTATGTAAAATAACTCTACTCATATCTTATTTGTCACCATCATCTTAGCTGGTTTACTTTTTAAACATATAAAAACTTTGAATGTGAATATTTCTTTGAAGTATCCACATATAGTTTAATTATAAGTTTGTAAACTTAAAATGTTTATACAACTGAAATACAAACGAGGTTTTTATTTATTTATTTATTTTATTTTTTTAAACCATGATTTCTCACTATTTGCTCGATTAATCTCAAAGATTTAAACTCACCGCCAAATAGATTTAAATCAGGTAAAGCCTTTCTTTTTCAGCTTAATGAATTACATGTTAACTTGGGCATAATGTAAAAATGATGACAAAAAAGAGCTCTTTAAAACACTTTTAATAATAAATAAGACAAATATCAATTAAGAAGGTTAGCTAGTTGTGATAAATATAGTCTAGGAGTGAGAAAAAAGTTAACCACTAACAATAGTCACATAAACAAAATCAACATGTACGTAACACGTAACGTTGATACTATATTATATATATCAAACCAATAATTCTATATATAGACATGTATCTTGTCTATTCACTCATGTTTTAAGTAAGAGCTAGGGCATCTTCTTTTGCTCATATTACATCTCCATAAAACAGTTTCTTCATATCACACTTTACTAAAGTTTAAGAATCATTAAAAATGGCTCCACGCACGTATCCATCATTTTTCAAGATTATCATAGACGAAACTCGCCCTTACTTGGTACGTACTTAATGCGTGTTATGTTTGCAGTTAGTTGTTTATGTGAATATATCCATGATATGATTTTTTTCCCCTAGCCACTACCGCATGACTTTTACAAGAGATACTTGAGGAACCAAATGACTAAAGACCCAATCGTCCGATCTGCAAAAGGAGGGTTTAAATGGCGATTGAAGATTGAAAAAGTTGGTGAAAGATATTCTTTTACTGATGGATGGTTAAATCTTGTTAAAGATGCTGATTTGCAGTTTGGTGATATGCTTGTTTTTTGGCTCATTAATGATTCCGCCTTCAAAGTGACGATATGTACTGCAGATGAGTGTGAAAAGGTTTTACCCCCAAGAAACCAAATGGTTAAATTTGAAGATGAAGTCGAAGATGAAGATGGTGATTGTAATGATGGTCCTGATGTCGATCATGACCCTTACTTTGTGGTGATTATCCCTAAGACACACACGATGTTTTGGTAAGGTTAATTTATGATAAAAATAAAGAATCAATGTATCATATATATAATTCAGCTTAAGGCAAGGTTTATTTTACTCAAGAGTACTTAAATAAACAATTTGGAATAACAAACGCTTTTAAACATGTTAAATAGAAAATAAGGGTAACTTATCAAAGAAATTCTGTGTGTTTGTTTGCATTTTATAGCTTTTGACAATGATGGGCAAACACTAATTTGCTTTTTTGATCCTAAATGTGCGAAATGTTATTAGAAAGAAATTATGTTCTTACTAAAAACAGTATGTTCGTTGTGGTTAATCATAATTATAGCAAAATTTTCATTAACAATGGTAATTAACACCTTTTGAGCTAATCTAACATATGTGTGTTTTGGTATTACTAGCGGCTTCCCAAAAAGTTTGTGGGCTTGCCCGGAGTAGACCGCGAAGGAACAATAATCATGAAGAATCTGGACGGAAAAGAATGGGAAATGGGTGTTCGGCTGGATAAATCATATTGGACCGAAAGGTACATTTTGTCGCCAGGATGGCGTAAGTTCAAAAGATGAAATAAGTTAACTGAAGGCGATGAATGTGTATTCAAGTTCATCACAAGTGAGAATAAGCTATGTCTAGCCAAAGTCACCAAGAAAAAGCAGGCTGCCGAGACTATTAAGAGGACTCAAGGGCCGAGACTATTAAGAGGACTAATATAATGTCAGAACAAAAATATATTGTTTTTTTATTAATCAACTATATAAGAGCAACTATATCATAGTCGTCTATGAGGGTGTGCGAGGCGTGCAATTGCACAGGGCCTCAAAATATAAATCTCCTAGTATATTCGGTGCCTCAAAATTTACTTCAGACAAAAAAAAAATGTTAATGATATATGATTCTATGTTTTGTATATTTGTCAAAATTGAAGCTATATTGTTAAAATACAACGTTTTCTTTTCAATAGTTGATATGAGATCTTTGACCATCATATTTAGTTACAACATAATTTTTCGCACAGGGCCTCTGAAATCTGAGCTACAGCGTTGAGCTTTGTATATATCTTGACGTTGTTATGCTATTATCGTGTTGCTTATTTAATAGGTATTGCAGATGAAGTGCTAGCAGCAAGTGTGCAGGTATTACAGATATAGCTAGCAACATCTGTGCCCAAACGCCACTACGAGGATCTTGACAAGTCAAGTGAAACTATGATCGCAGCCTATGGTAACAGTTAATTGAATCTTATAGTAGGCCAGTTTAACATTTAATCAAGATATGTTATCACTCATTAAGATGTTTGAAATGTTCGTCTTGTGTTTGGTTTTGAACTTTACGATTGATGCTGTAAAAGGTCTCGATTGTAAGTTATTGTAGTGGATGGGTTAAACCTTTTAATCACTTACTCTAGTTAAGATTTTTTTACCTTTCTGTTGCTTTTTTGGAACGGCAAATTTATATTGAAGTATTAGTAACAAGATAAAAGATACATGAACCAAATGACAAAAAACACACTTAAAAAACAGCCTAAAATGACAACAGTTACAACCATGGTACAATACATAAATTGTTTCAACCTTAATGAACCTTTGACAAAACCAAACAAACATGAAAAGATTGTACTAGCCAATCAGAAAGCTCAATTTTCATGACGCGGTAAAATTATGACATCTGATCAGTTGATACTATACATTCAAATTCTTTCAGTCATGATTTTATAATAGTACTAGCTAATCAGACCACTATTGTTTGAATAACAACATCAAAACATGGCTTAAGTTTATGACAACATTGAAACATCCAACCGGGTAATGTGGCGCTATAGTAATACTCTTTTTAGATTTGAAGTCCCCAAGGAAAGACGTAATTGTCGACGAAATCAAAATTACACACATGGCTCGCACATGAGACTATATATGGTAACGAAAATATCATCTCGAGTATCACATGGTCTGTCCAGATTCCAGAATTTTGAAAGAAATAAATGAACAAATGTTCTGAAAAGGGTATCAGAATATAACTTTGGTGTAAATGTACCAGGACCTATATGACTCCCAAGGTTTCAGAGTATTTCTTTGGTGTATATGCACCAAAAACAACATATTCAATATCGATGACATCTGATCTCACGACACAATACCAACTGGTCCTAGTAACAGCTGTATTAACGAAATCGATCCATATATATTTTGAGGTACAAAATTGGTCTGACTTTAAAAAGTCAAACTAGAAATATCAATGGTTTACAAGTGCCTGGAACGACAATCCTGTACTGCACATAAGCACGAGTATGAACTCAAAGTATATCAATTGAACACAGAGATTCCAGAACCCCTTATGCATAAAAGTAACAAAGAAGTTTAAGGTGGGAGTGAGGAGTATGAAAAAATTGAAAGAAATGTCTGTCACTAAAGACCCGTGGGGTCATGTACTAGTAGTGTAAGCCTAAGACTACATATTTATTGAGTTTCACAAACTAATAAGTTGATTAAAGAATCAGTTAGGCCCTAAGTATGTATTGCTGAATCTTATTTAATTAAAATAGATGATTATCTACAAAATATAATATTTAAGCTCTCAAAAGCTTCTATTGTTACTAACATGGTACTCGCTTGTTGGTAATCAAAGATTTTGCATGGGATAAGTTTTTGAATTGTGTTTGAAAGTAGCAAACATTAGGAGCTATGGAAATTATGGACTTTGCCAGGCACGATAAAGATATATCAATTTCAAGATAAAATGAGCGTGTAACCAAACAAATAAATCCACCCTACACCCGTTTATAACAATCATTTCCAATCACTTCAACAAGTCTTGCTGCTGCCGAATACCAGAAATTGCAAAGTTTGAAAGTGCATAAACAGAAGCTGAACCCTAGATAATATAAAGCTATAAAACAGCACGTTAAATTAAATAACTTCCATTTCGAGCATGAGTCGGAAACAAAATTAGGAAACAAGTCTAAGTGTACATGATGAGATCAAGGATCAAGTACAGCATATATAACATCCAGCATCCATATTTAATAAAAACGAAAGGAAGACTAATACACTTAACAATCCAATAATTCAAAGGGTATTTATAATTAGAGTAATACAAGGAAAAAAATAACAATGACCTCGAGATAAATTCACCATGAACAATTTATTTGATGCAAACTTAGAGTATAATAAACATTCTTGAACCTTACATCTACACTTTTATCTTCCCTTGAATTTGACGATTTCTATTTGGATCTGGTGAATTTTGGTGAGACGAGGCTTTCCGCATAAGCACATACAACATACATGTCCTTGATTTGCCTATAAGAAACTCTATAGGAAATATCAACACTTTTACAGAAAGTTTGTTCTTCAACATCATATATCCACAATAGACCGCTAGTTAAAAACACAACTTTCCCGTTGTCATAAAAAAGATTGTTTCTACCCACTGGATCTTCATTAAACCCATTTACCACAATCTTTGTCCAAGATTTCTGTACCCCATACTCATTCATCAACCAAATATGACCTTTCGTTCTATGGAAGATGGCAAGCTTTTCACCAAGTGCAACAAGCCTGGTATCGATATCTATTTCATCATGCAAATTGGGTGACGGTAATTCACTAAATTTCTCATCTGCTAAACTAAAAGCAACAATAACCGGCGCAAAATACCTGCTAACAATCCAATGAAGAAACCCGTTAACAAAAATACCTGACAACTCCTTATTATAATGATAATAAGGTAAATCAGTCACCTGCTTCCAAGTATTTGTTCTAAGGCTATATACATGCACATTATGCTTATGATTGTAGTCAGCACAAGAGATATTAACAACCTTGTAATCATCAGTCACGGAATCATAACCAAATCCCAGCTTACCATAAAATTTATGGAATGACAATTCCACATAGTCCTTAGTAGTTGGGTTTAAAACGATAAGAGTATAAACTTTACGCACGTTATTATAATTAGACCCTAAAACAAGGCCATTGACAGAACCATGGTAAATGACTAGATCAAATAATCCTAAGCAAGGCTTGGGTGGGAATGACCAATATGAACCAAATTCATGAGACCCGAAGATGATGTGATTTAATTTGTTAAACGTTTTCAGATGAGTTTGGATGAATCGGGGTTCTGAAAGTAAAGATAGCCATTCCTTTGAAACGCACCGGAACCGACCTACGGATTTGGCTGGAAGACGGTATAGAATGTGGGTGGTGATGATATCCTGTGGGATGGACGCCATTATACTGTTATACGTACAATACTTTTAGGGAGGAGATCGAATACCTTAGAAGTATATAGTTGTTAATGTTATACCTATAATCATAAAATGCATGGGCTCTAAGTGAACCCAATAATACGTCAAGCCCATTAGTACATTGTACAAGCTACCATTTGTCAATTAATATTTCAATATGTGGCAAGTGCAAGCAATGAAGATAATATGGAGCAGGAGGACAGAGTTTTGGATATTGCACCCTCCGTTAATGCAAGCCTTGGGGACGGAAGACGTACGTCCCAGTGTTGGAACTATACATGGAGGTTGTTAAGTTTAATTATTGTCCTAACGAATGAATTTTCATAAGTTTATACGTGGGACTATATGAGATGCAATTCAAAGCTTATAATTATGAGATACAAGCTCGGGTAAATATGTTCTCTTGTACGCAATCCGTTGGGTAAATGACGTAGTTAATGCAGTAACTACAGCCAAAGTTACATATGCTGTTAGAGCAAATTATTATGTATGTGTATGTATGTGACATGGTCAACAAAATAATAGGAATAGTAGGAGACTTGGAAGCTAGGCAACTTAGAGTTAAAAACGTCTCCTCAACCCCTGATATTTTAGCGCATCTTTTGTCCCACTATGATTCTAACGCATGCTCTGTATTTGATCTATAAGAAAGTGTAATAAGGACGCCTCAAAGACCGCATTTACCACTCACGCCTCATGTGACAACTCACTTTCCCTCTCTACTATCAACATCATCACAACTTAGTGTAATAAGACAACAAACTTCAGCACCTAAATATACCCTACTTAAACATAAATATACCCCACTGACCTGCGCAAACACAACTTCAAGACTCGGTTGTGTTGGTTCTCCCAATTTTGGACAAAGACGCAGGCTTCTGGGGTGAGCGTAGTAAGCAAGACACGTCTCATGAGGAAATGGAGACCCAGGATAAGGAATTGGGCTTTGTGAACCATCAGATCAGTTCTATTATTATTATTATTAGAGTTAATTACATAAATCGTCCTTGTGGTTTGGTCAAAATTACGGATCTTGTCCCTATACTTTTTTTTCAGTGTGTTTCGTCCCTGTGGTTTACAAATCTTACGGATCTTGTCCCTGATCCAACCCGGTCCCAAAAAAATGACCTCCCTTGCAAATACTCTCTAACGTGAGGGACTAACATCATATTTTGGTTTTAACGATCGGAGTTAATTACATAAATCGTCTTTGTGGTTTGGTAAAAGTTACGCATCTTGTCCCTGTGGTTTATTATAATATATTTAAAAAAAAACTGTTTTTTCTTTTAAAAAAATTAATTTTATTAAAAAAAAAAAAAAAAAAAAAAAAAAAAAAAAAAAAAAAAAAAATTAATTTTATTATAAAACGGATGAAGGCGTATAAAAAAACGTTTTTATACGGTTTTCTCTATTTTTACGTTTCATTTGTTTTTATACGGTTTCGTTCGTTTTTGTATGAAAATGTATGAAAACATTTTTGTACAAAAATGTACGTTTTTGTATGAAAATGTATGAAAACATTTTTTCATACAAAAAGGAACGAAACCGTACATTTTTGTACATTTCGTTCGTTTTTGTATGAAAATGTATGAAACATTTTTGTACAAAAATGTACGTTTTTGCATGAAAATGGATGAAAACATTTTTTCATACAAAAATGAACGAAAATGTACATTTTTGTACATTTCGTTCGTTTTTGTATGAAAAAATGTTTTCATACATTTTCATACAAAAACGTACATTTTTGTACATTTCGTTTGTTTTTGAATGAAAAAATGTTTTCATACATTTTCATACAAAAACGTATATTTTTGTACAAAAATGTTTTCATAGGGGGGGGGGGGGGTTGGAGAAAAAGTGGGAAACCATGACTGGTTTTGGGTATACAGGAAGGGAGAGGGAGGGCTATAGTGTTGGCGGTATTCTTGCCTGTTTGACTTTCGTTGACCGCAGGGTTAATATTAAACGGGGTTGGGTTTGGGCCAAAGGATTGGATATTAAAAGAGTCCGTTTGGTTTAAGTAGTATACACAAGGACTAAATTTGCAAATTCTCCAAACTTGAGGGACTGATCATGATACTTTTTCCAATGTTATTACAAGGACCAAACTTGACAACTTTGATAGTGCAAGGACCCTTTTTGCATAAAATCCATTTTTAAAAAGTCCAAGGACTAATTTTGCAAATTTTCAAACTTTAGGGACCTTTTCCGCCATTTGACCAAAGAATCATTCAAGGATCATTTTTGACAACTTAGAATATTTTAGGGACCTTGAATGATAAAATTCCACATTTTGATATTCCAGGGACTAGATTTGACAACTTTTAAAACTTGGGGGACTAAAACTGCCAATTTTGCAAACTTGAATCATTTTTCATCTGATTTTTGATATTTTTGCATTTAAAACACATAAAACACTGATTTGTGATATTTTCATCATTTTGAAGCATTTTTGAGTGTTTTCAGATGATTTTGCAGTTTAGATTGTACAAAAATGATGCGTATTTAGACACTCATCAAGTAGCAGAACCTATGTCAAACCCCTTGCCTTCTAAGAAAAAACCTATGAAAAAAACTATAAAAAAACCTAAGAAGAAGTTTGTTAAGAAACTGACTAAGAAATCACTTGCACAAAAAGTGTTAACTTTTGAGGAATGGCCTGGGGGTGATCCCTTTGACCATGACAATGTTGATGATTGTGTTGTGACTGAGAAAGAACTTGCTAATACTGAAGTGGGACAATCAAGTGAGTTACTTATAGGAGAAGTTGAGCCTAGGACTTTGCCAACTGACTTAGATATGGAGGACTTTGATCCCTTTTATCCTAACATTGTGTATAATGAAGGGGGTCAGTCAAGTGGGTTAAATAAAGGAGATGATGATGAGGTTTTGGTTGACAAGGACAACATGTTTGAGGATGTTGAGGTTGATATGGAGGCTTTTAAGAAGAAATTTGATAGCAATGTTGAGTGTGAAGGAGAAGCAGATTTGAAGAAGAAGATTTAGACATTGATGACTTTGATAGTGCATCAGATTGTGAGGGTGATTTAGAAGCTGGTAGAAACAGAGCACTAAGAAAGTTAGCAAAAAAACAGTCAAAGGAAGGTTTCTATCTTGGCAGAAAATTTGGTGACAAATGGACTGTGTTAGAAATGGTTTCTAAATTAGCAGTGGAGCAAAGAAGACAGTTGTATGTTACCAAAAATGACAACAATAGGGTCAGAGCTATATGTAGAGGTCAAACACCAGTTTTTAAAGACATTGAAAAGTCAAATGAGGTCTCAAATGCAAGTGGGCCTGTTGATGGGCCAATAGTCCAGGATCAACAAAATTGTCCATGGACTTTACTTGTGTCCAAGGGAACCCAAGAAGAGACATGGAGTGTCAAGACCTTAAATGAAATCCATACTTGTCTTCATTCTAGGTCAGTGAAAAAGTGCACAGCCACCTTCTTATCAAAAGATGTAGAAAATACAATAATTCCTAACCCTGACATCCCCACATCTGCACTTAGAGACCAACTCCAAAAAAAAAAAATGAGATGGGGTTTTCCAAAATGAAAACTTATAGGGCAAAACAGTTAGCAAGGGGTAAGGTGGAAGGTGATTATGGGCATCAGTATGCACTGTTAAAGGATTATATTTTAGAACTCAAAAAAACTAACCCAGACACAACTGTTAAGCTAGAATTGGAAAAACCAACTGATCTAAAGAATAAGTATAGACAATTCAAGAGGATATATGTTTGCCTAGGAGCTTTGAAGAAAGGGTTTAAGGCAGGAAATAGAGAGTTGTTGGGTCTGGATGGATGTTTTATGTGTGGACCTTGGCCAGGTCAAATCTTAACAGCAGTTGGTGTTGATTGTAACAATGGAACATATCCAGTGGCTTATGGTGTGGTGGAAGCTGAAACAAAAGATTCCTGGATGTGGTTTCTAGATTCCTGGATGTAGAATCATGCTTGTGTAAGTTTGTCATCAAACTGTGATATCCAGCACAGTTTGTCATCAAACTATCTTGTGCATTTTGGTTACTATCTTGTGTCTTACTGAAACTGATGGTCTTGTTGTGTATGCCTTTTGAACAACTATGAATTCTGCACTTAATAGATGCATTTTGACCAAACTTTTAAGTCTTTTGTGTATGGTTTTAATTCTGCACTTGGTAGATTGTACCAGTGGTTCATTTATCCTTGTGTATGTTTTTCAGTCTTTTGTGTGATGAGCTTTTATGACCTTTTATGACAATGGTAGATGGTATTTGGTAATGAGCTTTTATGAACTTTTATGACAATGGCAGATGGTATTTGGTAATGAGCTTTTAACACCATTTATCACCAACTTGACATAACCATACCATTCAACATAACCATTTGTACAAAAGCAAAACAAAACATAACAAATACCATTAACATTACCATTCACCAACTTGACATAACCATTACCATTACAACCACAGTTGAAACAATGCTTAAAAGATTATCATTTCATTACAACACAACATAACCATACCATTAACTAAACATAACCATTCCATTTTGCAAATACCATACCACAGATGTATGGAACCTAAACCTAACCATTTCAAATTCTTTTCATGAAATAAACCACAAAAAATAACCAACTAACACCTAAAATAAACTTCAATCTTCTAGCTTGTTTTGCTTGATCATCAACTGTTGCACGAAGATCGTTCATAGATCTCAATAATCCGGGTATAATTTGCACGGCTCTTAGACACATTTTTGGGTCAAACCAATCTATAAACCCACAACCTCTTGAACAACAGTAGAACCTCCTTCCTGGATTAGTAGGAGTCCATGAAGTGCGGACAATCGAGGGAGCTTGACATCTAGGACAACGAACCATTATGTGTTCTTGTGTTTCTGATTTTGTGTTTGTGCGTGCTTGTGATTGTGTGTGTTTGTGTTTCTGATAATAATAACTATCTAACAAAACAAAAATTCCGCTTAAACTATCCATAATAACTATCTAACAAAACAAAACAAAACCAAAAACAAACATCCAAATCATTAGCATTAGAGTTAGTAAAAATCAAAACAAACTACAGAACATATTCTAAACAAGTAAAGACACTTATTAAGACTAAAAACACAAGCTAAAACTCAAAAGAGAAAAGCTAGAAATTTTTTTACCGAGAGCTCCAACCGGATTGGTTGGTGGTAAACTTCACAAAAAAATACCCCAACCGTTCCGGTTGCGGGTTGCAACCGAAAGGTTGGAACGGTTTTCCATTTTTTTTTTAAACTTAAATTAAATAAACTTATTAATTAAAAATTAACTAAAGACAATTAATATGGTTAAACTCTAAATAAATGTGTCTACTCATTATCCTTATTAATTAAAAACATTTTAATGCTACTTAACCAAAAACTACATTAACTAAATAATCTTAACTAATCATTAAAACCAACTAAACTAATAAAACTGAAAATTAACTCAATTAATTTCTCTAATAAAGACAATATTAATTAAAAAGTTAAATAAAACTAAAAATTACTAATAACCAAAAAACTAAAAATTACTAAAACAAGAATAAACAATCTATAAAAATCAGAAATGACAAGAATTAAACTATAAACTAAAACACAAAACAAGAAATAAACTAAAAACTAAAAAATCAAAAATTAAAATTTTACCGAGGCCACCAACCGGTTCGGTTGCTCGCGCAACCGGATCGGTTGGCCCTAAAACCAAATTTTATTTTTACTTCTTTTACTTATCAATTTGAAACCAAGTTCTAATTTTACCAATTTTACTGAAACAAAACAAAATCAAAACACTCAAATCCCAGGCAGCGGCACCAAAAAAAACTTGATGTGCTTCGTGCAAGTTTTAAAAATTTATAAACATGAATTATCCGGCAATTACTATAAACACATACGAGCAAGTATACTCGTTCGCGATAGCAAAGGTGGGTAAGTCGAGATCGTCCCAAGAGATTTGCATTTGACTTTGTTTTAAAAGATTGGTAACAAGAAAGCTTGTCAAGGCTCTCTCAAAATATATGGTTTAGTGAAAATCAATATACAGAAATATATATACTTGTGTATAGTCTATAGGCAATCATAGATAATGTTCATGAAGGCTTGGTGTAAACTCTTGATGTGATGCACAAATCATAAGCAAATGATTTCCAACCCATGGTTTATGTTTTGTAAAAACATTTTAAGAACAATAACATGTAGGTAATCCTGTCGGTCCTTATCCTAATGATTATCCTTTAGAAAATTCATTTGTTTGTAAAATGTTCTTATTAAACTCGTTCCTACGAATCTTTCGACCTTTCGTGATGAAAATGTTTCTAGTCTTGTTTTAATAAGTAAACATGGTGGTTGTCAACCATCATATCCCCATACTAGTTTGTCACTTAACTTTTTGGAATAAAACACAAAAGAAATCTTTTCGGTCCTTTTTCTTAAAACATGTTTTATCGACAAATCAAACAAGACTAGTAGTTTTCCAACAAACTCATTTAAACAAGATCATATACATGCATCACATATAAGAACACTAGTATGATTTCCTACATCCTTACACACAAGTATATTCAAGAATTACTCCATGACAATCATAACAAAACACAAGTAGTAACAAGGTAATTCAAATAATTCAAGAGAATAGAAATTCATCATAAGTTCCATAGAATACCTAAGCTTTTGGATTACAAGAATTAGAAATCGTGAAATATAGCAACCACAAGCCCCAATGTTAGGATTTGGAAAATCTAGTAGTTAAAGTGTCGGTCACCTCAAGTATATGTATTCGTTAGAAAGCTCGTAGTCGTAGTTATTTGATGTTAAGTAGTATTTAGTTTAGTAACACCGTGGAGGACGGACGGGTCTTTACCCACTGTATGCCTGATCCACAGCCCGTCAGGTGGCGTTTTATGTAAGGACTATAAATACTCTCTACCTCCCAAGGTTGAGAGTTGGAGCTCATAATAAGATTTTTCTTTCTTTCACTAAAGTTTTGGGTAAAGGGGAGAAATCCTGATTTCTCTCACTAAAGTTCCAAAACCTCTAACTTTCTCTCTCTAAAACTCAACTTGTATGCCTCTTGTGTTTATGTTATGATGTGTATGTGAAATCCAATATGTTACAAATGGTATCAAGAGCCATGATTAGATCATCTCTTACATATCCTTGGATTTCTAGTGGTTTTTAGATGGTTTTTGAGTTTGAAAAAGTTTAGTGGTTTTTGCATCATTTGGTTCATTTCTTGTGTTAAAGTTTGAATTTTGGGTGTACTTTTGTGTTTAGGATCATTATATGTGCTTGGGTTTTGATTTGGTAATCTTGAATCACTGTGGTTGAGCTTGTTTTGGATTGAAAAGTGTGTTTTTAAAGTTTTTCTTGGTAGCGACTTGGCTCTCGGAGTGAATTTCTTGGTAGCGACTTGCTTCAGTAAAAGGTAGCGAGTTGTAGTGAGTTTTGGTAGCGACTTGGTCATAGCGACTTGCCTTTTGAGACAAGCCGACAAACAATACACTTAGTGGATTCTCCACTACGGGTAGCGACTTGGTAAGGTAGCGACTTGCTTTCAATTTTGATAGCGACTTGTTCTTTATGTTTCTTAGCGACTTGGTGTTAGCGATTTGGACCTTAGCGAGTTGCTATTTAGCGACTTGACATTTTAGCGACTTGGTGCATAGCGACTTGCTGTCAAAATTCTTAGCGATTTGGAACTTAGCGACTTGTTTTGTTATTACTTAGCAACTTAGTGCTTAGCGACTTGGTTCAAGGATTCTTAGCGACTTGGTTGAATTTTGTGTGTAATACGGTTTTCTCTTGATTTAGTAAAATCCCGTGAATGAATCTATTTCCCGGTTTAATCATTGAGTTATAAAATCCCATGTAATCTTTAAACATGTCTACCAACGTACCTACAATCATCTCCACTGTTGCCGAGGATGTTCAAGCAGCTGGCTCAGATACTCGTCCACCCATGCTTGACAGAACTGACTACGACTCTTGGGCTCAAAGAATCAGATTATACTGTCTTGGAAAGGAAAATGGGGTCAACATTCTCAAATCGATTGATGAAGGACCTTATGTGATTGAGACTACAAGAGACTTAATTGATACAACTGCAGATGGAACAATGATCTATGGGATAGACAGACCAAAGACATATGATGAGCTCAATGATAAGGAGAAAAAGATATTCGATGCTGATATCAGGGCTTCTAACATCATACTTCAAGGTCTTCCAAAAGATATCTATAAGCTTACCAATCACAACACCGAAGCCAAGGCAGTGTGGGATAATGTCAAGATGCTTCTGTCTGGTTCTGAATTAACTATGGAAGACAGAGAATAACAACTGTATGATGAATTTGAACACTTCAAGATGAAACCAGATGAGAGTGTCTATGAGTACTACGTGAGATTCCATAAGCTGGTGAATGACATGAGGAACATCAAAATGACCATGCCAAACATTCAGCTGAACTCAAAATTTGTGAACAACATGAATCCTGAATGGCACAAGTTTGTCACCTCTGTGAAGCTAACAAAAGGATTGAAGAACACCAACTATGAACAACTATATGCCTTCCTGCTTCAGAATGAGAGACATGCTACGTTTGAAAAAAGGATTCTTAATCAGTTCAAAACCAACCAGGGAGAGACAAGCTCATCAAATGATTCAACTGCCTTCTACTCAAACATTGGAATTACCACCAAAGCATCTCAAGTTATACCCATGGGTAATGGTAATCACAAACTCATTCCTGATCCAATGTTCAAACAAGCTGATGTTGATGCAGCCGTGGGAAACTTCATTAATCAACTGGCTCTCATGATTAGTCAAAACATGAACTCTCTCCCACACACCAACAACAACCTCAGAACAACATCAAATCCACACAATCAAGCTACTGTCAGAGATGGGAAGGTTATGGTTCAGCCAGTTCAAGAAAGGCAGTACGAACAAGGAAGAGGTGGAGTCGGTAGAGGATATGTGGGAAATCTGAATAGGGGAAGGAATGGAAATCAGGGACAAGCAAAACCTATCAAGTGCTACAACTGTGGAGGTGAGGGACATATTGCAAGGAACTGCACATCACCAAAACGCCCTCAGAATGCAGAGTACTTCAGGGATAAGATGTTGCTTGTGCAAGCTCAGGATAATGGTGCAGCTTTGGATGAAGATGAGTTGTTGTTTCTTGCTGAGGGAAATGCTAAGACATATGATGCAGATGTGGATGAGCAGACAATTCAGGAGATAGGCCACAATCATCAGACTGCCTTTCAAGTTGCTGATTGTGATGCATACGACTCTGACGTTGATGATGAACCTACTGCACAAACCATATTCATGGCTAGCATTTCTCCAATGGTACCTCCTAAAGTCTATTCATCACCACAAGCTGGTCCATCCAAAGACAAAATCATTTCTGAGGTACTAAAACTATACGATGAAGTTGATGAGCAAAAGATACATGACGAAGTACAATCAACTGTAATTATTGAGTCAGATATTGAAAATATGGGTAATATCAATGTTGTCCCATATGATCAATATGTGAAACAAAGTGAAAGTGAGATTGTACCAAGTGATGTATCTTATGCAGTCAATGATGACTATGCTTTTGACGAATACATTGCATGTGCCCCTGATGATTCTGTTATCTCTGAACTTAATGCCTATAAAGAACGTGTTACTATTTATGAACAAAGAGCTAAGTTTGAATTAACCACCCGTGAGCAGGAGATGGATGACCAAATGCGTACAATTATTAGAAAAAGTAACTTTAGAGAAGAAGTCTTAAAAAAAGAGTTAAACTCCTTACAAGAAAAGCTTTCTAAAACTGCTAAGCAAAAACAGGAACTTCAAGAAAATGTTAAAATGCTTAAGCAAGAATTCAATGCTAAGGAATCAAAACTTTTGAATGATTTTTCCAATCTAAAAACTTTGAAAAACAAGCTAGAAAATAAGTTGTACGTACAAGGGAATACCATTCATACTGCTCACTTGATCACTAAGCATAGAGTTTTAAGCGATAAGCATAGCATTCCCCTTATTGAGGAACTAAATCCAGAGGTCATTAAAAAGGCTAGAGCTGCTAATAAGGTGATCTATGATGGAAATGAGATTCTTAAACCTAGACAGAAACCTAGTTGCGTTGAGTGCACTGAGGAAGATAGAAAATTAGATGATGCATCTAGGGAGAAAATGAATAAGAAGCTAGAAGATCCCGAATGTAAAAAAGAATAACATAACGATCAAACCCCATGATTACAAGAAAGAAAACTGGATTTCCTTGAACAAGTTTAAGCCTCAAACGTTGTTAACTCCCGAACAAGTGTTCTGGAAAAAGGATTTAGATAAGCAAAAAGCAGAGAATCTTGTTGTTACAAACCCTCCCCTTAGGAAAATGCCTTCAGCGACTGTGTAACCTCCAAATACACCAATGCATCTAGTTCCTAGAACTATTGCCACTAAAAGCAAGAGCTTAATCAGTCAATATGTTATCTTTCAATTATTTGTTGATTTTGAGAAAACTTGTAAGAAAAGGATCACACCCACTGGGATAACTGAAGGGGAAAGGGGTTTTGAGCAAACAAAAGAATGTTATCTAACTGAGGTCATGCCTTTCTTCAAACAACTAAAAGATCAATTTGAGAGTCTTAAAAAAGGGATGGATACAGATATTAAAGGAATGGAAAAGGAATTTGATGCTATGATAGTTGAGGTTAATAACTATGAGCGAGCATTAAAATATAATGAAATTGAGAGGAAGAACTTGCATACCTTAAATGAGAATCTGATTTCTGAATGTATCTCTCAAGATGTGTTTTATACTGCCACTAATTGTTCTATTACTGCTTATCAATTTCATGAATTATCTGTTGCTCTGAAAGTCTCCCATGATCGTGTCATTGAGCTTGAAATCAAAAACTCTAAACTAAGTGAGAAAATTGAACAGGATGATCACGATAATTTGGTAAAACATTTTTCTAAGCTAGAAGTTGAACATTTTTCTCAAAGAAAATGTTAAAACCTCAAACATCAAGATATCCTCGGATGTTCCAGAGTTTAATGCAGTCTTTGAAATTAACAAACGTGATGAACAGATTCAAGCTCACTGTAACACAATCAGAAGGTTGAAAGCCCATATTTCTCAATTAAATGGTGAAAAGATCAATGTGACTGGCTCCCAAATGCCTCCTCCGTTAGATTCTCGGAATTCTCAAAATTTTCATCTTCAAAACTTGGTTAATGCTTTACAAAAGGAAAATGAGAGTTTTCTAGAAGAAAATGAAAAGGTTAAACGTCATTTCAATGAGTTATTTGAGTCAATAAAAGTCACTCGTAACAAAAATAACGAAAAAATAACTTCGTTGCAAAAGGAAATTAAGAATCTAAAGAGTCAGGTAAAAGAGAAAATGCCAATGACCAATAGGGAGAATGGTGCTTCAAAGGTGCATGTCTGTATAAAATATGCTTTGTCTGTGAAATATGTTCCTCCTCATCTTAGGAATAACAAACTTGCTATTCAAACATATTTTTCATACCTTAAGGACAACCTAGAATGTCTCTGTGAGATTGTAGAAGAGGATAAGTTAGAGAAACCACATGATAATGCAATTGGCCATGCATGCTTATATGCCAAACGATCTCAAGAACTTCTAGAATGCTTAATTACAATATGCCCTAAAACCTTAGGTGAGCAATTCAATCCCTTGATACCTTGTTCTATGCCTAGTGCCAAGTATGCAACTCATTCAATGCCCAATGTTATGAATGTGAACTTTAGTATGCCTTCAAGTAGTTCAGATCCCAGCACCTCTAGTGTTAAGAAAGTGAACTTCAGTGCGCCTTCAAATAGTTCACATCCCAGCACATCTAAACAGGAAATGCAAAAAGTAGCAAAACCAACTAATATTCACATTCCCTCTACAGGAGTAATCAGTGACATTAAAGTGAGCAGGTCAAAGTCTCAAGGCAATACAAGAAATGATAGGACCTCGCAAGCTAAGAATGTGCATTGGAAGAAAGTAGAAGATCACCGTAGGGAGAATTTGAATAAAACGAATCGTGTTGACTCTAGTGTTAGCTCTAAGCGTACTGTAATTAATGCGAATTCTACTACTTTTGGCAAAACATGTAATGATGATTGCGTGGTTTCTGTTACTAATCTTGAATGTGGTATGAAAGATTTGTCTAATGCTGTCAAATGCCCAGTTGAAATTGTTAATGCTAAAAATCATGTTAAGAAGGCTAAAAGGCAAAGGCGAAAGAAAGTTAGAAAACAGTGAAAACCCACATGAAGAACCTTTAGTAAGATAGGTTATAAATGGATACCTGTTGGCCATAATGTTAATCAGACAATGCCCACTAGAAAATGGATGCCTACTGGTAGAACTATTCCCTTAAGAAGTGAACATACTTTGAATAGGTCAAATACAGACACTAGTACTGCATCTATTCATAATGATTCCATTGCTTCTATTTCTGATATGGATGTTCCTATTTCTGATGTGGGTGTTCCAATCACTGTTATTAACCAAATGGAACCCATTCTTGCATGGGGATCCCAATTATCCAGTTATCCATTCTTGTCTATGTTCAACTGCAGATCGTTCAAATCGTTCTGTGGTACCTGGACTCAGGCTGTTCCAAGCATATGACTGGAGACCGGTCACGGCTCATGAACTTCGTGAGTAAATTCATTGGGACAGTTAGATTCGGGAAAAACCATTTTGGATCTATTATGGCTTATGGTGATTATGTAGTTGGCAAAAGTGTAATCTACAGGGTATATTATGTGGAAGGTCTTGGTCATAATTTGTTCTCTGTTGGTCAATTCTGTGATTCCGATCTAGAGGTGGCCTTTAGAAAACATACTTGCTTCGTTAGAGAACTTGATGGTGTAGAATTGTTGAGAGGCACTCGTGGTTCTAACCTATACACCATCTCTATCGAAGACATGATGAAGTCTTCTCCAATCTGCTTGCTGTCAAAGGCTTCAAAAACAAAGTCATGGTTATGGCATCGTCGTCTCAATCATTTGAACTTCGGCACCATTAATAACCTTTCCAGAAAGGATCTTGTCAGAGTCTTACCCAGATTGAAATATGAAAAAGATCATCTTTGTTCAGCTTGCCAATTGGGTAAAAGCACGAAATATGCCCACAAACCAAAACCCACAAACTCAGTAATGGAAGTTCTTCATACCCTTCATATGGATCTGTGCGGACCAATGAGAGTGCAAACCATTAATGAGAAGAAATACATTCTTGTAGTTGTTGATGACTACTCTCGATTTACTTGGGTAAAATTTTTGAGGACAAAGGATGAAACTCCAGATGTCATCATCAAACTAATCAAACAGCTTCAGGTTCGACTCAACAATATAGTCAGAATTGTTCGAACTGACAATGGCACAGAGTTTGTTAACAAAGACTTAATTCAGTTTTATGAAAATGTTGGAATCAGTCATCAAAGAAGTGTTCCACGAACTCCTCAACAGAACGGTGTAGTTGAAAGACGAAATCGAACTCTTGTGGAAGCCGCAAGAACAATGCTAATTTATTTGAAGGTTCCAATGTTTCTATGGGCTGAAGCCATTGCCACTGCTTGCTACACCCAAAATTGTTCCCTTATTCATACCTCTCATGGAAAAACTCCATATGAACTTGTTCATAAACGAAAACCTGATCTCTCCTACCTTCGAGTGTTTGGTGCTCTGTGCTATCCAACGAATGACGGTCAAGACCTAGGTAAATTAAGAGCAAAGGCAGATATTAGAATTTTTGTTGGTTATGCACCAAACAAGAAGGGTTACCGAATCTACAATAAGAGAACTCGAAATATCATGGAAACAATTCACGTTAAGTTCGATGAGCTGACCGGTCAAATGGCTTCTGAATAGGGGTGTAAACGATCCGAGCCGCTCGTGAAAAGCTCGGGATCGGATCGGTAAAAAGCTCGAACGAGCCGAGCTTAAACGAGCTCGAGCTCGAGCTCGAGCCTAATTTTGGGCTCATTTAATAATCGAGCTCGAGCCCGAGCTCTGTACAAAAAGCTCGAGTAGGCTCGCGAGCCTAAACGAGCCCTAGAATTATATACATGTATATATCGTCTGTACGTATAAACGAGCTTAAAAGTAGTAAACGAGCTCGAGCTTTATGTAATTAACGAGCCGAGCTCAAAACATCATAAAATTAGTCGAGCCCGAGCCGAGCTCGAGCTTGTGAAAATTTTCACGAGCCGAGCTCGAGCTCAAAGTATAAGGCTCGAAACGAGCTCGAGCCCGAGCTCGAGCTTTATATATATAAACGAGCCGAGCTCGAGCCTTAACGAGCTCGAGCTCGGCTCGGCTCGTTTCCACCCCTACTTCTGAACAATCCGGTTCTGGACCCGCAATTCAAAATAGTCCCATTGGTTCATCCCTTGTACCAAACTCCTCTCAAGCAACTCCATATGTACCTCCATCTGAAGATGATTTGAAGAATTTGTTTGATCTAATGTTTGATGAACATTTTAAGCCAAATGCCAATGATCTGTCAATTCCATCATCAGATGCTGCTTCTATCCCCGTCAATGAAGTCAATCCTTCAGTTTCTATGTCAATAAGTCAGGAAGCGCCTGCTGCTGATCAATCTGTTTCATCAACAAACCTTCAATCACATAGTGTACATCATGGAATTGCTTCTAATTCACAAGATGAAGTTAATCCCTTTGCTACTCCCGAAGATGCTCCATTTGAAAATATATTTGCTCCTGAATCATCATCTGAACCATCCTCATCTGGAGACATCGACTCTGCTACTTCAGTTCCACAACAACAACCACATGAACACCTTAGAAAATGGACACATGATCACCCATTGGACAACATCATTGGAAACCCTTCTCGTCCAGTATCCACTCGTAAACAACTTGCTACTGACGCCTTATGGTGCTTCTTCAACTCCGTACTCTCTAAGATCGAACCTAAAGACATTAAAACGGCTATGAATGAAGACAACTGGTTCAATGCCATGCAAGAAGAAATTCATGAGTTTGATCGATTAGATGTATGGGAATTAGTACCTGCTCCAGACTGTGCTATGATCATTGCTCTAAAGTGGATCTTCAAAGTGAAGCTTGATGAGCATGGTGATGTGTTGAAGAATAAGGCTAGGTTAGTGGCTAAAGGATATCGTCAAGAAGAAGATGGATGTGAAAACCGCCTTTCTTAATGGTGATTTGAAAGAGGTGGTTTACGTCAGCCAGCCAGAGGGTTTTGTGAATCCAGATTATCCTACTCATGTCTATCGCTTGAAAAAGGACCTTTACGGTTTGAAGCAAGCTCCTAGAGCATGATATGATACGCTATCAAAGTTTCTTCTATCTACTGGATTCAGCAAGGGAGCAGTTGATCCGACATTGTTCACCAGAAAGTCAGGCAAACATTTAATTCACGTTCAAATTTATGTTGATGATATTATCTTTGCCTCGACTGACCCCAATGAATATGATCATTTTTCAAATGAAATGGGTTCCAAATTTCAAATGTCAATGATGGGACAAATGTCATTTTTCTTGGGATTACAACTTTCACAAAGTCCCGGAGGCATCTTTATAAATCAATCTAAATATGCAAATGAGATTTTAAAGAAATTTGGATTTGTTTCTTGTGACACCGTTGACACTCCCATGATTGAACGTACCAAGCTGGATGAGGACCACTCAGGGATCATGGTAGATCAAACGAAATATCGGAGTATGATTGGATCCCTGATGTACCTCACAGCTAGTAGACAAGACATCTTGTTCGTTGTGTGCATGTGTGCCAGATATCAGGCTAAGCTTACTAAAAAGCACCTTGAAGCGGTTAAACGGGTCTTTCGGTATCTCCAAGGAACCATCAATATGGGACTATGGTACCCGAAGGACACCGGTATGTCACTAACAGCCTATGCAGATGTTGATCATGCAGGATGTCAAGATACACGTCGAAGTACATCAGGAGGTGCTCAGTTTTTGGGTGATAAGCTTGTGCGTTGGTCTTCAAAGAAGTAAATGAGTACTTCTATTTCATCTACAGAGGCTGAATACATAGCCATGTCATCCTGTTGTGCTCAAATCCTATGGATGAGATCCCAATTATCTGACTATGGCTTTGTATTCAACAAAATTCCTCTGTACTGTGATAATAAAAGTGCTATTGCCCTCTCATGCAACAACGTTCAACACTCAAGAGCAAAGCACATCGACATTTGATATCATTTCATCAGGGAACAAGTGAAAAACGGTGTGGTGGAAATTTATTTTGTGAAGTAAGAATACCAGTTAGCAGACATCTTCACCAAAGCTCTTCCAAGAGAACGTTTTGAGTTTATTCTTCCACGACTTGGCTTGAAAAGCCTTCAACCAGAAACACTCAAACGTCTTCAGGAGGAAGCCGAGGAGTAAAGGTTAATGAATCTATCATCTTCTTGTAAATATCTATTCGAAAAACAAAATACAAAATTACAAAACCTTCAAAAAGCAAATAGAAAATTAGAAAACTTTCAAAAATCTATATAATTTTTTTTTTTGAAAAATCTTGAAAAATTTTAAAAAATACTGTCATTTTGTCATGTTTTTCTCAATTCGAAAATATCTACGGTCTTTGTTTTGTCATTCAAAGAATGACACGGGACTTTAGATATTGTTCGAATTAAAAAAAAAAGTAAAAAAAAAAATCAAAAATATTTTTGGGAGAAAGTGAAACAATGGTTTATTGTCATTTCAGGCAGTAACCCGTTTTTCAAAAGAAAGAACAGAGCCATGCTTTATCTCATGTTTCAAACCTAATGCTATGATTCTAAAAACAAATGTTTGTCTTTAACAAGACAAATGTTTAATTTCAAATATTTTTCCTTCTAAAGATTCCTCTGAAAAATATTTGCAATCTTATGAAAACTCAATTGTTTTGAAAACACTTCGGACTCTATTTTTGAAAATCAAAAGAACTTATCAAGTGTCAAAATCTCAATCCATCAATCAACAACTCTCGTCATTGATTGAGGGGGAGAATGATTTTTCAATTAAATCAAAAAGTGTTCTTTTCAAACAATTAGCATTTAAATGAGCAAGGTCTACTCTAAATGTTTTACAATATTTTACACAATTGGTTCAAGACCTTGGTTCTTATTATGTTTTCAAAAGATAATTATGCATGTTTAATCAATGGAGTTTAAAGTCTCAAAATCCAATCCTTATCAGTTAAAACGTTTTCATAATCAAGTCACAATTCTCCTTAAAAGCTTTCAAAATCAATTTAAATCTACAGAGATTACAAATCTCAAATGATTTGATAATTGTGATCGGGGGAGAATTTGTGATTTAAATTGGATTTAAACTGATAATTCGATAAATGATTTCATAAGTGTTTAGCATGTTTTCCGCCCCGCATGTGACAAACGATTTCAAATTTTCCATACACATGTTGAGGGGGAGCATCTACTTTAAATCACAAATTAGTGAAACGTGATTGAATTGTCTCTAAGTGTAGGTTCTATCTAATATGTGCAAAACTCTTTTAAACTTCGAGGCACATATTGAGGGGGAGCAAACTTTTGAAAACCTCATCCTTCCTCAAAATGTTTTATCTACTCAAATTGACTGGGAAGTGATGATGATCATTTTAGAAAATGTTAATAAAAAGATTGGACCTTTCATTCTTAATCTAATGATTTCAAAGATCTCTTGCCTCCATGTGCTAAACAATTTCTGAATTTTTATGCATATGTTGAGGGGGAGTATTTCTAAAATATCAAAACAATTAAGATACAAAATGCTTTGATTCTATATCACAAGTATCTTGATTGATTTTCAAATGGTTTTCAATTGGTTCCAATGGTAGATGAACAATACCAAAAAGACCGACCAACTGTACTTTATGTATGGTGATATAAGGATGATAAGGTTAGGTTGAGGTCCCATGATCCGCCAAGAACCGGAGGGATCTACCCAGGGATAATCCACTAGATAGTGTAGAAGTCCTTAGGTATGAAAAAAAGAGAAAAGTGAGATATGGGAAGAGTGCGGACGGAGACTGAGCTAATACTGGAATAAACCCAACAAGGTTCTAGTTATGAAGTCCCTGTAAGCACTGAAGGGGTTGAAGAATGAAAAAGAATTGAATGAGAAAAGGGTGAAAACAAATAGCCCTCCAATTATTCAACCTTAGGGCAGAAACCGGGTTCAATTCATATACTACTGGTGGTTACCAAGGTAACATCGGTATTGAAGACAAGACGTCATGGACCCAGTGACGCACTGCACTTCAACTTTCCAAACCACTCAAGTTCCTCTTAAAAGGACTTGTTTCATTCTCACGGGGAACCGACATAATCTATCGACTTTCTCTTAGAGATTGTTGATATTGAAGAAGGAGACCCTCTCCCTAGTCTCCGGCATAGGAACCAAATATGTACAATTGAGTCTAGAGCCACGAGATCATCAATAAATCTCATTAGGACACTTTCAATGAAGATTCTCTATTTCACACAATGTGGAAAGAGATATTACATCTTATGAGTCATACGCATTATCCTTGTGGTATTGCCAGAACATCTGAGTGATATACATACATATTCACAATGAAGATGGAAAGCCTTCTGGAGCCAACATCAAACAAGCTCCTGGTAGGTGGCATGTGAGATCTATTCAATAGATCAACCATGTGACAACTGAAAAGAAAAAATGGGGCGATTCAATCTTTTGAATTAATCCTGGTTCAGGTTATGGATTGACGGATACCTTTGAAAAACCGGTAGTTGTGCCCAAAAAACTCTTTTCTTTTGCACATCGACTGTGTACTTATTTCTCAAAATAAAAGGTGTTTATGATTGATAATTGATTTTCATTAAAACCTTCGTTGTATTGCAAAAAGAATTTCTATTAAGTAGTACACGATTGTTTTTCAAATCTCTTTTCATCAATCAGTGAATCTTATTTCGCTGGTTCACTCACTCCGTGTTGTCTTCTTTGAGACGTTCCGGTTTGAGAACAGCTAGAGCAGCTGCGAAACCCTGTCAAGGAAATTCTTCGGAATTATACATGATCACAAGCAGTACTTGTACTGATCAACGGGGAACCATGGGCCGTGTACCTCAATTCAATGAAAGTGATCAAAGACACTTTGATACGCTTTATTGCTAACTGTTTTATGCAGGTACACCCCGACGTTTGCAGCTGATCAGAATGAAGCGGTCAATCCATAGCCGCATGGTCACACAACACATTCAGTTCTAAAGAAATCATGATTAGTGCATCAATGACTAGATATTTTCACTCCATGCTTCTGCTACGCTGCTGCCAATATCATGAATCAACGAAAGCTTCCGCTACTCTGATGAGAAGAAATCATGATCCAGAATGTGAGCATGTCGGTCCAAATGTCACAATATCACATAATACCAACACCACAATGGATGAGCCAGAGATTAATGTGGCTGATGATCTCAAAGCTGACTCAAAACTCTGTATCACGTGGATCGGTTAAAGACCTCCACTCAGATTATCCAAACATGCAAAAATGAAGAATCAAAGAGTACGAGCTACAGAACAAAGAACATGAACAAGAATTCAAGAACTATCTCAATGTAATATCTGTTTGTATTCTATGTAATTTTAATGTGTGTTTGAGGTGACCTCCCTTAGGGGGAGATTGTTAGGATTTGGAAAATCTAGTAGTTAAAGTGTCGGTCACCTCAAGTATATGTATTCGTTAGAAAGCTCGTAGTCGTAGTTATTTGATGTTAAGTAGTATTTAGTTTAGTAACACCGTGGAGGACGGACGGGTCTTTACCCACTGTATGCCTGATCCACAGCCCGTCAGGTGGCGTTTTATGTAAGGACTATAAATACTCTCTACCTCTCAAGGTAGAGAGTTGGAGCTCATAATAAGATTTTTCTTTCTCTCACTAAAGTTCCAAAACCTCTAACTTTCTCTCTCTAAAACTCATCTTGTACGCCTCTTGTGTTTATGTTATGATGTGTATGTGAAATCCAATATGTTACATCCAATCGTCTAGCCTAACCGTACAACTCCTAATGATCAAGCAATGGATGAGAATTCGTCTCTCCAACCTCCTGGATGTTTTACAGCAGTAACAAGACTTTTGGGATGAATAATAATGGTTGGTAATATCTTTGGTGTAAACTATTACACTTTGGGTTGTGTCACACCTAAACTACTAAGTCTATGTTCATTTTATAGCTAAAGAACCTTAACTTACTGGCTCAAAACGTCCCATACAAGTTAATAACAAGAAATGATCGGACTCCAATGATTATGGGGAGTTAAGGCAACATTAAATGACAATTGGTGTAACTCCAGGGTTGACAACCGGACCGGTTGTGTGATGACCAATGGCCCAACCGGATCGGTTGCGGGCTGCGACCGAACGGTTGGGCGCCTCTCGTACTCCCAATCTTGACTTTTGTTGACTTTTCTTGACTCGCGCCTTTTTCTTTGTTTTCGCTGCTAATTTCCAAGACGAAACTTGATCTTTACTTGTTGTAGATACTTAGAAATCATTGCGCTTCCTAATCATTGAGTCCAAGAGCTTCCTTACTTGACTTCCTTCCTCGGTAATTGTCCAAATGTGCATGAAATCTTCATTTCTTCACCTTTTGCGATACCTAGCTACATTCACATACAAATACGCATCTTTTGCACTTTTGCAACAGTTATGAGTAAATATAGCCAATTATCATACACAAAACCAACAATAACGCTACTAAAAACATACTCATTCTGAGCGTTATCAATTACGTATGTGAATGAAACAACACTGTGTTCACATGCTTTCACATTTGCAAATGCCGAATGATGTGTATACCAATCCTCTCAAATACTTTAAACTGATTTTAATGAACAACAATACAAAAAGATTCGGGTCTAACAAGAATGTTTTGGCTGACAACCAGGTAATAAACAAACAACCTCACGACAACGATCAAAGTGCCAACGACTGATCAAAACACGCAACTCGCATACGAACAAAATAATCTGTAACGGGTCTGTAACGCGTGCGATTAATCGTATCGAAAAATAGCAGTGCACAAACATCACATACCAACCAAAGAAATAGCACAAGAAACATTTACTAATACTTAAAACCCATAACTTATATTAACATAATACACGCCACTTACAACATGCATATAAACAGGATACAAACGAGTGAAAACGACATCCTACAACCACTGATTAAGAGTACAGACTTCATAGACATGCACATTATTCCTAACAGACACCTAATACACATAACTAGAACACCATGACCATCTAGATCTGACCACAAAACACTGAAACCCTAAGCAGATCTAATCACTGAAATCCATAACAGTGATGTGCCTTTGTTTCTCCTCCATGCCCTCCCTCGCCTCAGCAAGCACATTCACCAGATTCGCCAGCCTATCGCGCTCCCTCACAAGAGTCTCATTGATGCAGTCAATGATCTCAGTAGCCAAATCATGAAACGGGCCAAAGGATTCCAGCTCATGGACTTATTCCTCTTCCTTCTCAATCTTCCTGCGAAGATCGGTACACTCCTCTCCAAGCTTCTGAATAAAGCCTTCTTCTTCAGCCATCTGTTGCGTGAAAAAAAAACTTAAAGCACTTCTGTAGCTCATCAGAACCAGATTGGTATTTTAGCTCATTCAAATTAAGGGTATTCGCCATGACTTCGAGATGAGGACGATCAAAAGCAAACAAGTTTAGAGAAAACAGTGGTGGGTGCTTAGCGGTAGGCGCAAGAGAATACAATGTCTAAACCCTAGCCTCTCTATTTATATAAACAAACCATAACCCTAATAACTAAACCAAACCCCCACAGTAGCAACTTACCAACCAGTTAGCTTGTATTTCCCATGCAAAAGCTTTTACAAATAATATTTTCATATATTAAAGTATATAAAATTTTAAAAGCCATCCACTTATGAACCCTACACATATAAAAATGACACATGCTAGACTTCTTGCCACTTGCCCATAACAAAATGACGTTTAACAATGCCTCTTGCATTTGCTCTTCTTTTATATATGCTACAGCAAACAATTTACTTTCACATTTATCGGAATTATTCGTCATAACTTTTTTTTTTTTTTTTTTTTTTTGCAGGCTCAACAAAGCATCCCAGTCTTACGACCTCAGAAAAAGGAACTAGCGTCTGCTTTCTCAAAAGTCAATACATTAGCGACTTTCATTGCAATTTAACACGAAACAGATATACCAGCGAATATAATCGATAAGGATAATTTTCTTGGAACGACCCGCATATAATAAAGCAGAGGATTTCTCAAGTCACTTTCCAGTTTATTAATAGGCATTTTTGCAGTCTACCGTAGGATATGCCGCGCCGCAGCGTGGCGGGTTCGGGATAAACCTTGTTGCTCAGAAAAAAAGGATTTATGGGTATTTAGTATTTACTTAAAATTAAAATGGGACAATTAAGTGGGGTTTGACCCATCTATACAACCCGGGACAAAGGAATTGGGGCTTTGTAAACTCGAAACCTACCTACATTTTTTGTCTCTCTTGTTCGCACACACTCACCCATTTTTGCTTCGAGGTATAACCACCCACCATCAGATCAGTTCTATTATTATTACTAGTATTATTTTAATTCTTTTATCAGTTTTGTTTCATTTTGCTTTAGATTATTTGAATATTTTTTTTTCTCAATTTGAAGTATCAAAGTCATATATTTGTGCAAATTAAGGTTTTTCATGAAGAAACAATTAAAAATGTTAAGGGACAGTAGAAATAATATTTGTTTTTGTTGATGACGTAACGTAGATGACGAGATGGGATGAGATACTGTCCCTCCCTGTTCAAAACCCTCCAACCATGGAATTTGCAGCATGTGATCTTGAGTGGTCTAGAATAAGAGGTCATCGTGACAATTTGGACAGGCTTGCTTTCATCCCATATCCTAGGGTTGACGACTTTATTCGTGGTGAATCTAACAGGAAAGATTGCCCCACGAGCTTTCATAAAGAAGCTAGTAAGACTAACCCGCCGCCGAAAAAGGCTAAAAAAATTGATGCTACTCTTAAATATATTCTGTAAGTTTCTTATCTTCAGGACTTAACATTCTGTACATTTTACAGAGTAAAATACTTTGACATATAAAGTCAAACTTCATGATCTTCACAATTATCATTTTATAGGTTTTGGTGTTCGTATGCTCCATATGACTATAGAGAAGGTGGCTTTGTTAGACCTAGCAGAAAAAAGAAAAAATCTGTTGGTCGTCCGAGCACAAAAAAATCTGCTGGTCGTCCGGGCACAAAAAGAGGGTGCACCTGCCACTTTATAGTCAAACAATTACAAGCCAAACCATCCGCGGCACTTATAATATACAACAATTATGAACATGTGGATACAAAAGGGTTACTGTGTCATGGCCTACAAGATGAACATTCTGTTGGAACACGTGCTATGTATGCACCATATATTTCAGAGGAATTTCGCCAACGGGTCATATCGTTATTACTTGTTGGGATTTCAGTTGAAACCATTATGCAAAGACATAATGAATATGTCGAAGCACAAGGTGGTCCATCTTATATAGATCATTGTATAACTAAAAGACAAGTGAGGACACTAGAAAGGATGAATAATACAAGGTGGCCAAATTATCAACTTGATGACGATGATGATGTCAGCCTTGGTTTGTGGGTTGAGAGGAATAAGAAGCTTGTGTTTTTTCATGAAGAGTTTTCTGATACGGGTCCGTTTTTGTTGGGTATTCAAACGGAATGGCAGTTAAAGCAAATGATTAAATTTGGCAATGGGCGACTTATTGCTTTAGATTCAAGATTTGGCACCAATAAACTAAAGGTATGTTTGACACTTAAATTTATTGTTGCCATAACACACATGGGTTTATAAAACACCGAATCAATGAATGAGTTATACTCAAAAAATATCCTCAATTCCATGTTTTTGGTCCATATTTTTTATGACCATGTCTGTTTGGGCTGTTTAGATGAATTTCCCTTTACAAACTATATGCAGTAGTTTTACTAGTCCCATTACAAACTTTATTTATGCAGTACCCAATCCAAAGTCTTGTTGTTTTTAATTACGACAACAAAGCTATACCTGTTGCATGGATAATATCACCAAGTTTTTCCAAGCGGGATACACATAGATGGATGAGGGCTCTTTTTAATAAAGTTTGTATTAAAGATCCAACATGGAAACTTGCCGGCTTTATAGTCGATGATCCTTTAACTGACGTCTTGACTATCAGGTTTTCTCACGGTTTTAGTTCTTGTTTATTGTGATGGTTTTGGACATGGGAAAATCACCTAAATGACACTTTGGTGTGGGGCCCATTACTAATTATACAATCTTATCTTATATATCTGGAAATGACTCTATAGTGCACGCATAATAGATTTTGCGAAACACATATGGTTCACAAATCACTCAATGATATCTTTTCAAAAAGTTCTTTATTCGGCAAATTCTAAAAGAAGAATGCCAAATTTCTTGGTTATTTATAGGCAGTTAACAAATTTTCGGTTTTTTTTTTTTTGCAAGACATTCGCTTTTTTGGAACGTTTTGCATAATAGTATGTACCTTTCAAAACTTCTGTCAATGATAGGTTCGTTTATAGATATATACATTAAAATAGGTATAGATTGTAATAGGGCCCCACACCAAATAATCATTTAGATAATTTTTCGCTATGAACATTTATATTGATTGCATTGGTGTGTTGTGTTATCAGGGAAGTATTTCAGTGTTCTGTATTGGTTTACTTTTGGCGGGTTCGTCATGCTTGGCATAAAAACTTAATGAAAAGATGTTCGGATATGCAGACACGAGCAACCTTATCAAAAGCGCTTGGTCAAATAGTCAAAGATATCTCCAAAGGGCGTGGAACTGTTGAATCGTTTGATAGGTTAATGGAAGATTTTGTAGAATGTAAAGATTTCATGGATTACTTCAAAGCAATTTGGTATTGGAGACTAGGTTAGTACCGGTTAATCCTATTTGCATAAAATGGTTGTGTCCCTATTGGGAATTTTGCAACATACATACCCCTCTACAATAATATTTCTATCCTAAAAACTCTGATTTTACCTTTCTTGTATTAATTCTAATTGCTGCTTTTCTTCAGGTTCTTGGATCACTGCATTGAAAACGATGCCAATTGCTAGCCTTGAGAGTTCTACAGCTCTTGAATTTTATCACCACCAGTTAAAAATCAGGTTCTTAAACAATGAGACTGGTTCCGACATCTGCAAACGTGTTGATTGGTTAGTGAATAAACTTAGTACTAAAATAGAATCCTACTTTTGGCTTGACGAGTACGAGTACAAAGATGACTTCTCACCTTACTGGAAAGAGGAATGGGCAACTGATTTTAACATGTGGCGTAAGTCAAGAACAATCCCAAACACGGATGTTATCACAGAAGGTGAACGGGTCAAAGTTGTTGACCGGGTAGATCGGGATCTGTATCATGAATTATGGAACCCGGGTTCTGAGTATGCAATTTGTAGTTGCGAGTGGGGAGAAAACGGTAACTTGTGTGACCATGTTTGCAAGCTTATTCAGTATCATCGTGAAAAAGGTTCTGTCTTGCCATCTGTCGGCCTTCTACTGTATAATCAAAGCTTGATTAATATGCTAAAATGCCCGCCTGCAAATTCTTCAATTCGCGACCATGCTGTTTCTTTAGCTGTTTGGGTTAATAAACAACTTAGTGCTCAGTTTGCGAAAAGTGCCCAAAATGGTGTCTCAGGTGGGAGGGTTGAGATGGTAAATTCATACACACAGATGGAAATTGATTTGGAATAATGCTAAGTGTTTTTGAGACTTGTTGAATAAAGTAGTCAAGACAGAGTGGTATATGATGGGTGACTAATTGCAAATTTAATCCACTTAAATGTCAATAAAGTTTTCGTCAATCATGTTTTTACTTAGGGCATTCACTATGGTAAACCTTTGTTGTCATTTATTATTGTAACAGGTTATGCTACCCAGAAACACTATTAGTTCAATTTATTATTGTAGAGTACATCTAACTAATTCAATAAGCTTGCTGGATAAACTGGTATATTAGTGGACATTTATGAGGTGGTGCGCCTACGGTGGATAAGCCTAACGTTAAAACCGATTTATTATGTTGATCAAGTTGTGAAGATGTGGAAGATCTTGGTAGTGTATGGCTTTTGGCAATTATATGCATGTGTGCGCTTCATTTGTCTATATTGTGTCTGCAATCAACATTGCTGGTATTGTATTATATCCATTATATGACTCAGCGTATGTCATATAGCCCCAAGAGATTATTGCGTGTACACAATCTAACTATTTCCAAACCTTAATGAATCAAGACATACACATTTCCAAGTTTTTATTTTTCATTAATTCTTGACGATGATACTCACAACCTATGTACCTCAAATTCATCAAAATCATTATTTGTCTATTTCGCTTATTGGAAGCTTTTGAACTTGCTATTCTGCAGAAAAGTGTCAAATCGTGCTTACAACTCGTCTCCACACCCAATCTCTATGTATGTCACAGGTTAACTTAATTTTAAGAAAATAGCAACACTTGTCAATACGTTTGAGAAGTTTCTACATGAAAAATATGACGATTAAGAAAATGTGAGTAAATCTTTGACATTTGAGATCCTTCTTTTCTGCCAGGCCTAAACTGGACGTAATCATGGCAAAACCAATATATAAAATGATCTCAAACAGCACCTACATTCAGTCCCATACTAGAGCATGAACCAAAACAATACAAACCTGAGTTTATTGATTTGAAAATGCCAGTGTAAGCCTAAGACTACATATTTATTGAGTTTCACAAACTAATAAGTTGATTAAAGAATCAGTTCGTCCCTAAGTATAGCTGAATCTTACTTATTTAAAATAGATGATTATCTACAAAACATAATAATAAGCAAAGCTTCTATTGTTACTAACATGGTACTCGTTTGTTGGTAATCAAAGATTATGTCTGGGATAAGTTTTTGAATTGTTTTTGAAAGATAGCAAACATTAGGAGCTATGGAAATTATGGGCTCTGCGAGGCATGATAAAAATATATAAATTTCTAGATAAAATAAGCATGCAACAAAACAAATCAATTCACCCTACAACCGTTTATAACAATCATCTCCAACACTTCAATAAGTCTTGCTGCTGCTGAATACCCGAAATTGTAAAGTTTGAAAGTGCATATGCGGAAGCCAAACGCTAGCTAGTATATAAAGCCATAAAAAACAAGTTAACTTGAATAACTTCCATTAGAGCTTGATTTGGAAAATTAGGAAACAAGTCTAAACAGTGTACATGATGAGATCAAGGATCAAGTACATCATATATAACATCCTAAAGCATCCATATTTAATAAAAACAAAAGGAAAACTAATACACCTAACAATAATCCAATAATTCAAAGGGTATTATAATTAGAGCAATACAAGGAAACAAATTAACAATGACTTCAAGATTAATTCACCATGAACAATTTATTTTGATGCAAACTTAGAGTATAATAAACATTCTTGAACCTTACATCTACACATTTACCTTCCATTGAATTTGACGATTTCTATTTGGATCTGGTGAATTTTGGTGAGACGAGGCTTTCCGCATAAGCACATAAAACATACATGTCCTTGATTTGCCTATAAGAAACTCTATAAGAAATATCAACACTTTTACAGAAAGTTTGTTCTTCAACATCATATATCCACAATAGACCGCCGGTGAAAAACACAACTTTCCCTTTGTCATAAAAAACATTGGTTCTACTCATTGGGATTTTTTTAAACGCATGGACTACAATCTTTGTCCAAGATTTCTGTACCCCATAGTCATTCATCAGCCAAATATGACCTTCCTCTCTATGGAACATAGCAAGCTTTTCACCAAGTGCAACAAGCCTGGTATCGAGATCTTTTAAATTATGGAAATTAGGTGACGGTAGTTCACTAAATTTATCATCCGCTAAACTAAAAGCAACAATAACCAGTTTAAAATCCCTGCTAACAATCCAATGCAGAAACCCATTAACAAAAACACCTGACAACCTATTATCATACAGATTATAATTAGGTAAATCAGTCACCTGCTTCCAAGTATTTGTTCTAAGGCTATACACCTTCACATTGTCAGTACAAGAGATACTAACAACCTTGTAATCATCAATCACGGAATCATAACCAAATCCCAGCCTATCATAAAATTTACCTTGTTTATGGAATGGCACTTCCACATAGTCTTTAGTAGTTGGGTTTAAAACCGTAAGAGTATAAACTTCATGCAATCTTTTATAATTAGAACCTAAAACAAGCCCATTGACAGAACCATGGTAAATGTCTAGATCAAATAATCCTAAGCGAAGCTTGGGTGAGAATGGCCAATATGAACCAAATTCATGAGACCCGAAGAGGATGTGATTTTTGTTAACCGTTTTTTGATGAGTTTGGATGAATCGGGGTTCAGATAGTAAAGATAGCCATTCCTTTGAAATGCACCGGAACCGACCTACAGATTTGGGTGGAAGACGGTATAGAATGTCGATGATGATATCCTGTGGGATTATATTCATGCACGCCATTGTTATCTTACAACCTTAGCTAGGGTTGAGAATACCTTGTATCTGTATATATAGGCATGGGCTCGAAGTAGACCCAACTGAATCAATATCTCAAGCCCATTTACCACTTTTCGTATAGATGTATAGTCAAACCATCCTAACTAAAACATGTTTCTCAAATACATGTTTCATTAAGGGTCAAAAAACATCACAACATCCTATGTTTTTCAAGAACATATATTCTATCTGGTTGCACTGATCGAGGCAGCTAGCTTAGAGTTGATACCAACTTACACCATATGATGATATGAAACTGTAATACCCGACCCCAAAATTAAGAAGACAGTAAGCCCACAAACATATATTTGTTTAGTACTTTTGTGACCAAAAGGCCATAGGAATAAAAAGACAAAATATGTTTTGATGTCATAGGAATTTGTATTGAAGTCATAGGAATATGTTTTGAAGCTAGTGTAGAGAAACTTGAGGTTTACAACATGGAAAGAAATCTATAATATAATTGTAAATTTCTGGGGTATATATATGTGCTAATCTACACCATTCATTACAACATAATTATGACGAATTGAAATGGTAATGTGAAATTAAATGAAATAATACCTACAATAATGGAAGTGTTTTTCATGTGCTACATATATTAATTACAAAGAAATATCTTTCATGGATTTGGAAGGAAACCTTATTTGTATCAACACTTTAATTAGTGTCTACTTCTATTTTAGCTTTACATGCGGGGACCAACTTTTGTTTTTGCGTATGGATGCTAATAATGCATTTGTTAAACGAAAACTCACATTCACATTATAGGGGTATAAGGATGTTCATTTAATTTTCCATTCACTAAATATTTTTAATCATCAACACACTTAGTTTACATCTCGATCACTGTAAGTTGCAATATGGCTCCTTCATGTTTCAAAATCTTGCTTGATCCAGCTAGTCCTCACTTGGTACTTCTCATCGTCTTTACACACACTTAATTTGTTTCTAACTGTCTTTCGTTTTTGTTTTTATAGTCATTCATGAAATGGTTTGTTTTTGCAGCCATTACCGTCTGCTTTTGTCACTATGTACTTGAAGAACAATATCCCGAAAGACCCAAAAATTCGATCGGCAAATGGAGGGTATGTGTGGAAAGTAAAGATTAAGAAAATCGACGAAAGTTATTGTTTCGCAAATGGATGGAGCAAGGTTGCTAAAGATGCTCAATTGGGTCTTGCGGATTTTCTAATCTTTGAGCTTGTTAACGAATCAACCTTCAAAATGAAGATTTATACTCCAAATGGGTGTGAAAAGTTTTTAACATCAAGAAACCATGTTGAAAATAAAAGCGATGAACATGATGGCGATGATCCCTTTTTTGTGTCGATTATCTCTAAATCGCACAAATCAGTCTTGGTAAGATTTATAATAAGTAACATAGTTCATCTTAATCTATCATATTTATAAACGGTACATGATAAAATTTTGCTATTTTATAGTTTGAAATAAGCAATTTATGTTGTATATGTAAAAAGGATTTTGTTTCACCCAAGGTTAGTTAAATGAACAGTTTGGAGAAGGAAACACTAGGGTTGAATAACTGGCTAGAAAGTATTAATTAGATTTTGGTAACATAAATACCTTAATATTAGTAATTTAACATTAGTAAAGTAGATACTATACACTTGAGACGAACCAGTGGTTAAACATTATGATAACATTAGTAAAGTAGTTTAACAAATTTGTATGTTGATTGATATTAGCGGCTGCCCGAAAACTTTGTGGGGTTGCCCGGAATTGATCGTGAAGGTACCATCATGATGAAGAATCTTTCCGGGAAAGAGTGGCGAATGGGCATTCGGTTGGATACGTCCTTTTGGACCGAACACTACTATTTGTCAACTGGGTGGTGTAAGTTTCGGCAACATAATAAGCTCTCCGAAGGAGACAAATGTGTATTCAAATACATCAGAAGTGAAAAGAAGTTGTGCTTAGCCAAAGTCACAAAGCAAGACTCTGACAATGAAGGGTATGAAGAGAAAGAGGGGACATCCGGCCACCACGTCAGCAGGCCGGTAGTGCCTATCTAGCTAGTGAAGAGACCACGCGTGGAAGGCCACACAAGCAACCATGTTTGATAGCAACCTAAGCAGATACTTAAGTTTGTTTAATAACCAACCTGAGTGGTAAAGTCTTTTTCTTGGTGTGTGAATTTTAGGCTTGTTTAATTACGTGATTATGTCTATGCAAGATAGCCATTGCATATAATGAATGGTTATAACTTTGTATTAGGTTATATATGTTTGTTAATTATATGTAAAAGAATCTTTTAGTTATGTATGCATGCAATGTTTGAATCTAGTCTGTATGTTCTAAATTAACTCAAGTTTTATTTGATTGCTTGCTTGAATTTTATTTGATTGCTTGAATTTTATGAGTTGAGAGAACATAGTCCAGACTTCACTATACCGGTTATAGAGCGGTAATGAATTGTTTTCGTTTATAAAGTTTTATAGTAATGGGCGATCAAAGAAATCTAACAAACCGGTTATAGAGCGGAATTCCATCAATCAAGAATAACTCCAACAAAAATTCGACAAAAGGTTATGATCCCTGATTGTCAAGTGGTACCAACACACAGACGGGATATTTTGCACTCAAACGTTTATTAAATGCCCACCACCACCATCTCTATATTTTGAGAATGAGGAGGAGAAACCTAATCCCAATTGAAGAGGTCAAGAAATTTCCTAATGTATGACTAACCTTCTTAAGTTTGAGTTAAACAACTAGCCCTCAAAACTTATATCCTAACTATTACATACAAATATTCTAACAATGGGTCTGTGTTATAATTTTGTATCTTTTTAAAAGAAGAATGTGTATTTTTGGGTATGAAGTATGAGTAAACAAAAAGGAAAACATATTTGAATTTGATTAAAGATCATTTGAGGACAAAAGATTATTTATATATCAAGGGATCAATCTCCACCATTCAATTTTATTTGATCTAATAAATGAGATTAATTCCAACAATTAAAAAAAAGCCATTTTCATCCTTTTTTTCAAATATCAATACCTTTCAAACCGTTAATCATTAAGCGAAAAAACAAAATATCATTGCGACGAGCATTTAATTATCTTTTTATAGATAGGCACTTTGATATATTTTCGACAAAGTCTTTTTTTTCGTATTTTTCGCGTTTTTGTTTTAAGTTTTTCCGTTTCTTTTTTACATTATTGAAATTTGCATTAAAAAATCATATATGATTAAACACTAATTTGAATATCACATGTGATATTTGTGTTATATCATATATGATATGTAATATTACATGTGATATTAGTGTAATATCGCATGTGATATTAGTGTAATATCACATATGATATACATATCATATCACATGTGATATCATATATCATATATGATTTAATACTAATATCACATGTGATATTCAAAATAGTGTTTAGTCATATATGATTTTTTCATGAAATTTCAAGTAACGTAAAAAAAGACGAAAAACGTGAAAAAAATGATTTTTTTTTTCTTTTTTCAAAAGTATATCAAAGTGCCCGTCAATAGAAAGATAATTAAATCCTCTTCGCGACGGTGTAAATATTTTCACTTAACGATTAACGGTTTAAGGAATATTTAAATTATAAAAAAATTGGTGAAATAATAAAATGTTTTTAACCTCAGCCATTGATTTCTTTTTAGATGGATGGTGGAGATGAGTCTTTTCGTATGTAATAAAAGTTTGGTATGTAAAATAACTCTCCTCTTTGAATTTTTTTAAAATTGAAAACTTGTGAGGTATATTGTTTGAATCTTAAACACTAAGACTTGAATTGAAGGTTGAGTTTTAGTCAGAGATACGTATGCTTTATAAAAAAAAGGTTATAAATATACCAAAATAAAAATATTGGGATGATCAGTAGAAAAAAAAGTCTAAAAATGCATTGGCACAACCGATAGGATGCATAAATTATAGCTAAATAAGCTCAACTTTCATAATAGATCATAGCTAAATAAGCTCGATTTTCTTAGATAACTTGAACACGGACCCTTCTCGATTACAGTTTATAAAAAATTATAAGATTATTAACTTGTATCGTTGTTCGTAGGAAAATATACTTTTTGTTTGACGTTAAAACATGATAGTTAACTCATAACCAAAATGTATAGGTGTTATAGAGCGAGTAGTCGATGCGATATTTTTTGAACTAATACGTAACTATTAAGGTGTGTTAGTTAAAAGTAGATTTGAGTAGTAGTTGTCAGCTGTAAACAGTAGCTATAAGTTGTGAGCAGTAGCCAGAGCTTACCGCTCACTGCTTTTTAAAGAATCATTAGAAAATTGGCTTTCTTAAAAATTAGCAAAGCTCACCGCTTTTTTGTCAAACTACTACTAAAATTAAAAATGCTCATTCCTCACCGCTCACCACCTCAAAAAGCTTCACACCGTACTGTGAATGTAAAATGCCCAAATCTTCTATGTGGTTTGGCAAAATTGCATGTTCAACGAAGGTCTTTGTAGGAAACATTGAGCTACATATTCGGTCCTTAACCGAATTGACAAGACTAAAATATCAATAACCAAGAAACCATATCATTATATTTCCCTCAATCAAATACCACCATATCGAACCAGATCTAGATCTAATATCAAGAACTTGAACCCATATCATCTATGTGTGTGATGTACATATAGAAAGTCACAACAAGAGTTGAATTTTAAAAGTGGTGATTTAGGGTTAATATTTTTGTTCTTGAAAGTTGTGTTGGTATTGTTGATGGTGTTCAAGAATTTATGTTTGGATTAATTGTATTCTTCATATTTGTGGTTTCGTTAATGACTCGTTTTAGTGAATTTTATTTGTTAATGGTGTTCTTTAATTTCTTATATTTATTCTTTAAAACTTCATTTATTTTGTGATGGTATTGTCGTTTCAGGAGTGATGAAACTTTCAATAATATTCTTTGATGTTCTTGATTTTCCGTTTAAGAAAATCAAAATTTAAGTGGAAATTAAAAGTGAAGTGGACAGATGCATGGTAAATTAGTCACTTCAATTGAGTCACAATATGCAACCAAAAGTTTCATGCAGGAACATTCACTACACTTTAGAAAAAACGAGTGTGGAAACCCGCGCGATGCAGCGAGATTGGCTTCAAATGACTTACTTTGTTGCGACACTTAAACCTTAGGGACTAATTTTGCCAGGTTGCTATAGTTAGCAATACAGGACTTTCCTTGCAACGTCGCTTAAACCTTAGGGACTATTTTTGCCAAATTGCTATAGATAGCATTAATGATGCAGGACTTATTTTGCAGCGCCACTTGAACCTCAGGGACTGTTTTTGCCAAGTTGCTAAACTTAGCAATTAATGCATACCCACTTTGAGGGAAATGTACTCCCCATATTTAGTATATACGAGTGTTGGAAAACCCGCGCGATGCAGCGGGATTGCTTTTGTAGACGTGAATTTGGAACTGGTGAATGACCGGAAAATTTGTTTGGACCGGCTTTGCAAATACAATTAAAAACTTAGGGACTATTTTCGCGGCTACAAAGGACTTACTTTGTAAAGACACTTAAACTTTAGGGACTATTTTTGCCAAATTTTTATAGATAGGTACTAATTCTACAGGACTTATTTTGTAACGACACTTAGACCTTAGGGACTATTTTTGCCAAATTGCTAAATATAGCAATTAATGCTTAAGGACTTACTTTGCAACGACACTTGAGCCTCAGGGGCTATTTTTGCCAAGTTGACAAACATTGCATTTAATGCACCTAGTTTGCAAAACTTGTTTTGTTTGCAAAACTTGTACGCTGAATAGTATATACGAGTGTGGAAACCCGCGCGATACAGCGGGGTTGCTTTTGTAGACGTGAATTTGGAACTGATGAATGACCAAAAAATTTGTTTGTCTATTTTCGTGGCTACAAAGGACTTACTTTGTAACGACACTTAAACCTTAGGGACTACTTTTGCCAAATTGCTATAGGTAGTTATTAATTCTACAGGACTTACTTTGCAACGACACTTAAACCTTAGGGACTGTTTTTGCCAAATTGCTATAGATAGCAATTAATGCTAAAGGACTTACTTTGCGACGCCACTTAAACCTTAAGGGCTATTTTTGCCAACTTGCGAAAGTTAGCAATTAATGCATAGAATTTGAAGCAACCATGTACGCTAAATAGTATATAAAGAGAATGAAAACTAACATGCAATTTGACCAAGCTATAAGGATATTTTTTGCTATTTACTCTATCCATTTTGATTTCTTAAGAACTGATCGAAAAAATAATAAAGTAACAATTCCTGTAATTTTCTCTTTGATAGACAAAGTATTTATTGCCACATGTGAAATGTCTTAATGGCATTGTTAAAAATGTGGCTAACTGACTTTTAGCGTCAAAAGGACCTTTAAATAAAAATGGAAAGGCCATTATTAATATCAATAAATACTACCCTCGCTTTATGCTTTATGATTTTTATTCGATTCCACTATTTAGTAAGCACTTCTATTTTGAGTACTACATGTAGGGCACGATTTTCTAGCATGTGATAATTATATAGAACTCACAATAATGTATTTATTGAATGTCACAGTAAAAATAAATAATTAATTATTTCTTTTATTTTTCATATACGTAATTTTAGTTAAACTTTACTATAGTTTACCATATATCTAATTTGTCACCATCATCTTTTTTTTTTGAACGGCATTGTCACCATCATCTTAGCTGGTTTACTTTTTAAACATATAAAAACTTTGAATGTGAATATTTGTTTGAAGTATCCACATATAGTTTATAGGTTTGTAAACTTAAAAAATGTTTATACAACTGAAAAACAAATGAGGTGTTAGGTTTTTTTTTTAAACCATGATTTCCCACTATTTGGTCGATTAATCGGTTTGAACTCACCACCAAACAGATTTAAATCAGGTAAAACCTTTCTTTTTCAGCTTAATGACTTACATGTTAACTTGGGCATAATGTAAAAATGATGACAAAAAAATCTCTTTAAAACACTTTTAATAATAAATAGGACAAATATCAATTAAGAAGGTTAGGTAGTTAGTGATAAGTATAGTCTAGGAATGAGAAAGAGTTCACCACTAACAATAATCAACAATATGTACGTAACACGTAACGTTGGTTGATATACTACTATCATTTTTAATTCATTAGAGAACTGAAATCTTAATATTACTTTTGTAACCATTTTCTGTAGAGCAAATTTAAAACATTATATTATAGGTATCAAACCATTTATTCTATAGACATGTACCTTGTCTATTCATGTATAGCAAATTTAGGTATTTGTAACTTCCCTCATGTTATAAGTAAGAGCTAGGGTATATCTTCCTTTGCTCATATTATATCTCCATAAAACAGTTTCTTCATATCACACTTCACTAAAGTTAATCATTAAAAATGGCTCCTCGTACGTATCCATCTTTCTTCAAGATTATCATAGACGAAACACGTCCTTACTTGGTACGTGCTTAATGTGTTTTATGTGTTTGCAGTTAGTTCTTTATGTGAATATATCCATGACATGATTCTATTTTGGCAGCCGCTACCACATGACTTTTACAAGAGATACTTGAGGAACCAAATGACTAAAGACCCAATCATCCGATCTGCAAAAGGAGGGTTTAAATGGCGATTGAAGATTGAAAAAGTTGGTGAAAGATATTCTTTTACTGATGGATGGTTAAATCTTGTTAAAGATGCTGATTTGCAGTTTGGTGATATGCTTGTTTTTTGGCTCATTAATGATTCCGCCTTCAAAGTGACGATATATACTGCAAATGAGTGTGAAAAGGTTTTACCCCCAAGAAACCAAATGGTTAAATTTGAAGATGAAGTCGAAGATGAAGATGGTGATTGTAATGATGGTCCTGATGTCGATCATGACCCTTACTTTGTGGTGATTATCCCTAAGACTAAGACACACGATGTTTTGGTAAGGTTAATTTATGATAAATATAAAGTATGAATGTATATATCATATATATAATTCATCTTAAGGCAAGGTTTATTTTACTCAAGAGTACTTAAATAAACAATTTGGAATAACAAACGCTTATAAAACATGGTAAAATAGAAAATAAAGGTAACTTGTCAAAAATAATTTGTGTTCATTTACATTTTATAAAACATGGTAAAATAGAAAATAAAGGTAACTAATTTGCTTTTGATCCTAAATATGCGAAATGTTATTAGAAAGAAATTCCATTCTTACTAAAAACAGTATGCTGTGGTTCATCATAATTATAGCAAAATTTTCATTAACAATGGTAATTAACACCCATTTGAGCTAATCTAACATATGTGTGTTTTGGTATTACTAGCGGCTTCCCAAAAAGTTTGTGGGATTGCCTGGAATAGACCGCGAAGGAACAATAATCCTGAAGAATCAAGATGGAAAAGAATGGGAAATGGGTGTTCGGCTAGATAAATCATATTGGACAGAAAGGTACATTTTGTCGCCAGGATGGCGTAAGTTCAAAAGATGCAATAAGCTAACTGAAGGCGATGAATGTGTATTCAAGTTCATCACAACTGAAAGTAAACTATGTCTAGCCAAAGTCACCAAGAAACAGCCGGCTACCGAGGCTGTTAAGAGGACTGATCAAGGGCTGCGAACACGTCAGCATGGTGGTCGTGTGGAAGTGGAAAGTGAAGATGAGTTTGTGGAGGTGGTGAAGCGAGGACGTGGAAGACAACGTAAGCAATGATAAGTGAGGCGTGAACAACCACCTAATGAGATATCCGAACTTGTTATATGTAAATTTAATCAACTGCTTTAACATTAGTGTGTTTAGTAATTTATATGCATGATATGTAGCAATTGTTAGTTTGTGATTTCAGTTAATCTATGTGTGGCTTTATTCTACGGAGTAATGAATTATATATCTTTAATTTTATTGAAGTTGATATGAAGTATGAATTATATATCTTTAATTTTATTGAAGTTGATATGAAGTAGGGGTAAGAAACCATTTTCCTTTAACAGGAAAAACCTTCATAATCACATCTGAACAAAACAAGCTACATAGCCAAAAGGTCACAAGGGGACCATTGGTGGACATGCATACAAAAGAAAACTCATTGTAGACACATACAAAAACATAAGTACTACATAACCGAGAGGGATCTTGATTCTTGAATCCATTTATTTTGTGTCCAGATCATCAAGACTTGATTGAGATTTATATGTAAGAAAAACATTGTAACTAAAAAAATATATTTTCTTATATATGTCCTTTTTTAACATTTTTCATTATATTTTCAATTAAGAAGGCTAGTTATGACAAATATACTACTACCTTGTTAACAAGTGTTGAAATTTTAATTTATTAAACACATTAGAAATAAATTTTAGAGAACTGAAATCTTATAATTTTACTTTTGTAACTATTTTCTATAGAGCAAATTTAAGATATTAAATTATAGATATCAAACCAATAATTCTATAGACATATGCCTTGTCTATTCATGTATGTACAAATATTTCTATCAAGCAAATTTAGGTATCTTTAACTTCACTCATTGCTTTAAGTAAGAGTTAGGCGTCTCCTTTTTCTCAAGTTAGACTATGTTTATTGGCAAGGTTGACAACCCAACCTACTCAAAATACATACAAAAATATTACTTTTTAATTTTTGTATACAATCTTGCTTGCAATCTTAGTCACTTGGCAATCCAGATCCCCAACCCACAATCTGACGAAACATTGTTTCATTGGCTAGTTTTTTGTTTCTTTTCCTTTTTTTTTTAATATTTTTTGTTGGGTTGTTGATAAATGGTTGAAAAATATAGATTGGTTGTGTAGGTGGAGGAAAGAGAAAATAATATTTTATTAAGAGATTGGGTTGTGATGGGTTGTTGATAAATATAGTCTTACATGGTCATAAAACAGTTCCTTTATATCAAACTAATTTACTAAAGTTTAAAAATAATTAGAAATGGCTTCTCGTACGTTTCCATCTTTCTTCAAGATTATATTTTAGACAAAACTCTATTAGCCTTAATGTATTAAGGCTTAGTAAGGGGGTGTTTCTTTTTTTCCTTAGCTAAGGTCATGTGGGTCTCATGTTCTATATGAGTCTCTTAATGGGGAGAGAGCACATTTATATGCCTTGGTGATATAGAGGCATTAATGGAAAAATGCAGGCTTCACATAAAAAAAACATTATTAAATACTTATGTAGACCCATTTCCTTAGCTAAGAGAAAAAGAAACACCCCCCCCCCCCCCCCAAGTCTTATTGGTTTAAGATTAGTCAAATATGTTATCTTTTTATTTGTTTATTCATTTATATGTTAGAACGGCTAGTTAGTAGTTACTTATTCGAGTCGTCCTGTGAAATCCAAGCAGGCAGTATGACTTTCTCGAACTTTCGCCTTATTATCATATTACTATGTAATCTATATATACGACACATTAATAACAAACCTAACCACTTTACATTATCTAATATGGTAATCAGAGCATTAAACACCCACCACCAAACACACTCTACCTAATATTAACCCTAAATTGCCGAACATTTTTTGTACGTTTCTTCCTTGCATGCATACACACTGCCACATAATAACTTTTCCCTACATGCTTAATATTCGATGCATGCATTGCTGCCCCTAAATTAGCTTTGCACTAGTCGTCTTTTTTGCACTTTTTTTTTCTTGCTGCCGATTCACTCAAGTCATAGCAACATGACGGGTGATGCTACTAATCCGCCTAAGCAACCTATCGATAAAACCTATTCAATTGCTAGTTTAAAAGCTTGCATCCCTACCCCTCTTGATCTTGAAAACCTAACTACAACTCATGCAACGTCTTGTTTAAACATTTTTGTAAAACATATGATGTGCAACACCATCTCAACTCCCCAAGCTTGTTGATATGGTTATTGTTGATAGTATCTATATCCGCACATAGAGTTTGAAAACGTTTACAAGACATCTTCCATGATAATAAGGATGCTCACATAATTCAACTTGATAATGAGATTTGTAACATGAACATTGGCAACCTTTCCATTACCAACTACTTTCAAGCAATCAAGAGCAAAGCCAATCGTTTGTCTAAACTTGGTTCCATGGTAAGTTATTCAAGTCTCGTTACATATGCTAGTAGAGGACTCCGTGCTCGGTTTCCCTAGATAGGCCATATCATATGTCACAGGGAAATACTTGCCACTTTTAATTTCGTGAAGTCTATGGTCTTTCCTGAGAAGAGTGATATGACTAATAACACACCATTCTCTTTTAATCACTCAACACCCTCTTCCGTTTTAATGACCACAATATCGGTATATGGTCGCAATGGCCAATCTATACCTGTTATTTGTGTGCGACATATTTTTTTACCTACCCCTCACAAACCGTTACACATTCAAAACATCCTTGTCACCCTAAATATTACTAAAAAGGGCAAATCACCTAGAAATGTAGTTAACTTGCCACTTTTTCTCATTGTATGTAGCATTCTTTTTTTTTCTCATTCTATCAATAAACTTCTATCGTTAGTCCTTTGTGTGTACCCGTTACCAAAAAAACCTGCATCGTTAGTCCTTTATGCTAACGACCGTTAATAAATAACTTAAAATTTGGTTATCTTATGCTAAACTTGCATCGTTGGTCCTTTTCACTAACGATCGTTAAAAAAATAACTTAAAAATGGTTTTCTTACGTTTCTGTCCGTTTTTTCATGTTTTCGTCCGTTTTTACACATTTTCGTTCGTTTTAACACGTTTTTGTCCGTTTTTTCACGTTTTCATACGTTTTTACACGCTTTCATCCGTTTTTCAAGTTTTCGTTCGTTTTTTCACGTTTTCATATGTTTTTACACGTTTTCATCCGTTTTTACCCATTTTTGCACATTTTCATTCGCTTTTACACGTATTCGTCCGTTTTTACACGTTTTCATCCGTTTTAACACATGTTCGTCCGTTTATGCACGCTTTAATCCCTTCTTACACGTTTTTGTCCGTTCTAACACGTTTTCGTCCGTTTTTTCCCCCGTTTTTTCACGTTTTCATCCGTTTTTACACGTTTTCGTCCGTTTTTCACTTTTTCGTCTGTCTTTACACGTTTTGGTCCGTTTTAACACGCTTTCATCAGTTTTTTCACGTTTACATCCGTTTTACACGTTTTCATCCGTTTTTTCACGTTTTCATACGTTTTAACATGTTTTCATCCGTTTTTACACGTTTTTGTCCGTTTTTCACGTTTTCATCCGTCTTTACACGTTTTGGTCCGTTTTAACACGCTTTCGTAAGTTTTTTCACATTTTCATCCGTTTTTACACGTTTGCATATGTTTTTGCACGTTTTTGACTGTTTTTGCATGATTTCGTATGTTTTTACACAATTTTTTTTGTTTTAACACGTTTTCGTCCATTTTTCTCGTTTTCATCCGTTTTTACACATTTTCATCCGTCTCTACACGTTTTCGTCTGTTTTTTTTCACGATTTCATCCGTTTTTACACAAAATGTGCAAACACGAACGAAAACATGAAACAACAGATGAAAACGTGTAAAAACGGATGAAAACGTGAAACAACGGATGAAAACGTGAAACAACGGACGAAAACGTGAAACAACGAACAAAAATATGCAAAAACGGATGAAACATGTAGAAACGGATGAAAACGTGAAAAAAATAAATGAAAACGTGAAAAACGGACGAAAACGTGTTAAAATGGACGAAAATGTGTTAAAACATACGAAAATGTGTAAAAACATACGAAAACCTGCAAACATATGAAAACACGAAAAAACGGATGAAAACGTGTAAAACTAGATGAAAACGTGAAAAAAAAACAGACGAAACCATATTAAAACGGATGAAAACGTGTAAAACAGATGAAAACATGAAAAAAACAGACGAACCCGCTTTAAAACGGACGAAACCATGTTAAAAAGGATGAAAACATGTAAAAACGAACAAAAACATGCAAAAATGGACGAAAATGTGTAAAAATGGATGAAAACGTGTAAAAACGGATGAAAACGTGAAAAAACGAATGAAACGGGGAAAAACAGAATAAAATTGAAAAAAAAAGACGAAAACATGTAAAATCGAATGAAAACGTGTAAAAACGGATAAAAATGTGAAAAAACGGACGGAAGCGTGTTAAAACGAACGAAAACGTGTAAAAACGTGAAAAAAATGGACGGAAACGTAAGAAAACCAATTTTTAAGCTATTTTTTAACGATTGTCACTATAAAGGACCAACAACGCAAGTTTAGCGTAAGATAACCAAATTTTAAGTTATTTATTAACGGTCGTTAGCATAAAGGACTAACGATGCAGGTTTTTTTGGTAACGGGTACACACAAAGGACTAACGATAGAAGTTTATTGACAGAATGAGAAAAAAAAATGCTACATACAATGGAAAAAAGTGGCAAGTTAACTACATTTCTAGGTGATTTGCCCTACTAAAAACCTGAGTTTTGTACGTAAATTTACTAGAGATAATAAGGTTTTTGCTGAATTTGACGAATTTGAGTTTTCTATGAACAATTACAAGCCTCGAAAGCTCCGTCTCCACTCTAATAGCAGCGATGACCTCTACCCAGTTCTTCATCTGCCCCTACCATCCATGGATGCTGCCTTACTTTCTTTCAGTCCCACTAAGTGGCACAAACGTCTCGGGGGAATCCTAGTTAACAAGTGCTACATCACTTAGAGTCTAGAAATTTCATTTCTTGCAATCAAACAAAGTAGTCCACTTTGTGTCATAGGTGCCAACTTGGCAAACAAATTAGGCTTCCTTTTATAGTTCTCAGTCATGTGTTAAGTCTATTTTTGATATTGTACGCTCGGATGTGTGGACTTCACCCATTATGAGTAGCACTGGAATAAAATGCTATTCTTTAAATAATCATTCGCATTTTCTTTGGGTTTATCAGTACATAATAAATCTGACTTGTATGATAAGTTTATTCAATTTCATGCCTTTGTAAATAACCAGTTTAAAGTCGTAATTAAGGTCTTGCAATGTGACCACGAGTGTGAATTTGGCAACACCCGCTTTCACACTTTGTTTCAAAAAATGGCATTTAGTTTCGATTATCGTATCCTAAGAAATCTCAACAAAATCGAAAATTTGAACGCTTGCTACGAACCATAAATAACCTTGTTCGCGCCTTCAGTTTTCAAGCTCATATGCCACATGTTTATTAGGTGAAGCACTACACATTGTTGCCAATCTCTTAAATATTTTACCTTCAAGAAGCATTCAAAATGAAATCCTATTTACATAGCTTTACAACACTAAACCCACTTATGACAACTTGCATGTTTTTGGATGCCTTTTGTAACACCCTAGGCAAATCCTACACCGGCTGTGGCCTAGAGAGATGTTGGGCTCATAAGATAACATTTGCCTTATTGTGGTCTACTGCGAGTGGAGTTTTTATGAACTGGCAGTTAAGCGTGCTCATATGAGAGTAGTACTGGCTTGGGTGACCTGCCGAGAAGTCTTCACATGAAGCTACAAAAACAAAGTCGTGAGCCTGCGGGCGAAGCGGACAATATTGTGGTCTATAAGGCGGGGTGTTACAAGTGGTATCAGAGCCACTCCTGAGCTATTCAGGATGGTGGGGCAAACCTCATCGAGGAAGATGAGTCCATAAGGAGGGGGTGATTGTAACACCCTAGGCAAATCCCACATCGGCTGTGGCCTGGAGAGATGCTGGGCTCATAAGATAACATTCGTTTTACAATGACACAACGCTTTTTGTGGTCTACTACGGGTGGAGTTCTTAGGAACTGGCAGTTAAGCGTGCTCATATGAGAGTAGTATTGGCTTGGTTGACCTGTCGAGAAGTCTTCACATGAGGCCACAAAAACAAAGCCGTGAGCCTGCGGGCGAAGCGGACAATATTGTGGTCTATAAGGTGGGGTGTTACACCTTTGCTACCCCTACATACATGTTGACCACAAACTTGTACAACGCTCCACACTATGCGTTTTTCTCCGTTACTCGACTAATCACCGTGGTCATCGATGCGTTAACATTGACACAAAGAAAATAATCAATTCTTATATATCAAATTTGACGAAGATGTTTTTAGATATGGATCTATGACTCTCACATCAACCCCATCCTATGAAGTTTGCTACCTCCACCACTGCCAACTCGTCCAAACAATCTTATACCTCATATCGCCCAACAAACTAGCCAACACACGAGTCTACTTCCTGTCGGGGACCAGCCTGCTATAGCCCAATATACCACCCTGTTTCCACCACACTCGAACTTCCTTATAACTCCCACGATGCAAATTTTAGATCTATCAACTTCACCTACCAACCCACCTAGCCAGACCCAATTTGGTTCGGCCCATCAGCCTACACCTAGTCCATACCCAACACCACTACATCCTACACTCGAATCACTATCAACTACCCAACTGCAGCCACCCGACCGAAATCAAAATACCTATCTGTAGCCATTACTAGACCCATTACCGACAAATACCCAGCCTGAAAAGCCCCTTTGCTGATTTGACCAAAATTTTAAACTTTTTGCGGAAACGACTCAACTATAACGGACCTTCTGTTACTCTTTAACAAACAAATAAAAATATATAACAAATCAACCCTTGTAAATATGTTTAAATGAAACTAGACTCAATTACCTTATATTGAATGTTAGTCCTTGGCATGATTCATAACGAATTACGATTTAAAAGTTATGATTTTTCGAGGATCGATGAAATCTGAAATGCCACACCAACCGCCGTCTGGAGTACCCCAGCCGCTGGTTGTGGTACATCTATCCAACCAGTCACCTATCAACCGCCGGCTGGATCCCCACCAGCCGCCGAATTGTGTAACCCGACCTACATAATTTTTCCAAACATTCCTTTTTCGCCCAAAACTCGACTTTACGAACCCAACACTTCACAATAATTTCCAGAAATCGTATTAACACTATAACACATCATTTTCATAACTATATTTGGTCTAAGATACCTGCGAATAGAGACTTTATATGGTTATGTCAAACACAACTGTTTTGACCCGTTTACATACACTATAACACATAGTTATAACGAATAACTTGACACACTTAACTTTGACAACTACATATCTATTTAAACATATACACGACTTGGATTAGACAATTTAAAACATCCACTTGACACATTTAATATGAGCCGGGGGTTCAACATGATTAAGCTCGACATCTACCAATTTCTCCTACATATATCCAACACTTCCAATCCTTCCCAATCTTATACGTTTACCGAGGCTTAACCTTCTTCACGATAAAACTACAAAAACATTGCAACTATAACGGTAAGCAAAACACTTGGTAAACTTGGTAATTAACCAAGTTAAGACATGGTTAATATATCAATTATCATATTATGCATCATGAACAATTCCAAATAGTCTAGCATTAAACCACTTAATCTTGCATACTAATGCTATAACAACTAACATGAACTATAACCACATAACTGTAACAATCACTAATCACATAACAACAATCAACACGTACCTTTTGTAGTCCATAACCAAGGACTAACATTCAACATCCAAGTCTCCTATTAAGCCACACTTCCTAAACAACTATAACAAAATTCTAACACTTTCATTCATAATTACATAATATGGAAACATCCATATTAATCACATATTTACCAAGTTACCTACCTTAACTCCAAAGCTAAGTTACCAACAACATCATCTTCCTCAACATCATCATCTTCCTCACTTGAAATTTAGGCCAAAATCACCACAAACATAAACACTTAAAACATAATTAAATTACTATAACAATGGTTTATACATCCATTAGCTCACCTTTAATACTTCTAATCAATATATAATCATAAATTGATCATATGATGAAAGACCCATAAAATTATCAACTAAATTCCAATATAACTTATCTCGTAATTTAATATAACTCTTAATTAACTTAAAAATAACATTTACCCAATTTTCAAATAAGGGTTCATGAACCCCAACTCTTCAAATCATCAATTATAACTAAAAAAGGATTACTTACCTCGTAAAGGTGATAGTTAGGACAAAAGTCTTGTGTAACACACTTAACTATGCATCATTTGATCATTAAGGGTTTTCCCTATCTTTTACTCTTCTAAAACCGACCTTTACACACACACACACATACACACACACACACATACACAAGTCAACTCTAGAACGTTTTAAAAGAACCTCGGAAATGTATAAGAGTTGCTTCTCTATGAAGCTATTTACAACTTTGGGCAAATGACACCTTTGGTCCTTTAAGTCTGATTCCTTCTTATTCGTGACATATCATATTTTTTTATAACCACATTACATGTTCTTTAACTATTAGTTTGACTACAACTTGACTTTCGTTGACTAACCAATTATATTGAGTCTTCCGACTCAAAAAGTCATGGTTAAACATATTCAATGGCACTTTAGTAAATAAACGCTTAAAACCATGAGGTTTAACAAGTCTACCCCCTTATTTAGATTTCGTCCCTGAAATATCTTATCCAGTACTTGTGTCCATACTCGGTCACATTATAGTCCTCATTCCATATTAATACTTTCACAATTTACCCAACTAGTTGTAACAATCTGTATGATTTTGTAACTATAGCTTTATAATAACACAACCAATTCCCTTAATCTGTTCTATTACTTGTTTATTTCTATCACTTAATGATTCTTACTAGGATCATCAAGTCATTCATGTCATATTCTATTTTAGCCGGCTAACATTCTTTTAACGTTTTCACTATAACTCCTCATTTTCTCTATTTCTTTCTAAGAATTTTAGTCAAGGACTATAAATCACTTGAGAAAATTCAATACTTTGACAAAATCAAACCTCGGCTAATACGTTCATGATACACATAAGGGTGCTAACACAACTTAGCATCTATCACGATCATTACTCATATTACACCATGCCACACGACATACTATAACATCAATTCAAATTCTTAATCCTTTTACCTATACTCAAAACACCTAAAATGTAGGTTTCACATGTCGTCTCAAACTTTAATTCGTAATCTAATTCTTATTCCACCTATCTTATTCTGTAAGACGTCTAACTAGTTTTAAAGTCACAATTTTCTATTCCCTTACCCTACTCATGCCACATCAAGAACACATAAGCCCACTCATTCAAAATTGATTATTTACATAAAGAAGTATCCCAATTTATGTAAATGAACTATGAGCTTATGCTTCGGTGACTTATAATTTTTTAATTTAATGTAAGAGACGTATCAATCCATTTAAATAAGGAGATAATAAATCATCTTACTTACGCACTTCCGACATAACACTCCTACTCTTGTTACACGCTTTAACTTTCAACCTTTCAAACTGTGCATTTATCGACCAAAAGTCAAACACTTTACTTTTAACTCTTCCCATTCCCACAATCCTCATTTATAGTATTGGATTCATCTTACTATAACATTTAATGAAATGATTAATATATATGCCAAGGAAGTAAGCAACACCGACAATTGATCCAATACTAGCAGATCGATATATTTCCATCGTAACAAACTTGATGTCTTGTTCTTATTCATTTGGCACATTATGTTTAAACTATAGCACAAATGACTTAGACTTTTAATCAACACATTCACTACTTTACCTTCTAGAGAAGTACTTCTATATAACTCAAGTATAGCTTAATAATTTTATTTTTTTTGAAAATATCTATTAATCTAGACCTAAACAACAATAGCAAAACCAATGAGGCTATACCCTTGTACCTTGTGTAACTATATTTTTACATAACTCTGGATATAGAAAAATAAGGTGGCTAAAGCTAGATCTTCTCATCATGTTTTAAGGACTGAAACACCTCCTTTTTGAAATACCCTTTACAACTTTTACACAAAATCCACTCATTGAGTCAAAACAAATCAGAAAAATATTTTCAAATGGGTCTTAGCAACACTACTTCATTCATGAAAATATTGCATGACCATGATGCTCCTTATTACTTGGTACATATTTATCTTACTTGTAAATGTGTTTATGTTGTCAAAAAAATTTTTATTAATGAAATCATTTTTGTTTTTTAGGCCTTGCCACATGATTTTGACATGAGGTACATGGAGAACAATATCCCTACAGACATAGGAATTAGGTCAGCAAATGGAGGGTTTTCTCGGAATGTTAAGGTTAAGAAAATTGGTGAAAGTGTTTGCTTTGCTAAGGGTTGGGAAAAGGTTGTCAAAGATGCTCATTTAGGTTACTAGGACGCTTTAGTGTTTTAATTTGTTAACGAATTCACTTTTAAAATGTAGATTTACGGTCCAAATGCGTGTGAAAAAGTTTTGACACCAAAAATACATGTTAATCTTGAAGATGACGATGTTGTTGTTGTTAGTGATGATGATGATAATGTTGGGTTTTACTAATCATAACAATTATAGAAAACATGTAAACATCATCAAAGCATGTAGCGAAAGTAATTGGAATAATATTTGTACATTAATTAACCGAATTAAAAGTATATGCGTACCTTTTGCAAATCAATGCAATTAGGGTTTATGAAAGCCCCAACTTAAGATCAAGAACCAAGAAACCCTAAACCCTAATAAATTAGGGTTTATGAATGTCGACCAAAACCCTTGTCGACCCACCAAGATATGCAAACAAAATTGTGTTTGCTCTTCGTTCTTGTACACACGTATTAGTAGCGAATCAATGAGAAAATCTAGGTCCTTGATAACAATAAATTAACCAAACACCTTTGTTATGCTCAAGGTCACTCACAAATCCCTTACATGGGGTTTTACTCGTCGACCTAAGAACAAGAGGGAAGAAAGAAGAAGTTTGGCCTTCTATTGAAATCTGGTGTACCAAAGGATGAATACATGGGGATGTATTTATAGCCTTATGGTAGATGTCAAGATTACTATGGTTTCCGATATGGGATTCAATAGTTTTGGCCAAAAACAAGCCCAAAAGAGGGTTCCTAAAACCTTCTCTTGGCTTGTTAACTTTTCTTCATATCCCGTTGACATTTAACGACCGATAATCAAAACTCGTTAAATATTAACTATCGTTAAGTATTTATTTGTAATCAATAATTAAATATTACATTTAATATATTAATTATTATTTACATTGATTCTCATACGTAATGTATGCAATCCCGAAGTCTCGAGTTCGAATCCGGTCATACGCATATTAAAATATATACATAACCTTTCAGCTCTCACTTGGATATATCTTAATATAGTAATGACATTGGTTTAGTCTAGCCTAACACGCCAATGCCCCCGGATTTGAATCGAGTGTGGTTTCCCTGGAAAAACCATTTTTAATGATTCATCATTATACTTATCCTTTTACTTCTAATACTTCATTAACTGTGAATATGGATCAAGTCATTTCACAAGCTAATATTTTGTTTCTCGTTATATATGATTGAACAAGATTACCAAATCATCTGAACGTATTCCAGATAGATCTTGGGTAAGGCCTTACAAACATCTTGCCAATCCTACGAGGGGCCCAAAACAGTGTTATGCTTTGAAACAAATTCAAATGAGCAAATTCTCTTGACTACAAGCAAAACTCATGAACTTTGTAACACTTCTGAAAATAGCCCTTATAACCACCTTTTACGGATAGCGTTAGACTATTTTACACAAGTGCACTACATTCATAACAATTATCTGGTATCTCAAGTTTGAGGATAAATATACATGATTTACTTAATGACAAAGATCCATAAAGTACAATCATGTTAAGGTGGGATCTATCCTATATTCAATTCATTGAATATCATGTGAATTTGGCATGTCCCACGCATCAATATACTTAAAGTATATTCTACCAAAACTCAGATTTGTCTTAATTCAATGGCATTCTCACATCATTGATCGACAACGGACTTTTAGAATAACATAAGTTATTCACGGATTAAACATGCAAATATAGGATATAATATTAAGAAAATGAAAAATAAACATAACCAATATTTTATTCCATTTAAATAATATATGTTCATAACATCCCTTATCTAAATACTAAATAGATCGATGCATGATAATATTGGTTAATGAATTATGTCTCAAGTAATGACAATCATACTTGTTGACAAGGCATAATTTCAACTAACTTTGATCTATTGGAATTTTGAGAATACTTATTTCAATAATTCAACTAGTGAAGTTCTTGTATGTGTGTATTCAAAATATCTTGATATCGCCACATAATATTTCATAAAGTGTGTGACATCCTCAACCACCAATTTATGACAATCAAACTTTCAAACATTTTAAAGTTTAAAGTATTCTAATTCTTTATTGTATAATGCAACTATGCTCTTAGTTGAGCACAACTAGTTCACATGGCTATCAACAAGGATGAAATCCTCCCATGACTAGTATTGAGTGTCATCTAAATTAAACCAACATCATTATATACAAACATCAATATGCCCTTTAAAATAATCTCCGTAAACTTCAATATCTATAGTGTAATGTTTGATGCCTTAAAAACTTTCAAGTTTGTTGGCTATGACAATTATGCAACAATTGTTGTATTGCTCATCCATAGAATTTTGAGAGCAATTTCAGGCTGAGGAATGTAATTCTAAATTTAAACATATTCCATTAGAATATTCATTACACTAGTTATCTAATAACTTCATTAGATATCAATGTTGTCAAATCATCTTGCCTTCAAGCATGATACAACAAAAACATGATGTACATGAAAAATCCTTGTGTCAAACAGAGATTTTATTCATGTTCTACATATCCACTTTCCAAATGATATATCATGTTCTATTAGACTCATTTATTTTAATACCGCACATGTTTATTAATAATAAACATATACTTCAAGGTTGTATGTCTTATTTTCTAAATCTTTCAAGTGAAGTTCCATTCCAAACTAAAACTTAACATTTAGCTTAGATGGAAGGTTACTATCCACAACATATAAGATTTAAAGAAAATAAACATAATACTCCCACTAGCTTTCATGAACACTTAGAAATTATCTTATTTTAATTTTAAACCAAAACTTGGATTTAATAGTTAAACATAAGAATCATCTCCTAGATGCATGCATATATCCATTCATGGATTCTTGCCGTTTGTACATTTTCAAAAATTATGTGAATTCATAAAACTCCTTTCGATTGCTTATCGTCCTCGCAAAAGCAATCACATAAGAAATAGTTTTAATATTCCATTGTCATTTTTCATATCAATAAAAATAAGTAAGACAATCATAATCATTATATATTTAACGTGTCTAGGAAAGAATATTCAATCACGGTTGATTGCTTAAGTGTGATTAATAATCTATTCACAAGTCATGCAATAAACATATGTACAATATTGTCCATATGATTTCTACACAAAGATTTAAACCACTATGGTTTTCCTTCTTTTGAAGAAACTCATCTTTATTAAGATAAACCAAGTTTTCAAAGTTGATTATCTTTTTGGACAACATCTTAACATTCATAGTATGGATAATTTTACCACAATTCAATATTAGGTAATATATCATTATGATTAATAGGTTTACCATGATCCTGTAATTCATATTTCTCATCATATCAAATATCTGAGATATCCTTGTGGATCTATGAATGAGAATTCCATCATCTTGAGGTCTATCAGATTTGACCTCATCATGATATTCACTAGTATGTTTTAGAAGATTATGTGTTTTGTAATTGTAATTTAATCTCTTCAAGATCTAAACAAAACTCCCACTTGCTTTTGTAATTTAAAGACTATCTATAAATACTTTAGCAATTAGAACAACACTAAATTGTTTTCTTTTGGGATATTACAAATCACATTAACAGTTTGTAAATCTTGTTCGTTAATAACCTACTCCATAAGTAGTTTTAACAAATCAGAACTTCAATATAAGACTCAATGTGATTCATCACATTCCATACTAAAATGGTGTCTTATTAATTTTCTAGGTTTGAGTTTTATTAAGTATATCCAATCAATACTCAATTTCCTAACATTGATAACTTTTGGAAGAAAAGAAGATATAGTTATCTTGAATCAAACAATACAACAAATGTTTGATTCTTCTAACTGAACATTCCATATACCTATAGTATTTCATTAGAATTAATATTGTAAGACAATCTAACAACATGCAAGATAAACATATTCCTTTTGGCTTACCTATTTACCAACTAAGATAACTTAATGGTATAATAGAATTCCAAGCCAATTGCATGCTTTATAACTCAAGTATTTTTGATCAAGTCACTTCATGTCCATGTCTCAACCAGAAAACATAAACAGTTATAATTCCATTATACGTTATAAGTCATTTACCAATGACTTTATATCTTAATAAAAAGACATAATAAGTTAACGTATTACTTTATATTATATGTCTTGTAATAATGAAAAGACTTCATGTTTGTGACTTTACAAAAAAACACATAAACATTTATAATTTAAAGTTATTATGAACACCACGCCATGGTTTCAATTAATTAATTTTCAAGTTAATAAACTATTTATGTCATTTCAAGAATACACAAATATATAAAGTAGCATTAGATTACTTTATTTATTTATGTCATTCCAAGAAGTGTCCAACTTAAGAAACTGCAAAAGCATCCACGCCCGATCCCATGACAAGTGGAGATTTACCTTGAGATTACAATCTAGCCAAGATCTCACTTAAACTAAAATGTAATTTCAAGTGTTTCTATATTTTGAATGACATAAGACATAAAAGTAGTCTGTGTTTGATGTGCCCGGTTGGTGCAAGTTTTAAATTTATAAAAGGTAAATTACCAATATTACCAATAACACATACGAGCAAGTATACTCGTCCGTTATAGCAAGATTATAAAGGTAAGTCGGGATCGTTCGCAGGGATTTGAGTGAATCTAAACACAAGTTTGAATTAACGGAGTCTATCCAAAACATATAACAAAGCAAATAGATATAATGAAATTCAGATGATTAAAAACTACACTTGCTTAAACTAGTTTCATATCCTAGATTAATGTGATTGTGTTAACCTCTTAACATGTTGGTTATGATCATTAGTTTGAAAACTAATCTATTGTTCTTACAAGTTAAACCTTCGTCAAGATTTTAGTTTATAAAAACAAGCATTAAGTTTAACCAATCAATTCAAGATCAATTCAAGTTTCATAAGTCTACATACATAAACTTAAACACAAAAACATCCACTTGTTCATCAAATTGCTTAAGAAATGGTCAATACAAAAGGTAACCGATCATAGACAAAAGGCTACAATTGATTCTCAACAACTAATCTTACGACCATTTAGATGTTTCCAACCAATCCAATTTGATAATCAAAAAGTGTTTCTACTACAACCACACCTTAGTTCCTTTGTATAATCAAGAATAATGGGTAAAAACAATCATCGATAGACAAAATGATTATGACTAGTTGAATAACAATAAGTTCTTTCGACCCCAATGATTATTATCAATTAGTCAAACTTGATTAACAAATGTCACTATGAAACTTTAGCACAATTGGATCTTAGAATCAACTTGAAATTGAATTAAAACATGTTAACACAATCACTAACTAATCATATGATAATCAGCATCATTTAAGCAAGTGTATAAAGAAACTAGCCACTCATAGCAAACATGAACATAAACTCATAACTTTGATCATTAGAAAACATTATTAAAAGTCTTACAATGCTTATAAGATTACAAATGGTGAAGTAATGATTCCCAAAGGATCGTGGTGGACTTCTTGGTGTTTTGGCCTCCAAATATGGAACTTCTGGAACTCCAAACTTCTCTGGATTTCTAAGGACGAATTTTAAGAGCTTAAGGCTTGGTTTGATGAGTAGAGAGATTTGTAATTGAGGTGTGTCTCATATGCTCACAATTAGCCTCTATTTATACTAAGTCTAAGGCCTAGGGTGTTAAATACTTAACTTGGCTTCCAAGGAGTTTAGAAGGACATAGAATACATGAAGGAAGGACCTAGAATCATTTGGAACAAGTTTGGAGTCTTAGTAATGGAAAAATGGCTGAAACAGGACCTCCAACCGGATCCGGTTGAGCTCCAACCGAATCGGTTGGTCTTGCTGACTAGTCTCCAACCGGATCGGTTACGGGTCTCGACCGATCGGTTGGAGCAAAATCACAAAAAGCCATAAATAGCAAAGTTGTAGATCTTTCTCTTAGCTTTCCGTGGCCGTGAACCGAGGGTTAAACAGAGTCCGTATGCAAAAGTTATGGCCAAAATGGTGAAGGTGTGTCGGGAACAACGAGTCTTCCAATATATCTTCGTTTAAGCTTTTTTTCTACATTTCTTTCTCGTTTTCCTTCTTGAACTTTATTCTTGAGTCTTTGGACCACTAACTTGATGACTTTATCTTCTCGAATATACTCCACAAGTCTTGCTTTGGTCGGGAATTCTTCATACATGGAGAAATTTTCGTATTTTACTTCTTTTTCTTCACTTTCCTGTACTTGGCTACAAATGAACTAGCAAACGCACTTTGATACGATTAAGCAACAAAAACATATGATTATAACCAAATAACATACATAAAAACACGGATAACGCTACTAAAAAACATGCACAATTTGAGCGTTATCAAATTCCCCCACACTTAAACTTTGCTTGCCCTCAAGCAAATCTAGGAAAAAAATCCACTGGTACAAGATCGTGATTATGAAAATGTGATGCAAATCAACCAAGTATAACTACGAGAGAGGATTCATCAATTATGCTTTATAAAGGTGAAACATCAAGATGTTTGACAATATCCAATGATTTTCTTGCATGATTAACTTTTCATAACACCTCACGAAAAAGGAACGAAATATAATTCCTCAATCACTCATTTTTAGTGGAGTAACAAGATAAATCACACTCATTGCTCAGTCATGATTAGATTATTACCATAAGCTTGTACAAGAAAAAAAACTCCACCGACGTGGCGTGAGCACCAAGTAAAAACATCTAAAGAGGGCTTTTATTCGGGTTATAATGATAGGCTTCGGGTTAAGGGTATGGATAAGGCATGGGAATGTGAATGAAATTGGTGTTAAAATAAAAATAAAATCAAGTCTAATACCCGTGTTGCTAGCTACCAAACATTTCATGAACCAAATAAATGATTATAGCTTTGCTTTCTTCTTTTCTGCTTTCCACAACTTTTTGCTTTGCCATGACAATTGTTCCTCGATCATAGCACATTGGCTTTTTTTTTTTTTTTTTAACATAAACTCATAATGCATGGCTCAATCAATCTCATAGGATGTGGTACTCCATAATCATTTGAACAATCTTCACTTTCCAGGTGACTAGCAACCAACCGTTTAGACATTGATACGGGATAGGTTATGGTTTAAAGTGTAAAATCTTTTTGTATTTTCTGGGTGAAGCAAAAATGAAAAGGATGGCTCAGAGGGTGTAACTATGGGTATCTAGTGCTAAAAATGAGCACTACAAATGGGTCCATGTGGGTGGTTAACTAACCGATGCGGCTAGCTAATATATCATTAGATGTAAAATGGAAGGCCATTTGGGTTAAATCCTAAGGTGCCTCTTTATCACACGAATTCACTTATATCGCACGAATGCAATCTCACTGCGGTTTGGTAATGATTTACAAGCACAAGTTCTAGAATAAATAAAATCACCGGCACACTCATAGCAAAAGATCCAAGCATAAAAGATGTATGCTAATAAGAAATAGGCTCAAATCCTCACAATTTAGTGGAAAAGGTATAATATGTGCTAGCAAATGTTTATCGATCCCAGAATGGATTGCAATAGTAATCGGAACACGTCTCGAAATTTCAAATATTACCAATTTTACCAGTGGAATGATCCAGTTATTCTAATAGATAATCCTAAAAGTGTGAAAACAACTAGATCACAAGGGCAAACAAAATTTTAAATTTAAGCATGAAAACTCTAATTTTTCCTATTCACCCCCCCCCCCCCCACACTTAAGTTAGACATTGTCCTCAATGAAAAACGAACTTCAAAGTATAGAAATAGGGAAAATAGAGATGAAACCAGATATGTCAATGAGTTTATCAGCTTAAAATTCTTCTTCACTCCCGGTCTTCACTTGAGAAATCATCACCTGCACACAATCTTATAAACAAACAAAAGGTTTTATTAAAAGGTAGGCACCCCCCCCCCCCCCACACTTAAGTTCAAACAAAGGTTTAAACTTTGGGGAGTGACCATAGAAAATCAAATCTGAAACACACGGGTTGCCTCCCGAGAAGCGCTTGTTTTTTTACCGAGTCATCAGCCTGACTCGAATCTTCCCCGGATTAGGATACTTTGACCATACGGTTCAAATGGGGAATTTCAGCTCTTAAACTTTGAGGGTAAGGAATCTTTGGTTTGTACTCCACAATGGATGGGAATACATTTGATTCTTTTGGTTTGACCAAGTGAAAGTCCCTCTTTGTTATCTCGAACATTTGGTCGATTTCATTAGAAATGAGGACAGGTGGCGGATCTTTATGATTTTTCGGAGGATCATCGGAATTTCCACTCCCAGTGAATATTGCATCCACATTCTCAAGGTGAGTTGTAGGAGGTGGCTTAGTCCTACCGTTTTGATTTAAAGAAACTGGATTTTGTGGTTCAGACCATTTGTCTATCTTTCTTTCTAGTTCTCCATTCCAGTTGTCACTGATTTTGTTGAACTTCTTATCACCAACATGGTTGTGTTCAGTACCTTTTAATTGCGTCATTGGGATATGCATGGTGCAATCCTCAAGAAAAGGTAACACGGTTGGTGAGTTAGACATGATTTGGTTCAGATTTGGCGTGGTTGGAATATGCTCGGTCTCATCCTCTTCGATAAATTCATCCTCACCCTTATCATTCTCGTATTGAATTGAGGTTGGTTTGTAGAAAAATTCATGTCTCGAGTTGGAATCTGTGGTGTAAGGAAGAGATTCAGCGTGATGGACTTTCTGTTCCTTACTTAATCTTTCTATCCTCCTCTCCAAGTCTTGGCTTATCGCTTGTTGGTTCCTTCTTCCTTGATCGACTTTATGTTCCAATTCAACCAACAGGTTCGTCATATTCTCATTGGCTTTTGTTTGATTGTCCATCCACTCTCTCATCATCTCCTTCGGTGAGGTTTTAGGTGTATTGAAATGTTGTGATGGATGAGGTATTGTATTCCATGACTGATATCGAGGATATGTATGGGTTGGGTTGTGATATGGATAGGAGTACGAATTTTTGGAATTTTGGTGGTGATATCCTCCATGATATCCTTCATGTTGGACTAGGTTCGCTTCCATGGGATCACACATCGGTGTGTCATCCTCGGCATCGTGGTTTGAAGCTTGGTGATTATTTCGCAGTTCCATCATCTCCCTCCGTATGCTTATGAATTGAGTATCAATGTTTGTAGAGAGAGCTTCCAATGTCTCGATTAATGAGGCATTATCGGTTTTGATGTTGCTTCCACCGGCGGAAACAACGATATTCGGATTGGAATCGTTCGAGAAACCACTACTTGTGAAGATAGCGTTGACATACTCGTTTCTTGTTTGTGGTGGATGGTACGTCTTATCATTTGATGGTTTTGGGTTGGATTGGGTATTACTTGGCAATGAAACAGATGGTCTAGAGGAATGTTGGTCAGAAAATCTGCCAAACTTGTTTTTAAGATCTTGGATAGATGCTTGATGATTTTTCTGTCCTTGCTCAACTTTGGCTTTGAGATTGAAAAATTGATTTTTGATAAAATCATTTGCAGATTTTTGAGCAGCCACGAATTCTTTCATGGTTTTCTCGAATTCAGTTTCTTCCATCTTTTTGTCGGGATTTTGTGGTGGTGGATCGTCAGTTCGTGGTTGAGAATCACGGTTGTCATCCCTTGGTCGGCGATCTTGCCAATTTCCAGAATTTCGACCGTAATAATTACTACGATATCCTCCTCCACGGTATCCTCCTTGATCATAACTCGCTTCTCCTTCCTTCGGTCCACCCATAGGTTTATCGTCGCACTCGGACGATGGATGATTTCCTCCACAATTGTTGCATCCGTCTCGCATTTCCTTCATTTCATCTTTGATATCTTTGTATTGCGAGTCGATTTTTGAGGTTAACGCTTCCATCTTCTCCATGAGTTTTGAGGTATCGGTGTTTTCGACAAAAGCAACGGTTTTTCAGAGAGGTTTAGTTTTGGAATCTTTGGACCAATCAAGTTTGAGAAGTACTCGATCTTCGAGCAATTGATGTGCATCGTTTGGAGTCTTATAGAGAAAAATTCCTCCAGCATCAAGGATGCCTTGAGAGATTTCATCTAGTCCATGGTAAAAGATTTGGATAATGGTTCCTTTTGATAGCCCATGTCCATGGCAACTACGAAGCAAATCTTTCATTCGAAGCCAAGCTTCGACAAGTGATTCGTTTGGGTTTTGGTTGAAAGCACGAATTTCTCCCATTAATCGATCAAACATGGCAGGTGGAAAGAATCGGCTTACAAAAGCTTGCCTCATCTCCTCCCAAGTATTGATGATTCCTGGGGTTAATTCATTGTACCATACTTTAGCATCTCCGGCGAGTGATGATGGGAAAAGTTTGAGTTTAATGGCATTGACATCGGTGTCGCCATAACGGAACATGCCGCAAATTTCGATGAATTCGACAATGTGCTTATGCGGATCGGCCCGCGCACGGCTATCGAATTGTCGGTCTTTGATCATAGAAAGGTGGTGTCCCTTCACGGTGAAGTTGTCACCAAGGTTAATAGCAACAATAGCACTTTCGGGGGTTGGTGCTACGGTTCGGTTGGTTCCCCACATGGGTTGATCGTCCGCCATGGGAAAAGGTAAATTGGTGAAAGGGTTGTAAACAACTTTGGCTTCTATGAGGTTATCAAATGGTGGGTTTGGTACTCTTGGTACACGGTTTTCCAATGGTATGAAACGTGTTCTCCTTCTTCTTCGAATCAAACGTTCGGGGTTGGTAAGAGGTGTAATTGGTTCTATTCCCGCTGCTCGAGTGTTCATATAATGTCCTAGAGATTCCAGGCAATATCTAAACACACGAACAAACAACGAAAACAGTTTTTATGGGTCAGAGTAGGTAACCGGATCGGTTGCGGGACGCGACCGATTGGTTAGACCAGTTGATTGATGGGCAAAATCGTAATCGATTCGGTTAAGGGGCAACCGGATCCGGTTAAGGTTTCTGAGAAATTTTTTTTTTTTTTTTTGGGTTGAATCGACTTTGGGAAATTCAAAAACTTGTTGAAACACAATCAAATCCCCGGCAGCGGCGCCAAAAACTTGATGTGCCCGGTTGGTGCAAGTTTTAAATTTATAAAAGGTGAATTACCAATATTACCAATAACACATACGAGCAAGTATACTCGTCCGTTATAGCAAGATTATAAAGGTAAGTTGGGATCGTTCGCAGGGATTTGAGTGAATCTAAACACAAGTTTGAATTAACGGAGTCTATCCAAAACATATAACAAAGCAAATAGATATAATGAAATTCAGATGATTAAAAACTACACTTGCTTAAACTAGTTTCATATCCTAGATTAATGTGATTGTGTTAACCTCTTAACATGTTGGTTATGATCATTAGTTTGAAAACTAATCTATTGTTCTTACAAGTTAAACCTTCGTCAAGATTTTAGTTTATAAAAACAAGCATTAAGTTTAACCAATCAATTAAAGATCAATTCAAGTTTCATAAGTCTACATACATAAACTTAAACACAAAAACATCCACTTGTTCATCAAATTGCTTAAGAAATGGTCAATACAAAAGGTAACCGATCATAGACAAAAGGCTACAATTGATTCTCAACAACTAATCTTACGACCATTTAGATGCTTCCAACCAATCCAATTTGATAATAAAAAAGTGTTTCTATTACAACCACACCTTAGTTCCTTTGTATAATCAAGAATAATGGGTAAAAACAATCATCCATAGACAAAATGATTATGACTAGTTGAATAACAATAAGTTCTTTCGACCCCAATGATTATTATCAATTCGCCAAACTTGATTAACAAATGTCACTATGAAACTTTAGATCAATTGGATCTTAGAATCAACTTGAAATTGAATTAAAACATGTTAACACAATCACTAACTAATCATATAATAATCAACATCATTTAAGCAAGTGTATAAAGAAACTAGCCACTCATAGCAAACATGAACATAAACTCATAACTTTGATCATTAGAAAACATGATTAAAAGTCTTACAATGCTTGGAATAAGATTACAAATGGTGAAGTAATGATTCCCAAAGGATCGTGGTGGACTTCTTGGTGTTTTGGCCTCAAAATGTGGAACTTCTGGAACTCCAAACTTCTCTGGATTTCTAAGGACGAATTTTAAGAGCTTAAGGCTTGGTTTGATGAGTAGAGAGATTTGTAATTGAGGTGTGTCTCATATGCTCACAATTAGCCTCTATTTATACTAAGTCTAAGGCCTAGGGTGTTAAATACTTAACTTGGCCTCCAAGGAGTTTAGGAGGACCTAGAATACATGAAGGAAGGACCAGAATCGTTTGGAACAAGTTTGGAGTCTTAGTAATGGAAAAATGGCTGAAACAAGACCTCCAACCGGATCCGGTTGAGCTCCAACCGAATCGGTTGGTCTTGCTGACTAGTCTCCAACCGGATCGGTTACGGGTCTCGACCGATCGGTTAGAGCAAAATCACAAAAAGTCATAAACAGCAAAGTTGTAGATCTTTCTCTTAGCTTTCCATGGCCGTGAACCGGGGGTCAAACGGAGTCCGTATGCAAAAGTTATGGCCAAAATGGTGAAGGTGTGTCGGGAACAACGAGTCTTCCAATATATCTTCGTTTAAGCTTCTTTTCTACATTTCTTTCTCGTTTTCCTTCTTGAACTTTATTCTTGAGTCTTTGGACTACTAACTTGATGACTTTATCTTCTCGAATATACTCCACAAGTCTTGCTTTGGTCGGGAATTCTTCATACATGGAGAAATCTTCGTATTTTACTTCTTTTTCTCCACTTTCCTGTACTTGGCTACAAATGAACTAGCAAACGCACTTTGATACGATTAAGCAACAAAAGCATATGATTATAACCAAATAACATACATAAAAACACGGATAACGCTACTAAAAAACATGCACAATTTGAGCGTTATCAGTGTTATAATCTTGACACATGTTCTAAACAAGTCAATCTTATTAGAACGTTAATCTCTTACCTTACGATCAAGAGAATCCATTAATCATATTTGTATGTGTTGTTCCTTTGCACACAATAAATACTTCTCCCACTTGTGCATATAACAACATCATGTAGTAGATAAACACCATGACATTCGTTTGTTTATATGAGCAATATGATAGTGTCATAGATATATAAGCATTACAAGTAGATGTAGGACCACTTAATTATCAAGGAAACGTTCATGACTATCCTTGAGAATATGAATGTCTACATTTTTGAACGTAATGTATTATTTCAAGAAAATCTAGAAATAATATGAGTTACTACCAAGATAATAAATCTTGTAACTCCTACTGAATTAGACAAAGTTACAATAATATCTTATTCAGTAATACACCATACTCCCACTGGATTTGAAAACATTGTAAGTGTTTCATTAACCAGTGAAAATAGCGTGCTATTACATTGCTACCCCTTTGTAAGACCATTCATAACAATTACTTAGGTACTAAAAGAGTGTACTCTACAATGTAGATGATGGATCATCCATCAATGCTATTAACTTGAAGAATTGAGCATGCAATTTCTTCCTTAATGGGTCTACCATCAACATAATGATGTATAGCACCTTCAATTAGTCAAAACAAAACAACTGGATAAAATATACTAGTTTGTCTTTTACCAATTTTGCAGTAATTAGTCTAGCTTCTAATTTAATAACTTATAAAATGACAAACATGTTTTCTAGTTGACCAAAATGCATATAAGAATTCAATCACCAACAGAGGGTAATGAAATCTCTTAAGGAAAACATAGTGTGCAATTTTCTTAACTATTAAAATTGCTATGAGTTATATTATAATTTAGACAATTCTAATGTTCCTAACATACCTTTCTCAATCATGAAAAGGAATAGGATTGAGTCTCACTCTTTTTCCATAGAAAAGAGTTTATGTTTGTCTTTTAGTAAATTTTTCTTGATCAAACATTTGTTTGAAAACAGAACTAGATCAATTTACCAAAGCCCAAACCACGTTTACGGTATAATGTTGCATTAATACAATCAAAAGAATTAACAAAATTCAATTTTTAGTATTTTCGATAATTAAATCTTTCAAGAAAATAAAATACCCTTGGTCAATATTCATATTAACCATAGAATTTTCCTTGAATCTAGGACCCTCATTATCATAGTTTCACCATATCAGTTGATTTGCTAGTGATGAAAGTATAGAATAGGTAATTGTCGAAGAACAATAATTGACAAACAAGTTTTCAATTCCTAGAAAATATGGGATTTACAATTTTGCTAAAACAATTATGCAAAACGTAAGCATGTTTTATCCCATCTTATGCCTTAAGTTATAGGTCTCACTAACTAACTTAATTAAGTTGTCTAATTTAGAAACTGCAAATTATTTAAGCTGAGGTCTCACACAACATAAAGATTCACCTTGTTATTGTAATCTAGTTCAAGGTCTCACATAACGTAAATTACAACTTCAAGTGTTTCATATCATTAGATGGCATAAACTTAAATTTTAAAGGGTACAATTTTTTATGTGTAATCAAAACTTATGTATAAAGAAGCATGCATACAACTTTATAGCATAAAATTTTTGAAAAAAAACTTACATAGTTTTAAATTGCTAAGATGAAATTCTACAAAGTTTTAATCGATGCGTTGAGAAACTTACAACTTTGCACTAAGATGCTTCGTACATAGAATAGTTATACTAGGTAACTCCAATCGAACGCACAGGGGGGCAGAGGACCAGGTAAGTGATGAAGCATAACCTTAGACATCCTTTCAGTGTGACTGTGCGCACTTCTTTGAACCCCCTTTTGAGTTTGTTCTAGTGGGTGAGCCGTTCTAACCATTTAGTACAGTCGCATCAGTTGATTAAAAGTTCAAGATTTAATACTTAGAAAAACAAATCAATTTCGCCATTATTTAGTCAATTTAATTTTCTATTCAGAAAAAACCCTTTTTGCTTACTAACATGTCATACAATAAATAAACAAAAAGCACTTAATAAAAATTAAAACAAACTCAAATAATATACATATAACTTAACAATTAACATATGTAAAAAACAATTAACCACGTGCATAATTATTTGATAAAACCTAACAAACAATTCTATGCGTTAAATAATACATACATCAACTAGGGCTTTCACCTACAAGGTAGATGAGCCACATGCATCGACAAGTCGATTGCGTAAGCCAAAGTCAATAATATACCAATTAGCACATAACGAATTTTATTAGATATATTGAGGTCTTCCTCAATTTAATAATTATCAAACTAATTAACATGTGAATTTTACTTAACAATTAATCAAAATAATCGATACACAATAATCCATGACAAAACATGCATGTTTCACCATGGATTCCTCATAACAATTATAATCCCAAGATACGCATATACATGGCACATAACAATTATTCATTAAAGCCACATAAAATATACATGCAATCCTAGGGTTTCTACAAGTTTTACAAAAAAATAAAACCTAATTAAATCAATAAAGGGTAATCGACCCATATTAAAAAAAAATTAGGGTTTCAATTTTCAAAACCATAGAAACCATAAAAGCATGTAATAATCATAAAGATTCAATTTTTTATGTGTTTCGGTAATTAATTACAACATATTAACGGCTCGTGATGCCACTGTTGGGTTTTGCTAATCATAACAATTATAGAAAATATGTAAACATCATCAAAGCATGCAGCGGAAGTAATTGGAATAATACTTGTAAATTAATTAACCGAAATAAAAGTATATGCGTACCTTTTGCAAATCAATGCAATTAGAGTTTATGAAAGCCCCAACTTAAGATCAAGAACCAAGAAACCCTAAACCCTAACAAATTAGGGTTTATGAATGTCGACCAAAACCCTTGTCGACCCACCAAGATATGCAAACAAAAGTGTGTTTGCTCTTCGTTCTTGTACACACGTATTAGTAGCGAATCAATGAGAAAAGCTAGGTTCTTGATAACAATAGATTAACCAAACACCTTTGTTATGCTCAAGGTCACTCGCAAATCCCTTACATGGGGTTTTACTCGTCGACCTAAGAACAAGAGGGAAGAAAGAAGAAGTTTGGTCTTCTATTGAAATCTGGTGTACCAAAGGATGAATACATGGGGATGTATTTATAGCCTTATGGTAGATGTCAAGATTACTATGGTTTCCGATGTGAGATTCAATAGTTTCGCCCAAAAACAAGCCCAAAAGAGGGTTCCTAAAACCTTCTCTTGGCTTGTTAATTTTTCTTCATATCCCGTTGACATTTAACGACCGATAATCAAAACTCGTTAAATATTAACTATCATTAAGTATTTATTTGTAATCAATAATTAAATATTACATTTAATATATTAATTATTATTTACATTGATTCTCATACGTAATGTGTGCAATCCCGAAGTCTCGAGTTCGAATCCGGTCATACGCATATTAAAATATATACATAACCTTTCAGATAATGGTCATGTTAATGGTGATGGTGATCGTTTTAACGAAGATGAAAATGATGATCGTGACGATGTTGATCGTGACGACCCTTGCTTTGGGGTGATCATCGCCAAAACACATGATGTTTTGGAAAGTTTTATGTTATAAGTATCGATGTAGCATATGTATAATTCATCTTAAAACAAGGTTTATTTCCTTCAATAATACTCAAGTAAACAATTTGGATAAACAAAGACTTTCAAAACATGGTAAAACAGAAGATTTGGGTATGCTAGCAAATTAAAAAATAATTTGTCTGTGTTTAATGTTTGTTAGAAGAAAAAGCCGTATGTTTTGGTTAAAAGTTACTATTACAGCAATAAAAATTTGACCATCATCTAGCTTTGCTTTTATTAATTCTTGTACGTATAAGGTAAAGTAAACAAAATTTCATAACCAATAATAAGCACCCTTTTGAGATAATGTAACATATCTAGGTTTTGGTATTGTAGTGGCTTCCTAAAGAATTTGTGGGGTTGCCTGGGATAGATCGTGAAGGGACAATAGTCATGAAGAATGCTGCTGGAAGTGAATGGAAAATGGGCGTTCGGCTCGATAGATCCTTTGTACCGAACGATACTATTTGTCGCCAGGGTGGCGTAAGTTCAAAAGATGTAATAAGTTAACCGAAGGCGATAAATTTGTATTCAAGTTCATTACAACTGAACGTAAACTATGTCTAGCCAATGTTACCAAGAAAAAGCCGGCTAGCTAGCACGGATGATCGGTAGTGAAACGGGCGTCGACATGGCGAGCCACCTCATCAAATTTCTAGTTTTAGTTAAGGCCCGTTTTGTTAATTGCAGTCTTATCTATGCTTGATAGTCGACTAGTCATTATTAGTCTAAGTATGTTAAATTCGCGTGTTTATCATTCCTCGCATCTTTAACCTAGTTACTTATGATAGAGTTTCTTTAACTCTATTATGATAGATGCTCTTAACCTTTATTTGAGATGATAAAAAGTGGTGGTGGCAAATCAATTTCCCTTAACGGCAAAACCTTCATAATCACATCTCGAATAAAAATAGCTACATAGCCAAAAGGAGGCCACTGGTGGACATACCTTATCACATCGACACGAAAATGTTACTAAATTGACCAAGCCATGAAAATGATTATTTTTGTTTGAAATTAAATTAAAAGATGCCCAACTAGCTAGGCCGTGTTTGTTTAATTTACGTACCTTGACTATTTTTCAAGTTGTATCATGTGTGTCGTCGATATGGGCTTGTTTCACTTATGTAATGATTTTAATTCTTTATATGGCAAGGAAGTATAACGTATATACTTTAAGTATCAGCATGTACACGTCTAGAAATTCATTTTCTAGAAACAGAGCTCATGCTTTGTTACGAGAATCTCCTACATGCTAAACTCACAGTCTATGCCGTGTCATTCTAGGAACCAAAACATGCAAATCTATCTCACATAATCTTTGATCTACCCATATGGCCAAATCAAATACCATTTGCCTTAAATGGCACCAGAAAATTAAGTGTTTAATGCATAACCATTTAACTTCCTCAAAAACCCACACTATGCTATGATAAGTGATCGATCAGTTGCACGACTCACATCTAGCAACTTATGCAAGGGCCATGGTTGAGCTTAGTGTTGATGTTGAGCTGAGAGATACTAGTGGTGCCTATTTCAGTGGCGAAGGGTTTATTACGAGCACCATTCGTGTTGAGTACGAGTGGACTCCTCCCAGGTGGTCTAGTTGTCAGATTTTTGGTCATGGTCTTGATGAATGTCCTAAGAAGATCGTCTCGGATGTGTTGAACAATTTGAAGAAGCCTAGACAGGCCGGTGGACATGGTGTTAGAGGAATTCCGGTTGGTTCGAAGCCTAAGTCATATTCCTTTTATCAACCGGTCCAATCTTCAAAGAAGAAGGATGAGGAAGAGTACTAATGAGACAATTACATTGGTGGATGAGGAAGAGGAAGGGAGTAAGCAAACCCCTTGTACGAATGTCACTCCTGTGGTAGCTAGGATTAATGATCTTGAAAGAAAAATGTTGGAGGGAAAACTTGTGCTTATATGAATGATCATGGAAAACCGCTAGAAACAAAGGTAACGAATGAGGTATCATCTAGTAAGCCTACTACTTCTTTGAGGGACCAATTGGTAGAATATGATGAGGATGAAGTTGAGTTGCCTGATGACGAGACTTCTAGATATATGTCTTCGACTGGTGGAAGAGGATTTTTTTGAAGATGATCTTATTTACTATGACGGATATGAGGATCAGGTTATGATTTACCGGAACAGATGCAGGCTTTTTGTGATCAATTTGATATCCATCTTCGTGGTCATCTCAGGAAGTAATTTTCCTTCTTTGTGTTTAGTTCATAAGATTGTTATGTCTCTCTTATGATTGTTTAGGTTTAAAGCACAATTAGTGCGTTTGTTTTGCCTTTTATTGGGCTGAGGTGAAGGATTTCACCCTCATCCTATGTACTTAAACGTCTTTTTGGAGTAATATATTTTACCAGGCACATTACCCCTTTACCAAAAAAAAAAAAAAAAAAAAAAAAACTTTCATCCTCGTCACACAAGTCTTAGCATATTTTAAGATCACATTGTTGTTTGAGCACTCATTTGATAAAGATAATTTATATTTTTGTAAAAGCTAATCAAACCTTTGGCTCCGTTACCGTGACGGGACCCATGCACACTTGCGTATATGCGTAATACATACATCATTTCAGCCAATATTTATTTACTACAAGAACATACCCTTTCAGTTATACATATTTTAATTATCTATATGCAAATTTTGTAGTTCTGATGGATGACTCACAATTGATGGAGTGACAAAGAGGCGGTCGTCGCTGGTGGCCTATTAGGTTTCGGGGCTAAACGTGCTCTATTAACAGTTCCATAGATTAAAATCTAATAACATTATTGAAATTCCTAAATTCTCATTTACATCACATAGTAAATGCATTTTGATGGTAAAGAATACAAGTTGTCACAGAGACTAAAATAGACAAAGAGTTAATGAGGCAGAAATTTATATGCATGACTAAAGCAATTGTAGCAAATTTTCAGGCAAGAGGACACCAAGCAATTTTAGCAAACTGTATCACTGTCTGAACCCATCAAATGGTAATGGTGCATAGGCATGTATGTGTTCACTTGATCAACCTTTGTTCACATCAAATATCATGTTGTCATTTTGTAACGAAATTTAATCAGTTGCAAGTAATATCTTATCAATATGGAAAATTTGTAAATGTCTTGAAAAAAAGTATTGTAAACTAACTAGTTTCTATTATGAAGTTTCAGATAAACATACATATGTTACAAATGATATACATATGTTACAAATGATTTTTTTTTCTTCTTTTGCTTGGAGTGTTTGTTGAAGGACATGTGACCTTCTTCATGACACACCCCACAAGTGTATTTTATAAAATTAAATCATTTTTTTTTTCCTCAATCTTTGCTCTATTTCTCATATACATATCCCAAGTAGTCTCTTTCAAATTTTATGATACAGTCGTGCAGACAACGATTTGGCATATGTGGATGTTGGAATTATATATCAAGATATTCAAATAAATAATCACAAAACATCAAAGCAATCAAGCGGAAGCGTATAGGATTTATTAATGAACAATTAATTAACATAAAAGAATATGCGTACCTTTTCTTGATTCTAGCCGAACAAGAATCAAATCCACAAACTAGCAATTAGGATGAACCCTAATTAGGGTTTATAGGATTATGTGAATTACCCTTTACCGTTTTGTAATTCAATCCAAGATAATAACAAAAGTATGTTATTACTATGTTCTTGTACACACGTACTAAACCGAATTAAAGTAATGCTAGTTTTTATAAAACAAATAACTTGATGTATTTGAAAAGAGTAGATCGACACCCTAAAGGGTTATACGATCGGTTTGTATTAAGAAAACACACAAACAAAGTTTTAGGTTTAGCTTAATGAATACCAGAGATACAAAATCAAGACCCTAAGCCTTGTATATATACCCAACTAACTTGGTGAACAAGTTTGGCTTTGTTTCCTTTTCTCCTTGGCCGATCTTTGGTAGGCATCCCCAAGGGATTCCGGAAACTTCCCAAACTTTGCAATCTAGTCCTTTTCCATATACATTTAACGCCCGTTAATCCATTACATTAATTACTTAACGTTCGTTAGTTATTTTGTTTAATAAATAAATAAATATAACATTTATATTTAATTATTAACTTTAAATTCTCATACGTAAAGTGTGCAATCCCATAGTCTCGAGTTCGATCCTAACACACGTCTATTAATTTATTGTCCATAAAACTAACAGCTCCCACTTGGACATATCTTAATAGAGTGATCACATCGGTTAGCGTCTAGCAACACTTCGATGCCTCTAGTACAACTCGAACAAGGCTCCTGGAAAACCTTTTAATGATTTCTCATTATTATTATCTTTTTGTTTCTAATACCATGTTAAATAAAGATATGGAATTAAGTCGTTCTTTATCCAACTATTCTGTTTCTCGTTATAAGTGATTGAGCAAGATTACCAAATCTTCTGAACATATTCAGGGGAGATCTTTGGGCGTGGCCACACAAATATCTTGTCAACCCTATGAGGGGCCCAACAGTATTAAACTCCAAATAAATTTGAATGAACAAATTCTATCTTGACTACAAGAAAAACCCATGAACTTTGCAACACTTCAGGAAACAACCCTTATGACTACCAGTTACGTATAGCGTTAAGTTGTTCCACAGAAGTGCACTACATTCATGACACTTATCTGGTATCTCAAGTCTGAGGATAACTATTCATAATTTACTTATAACAATATCCACAAAGTAAATTATGTAGTTGGGATAAGTCCTATATTCAATTCATTGAATATCATCTGAAATTGGTATGCATTCTCATCAATATACTTTCAAGTATATTCTACCATATCTCTCAGATTTGTCTAAATTTAATGATACTCCCATATCATTAATTGACAACGGACGATTTAGAATAAATAAATTTATTCACGGATTAAATATGCAAATATAGGATACAATATATTATAAAATCAAACATACCAAGTATTTGATTTATTATAACAATTGTTTAACATCCCTTATCCAAATACTAAATAGATCAATACATGAAAATTCCAGTTGATGAATTATGTCTCAAGTAATGACAATCATACTTGTTGACAAGGCATAAATCAACCAACTTGATCTATCGTAATTTTGAGAATACTTATTTCAAGAATTCAATTAATGAAGTCCTTGTATGTGTGCATTCAACAATCCACATAATAATTCATAAAGTGTGTGACATCCTCTATCACCAATTTATGACAATTAAACTTCCAAACATTTTTAAGTTTAAAGTATTCTTATTCTTTTAATGTATAATGCAATTGCACTCTTAGTAGCATAACTAGTTCACATGGCCATTAACAAGGATGAAATCCTATCATGACTAGTATTGAGTGTCATCTCAATTAAACCAGCATCATCGTATACAAACAACAACATGCTCATTAAAACTCTGTAAACCTTAATATCTTATTGTGTAATGTTTGATGTCTTCCAAACTTTCAAGTTTGAAACTGATGACAATTTGCACAACAATTGACATATTGTTCATCCATAGAATCTAGGAGTAATTCCAGACTGAGGATGTAATTCTATTAGAATATTCATTACACAAGTTATCTAATAACTTTTAATTAGATATCAATGTTGTCAAATCATCTATCATTCAAGAATGATACAACAATTTGAATACACAACATGATGTACATGATGAATCTACAGGTCAAACTTAGATTTCATTCATGTTCTATCTTGTCAAAAGATATTTATCCATTTCCCAAATGATATATCATGTTTTATTAGAATCATTTATTTTACTGCACATGTTTATTAACAATAAACATATATTCCAAAGTTGTATGTTTTAATTCTTAAATCTTATAAGTGAAGTTACATTCCAATCTAAGACTTAACATTTAGCTTACAAGGAATGTTACTTCTCATATGTTATACAACATATAAGATTTAAAATCTTAACATAATACTCCCACTAGCTTTCAGGAATACTTAAAAATTATCTTATTTCAATTATAAATCAAAACTAGAATTTAATAATTAAATATAAGAATAATTTCATAGATGCATGCATTTATCCATTCATGAATTATTGCACTTCGTACACTACCAAAGATTATATATATATATATATATATATATATATATATATATATATATATATATATATATATATATATATATATAGTGTAAGGTTATATACAGAACCAAAAAAATTGCGAGAACTGCGAGAACCAATCTACACCTTTGATTTTTTGATCAATGGTTAGAAATGATGATGGCATAAATGTAATAAATTGAAAATTCATGTTTTATTCTACAAGGGAGTAAAGGGCATTTAAGGAATTTTATCACTCCCTAAAAAACTGCAATATTAAACAAATATACGTATCTTTCATTCCTTAACCTAAAACTGTCATCTTCTCTCATTCACATCTGACAAAACTATAACCTAGCCGCCACACAATATCCCACATCGATGGCCTTATTCCACCGTCTCCACTCACGGATCCACGAAGTTTATAATCTATGATCTTCCCCAATTGATAAAACACAAACCGATCTATTGAAGGACAAGGTAAATAGAGTTTTGTTTAATTAACTCCATTATAATAGCAGGGACTCAAAAATCACACAAAAGGAAGTTGATTTACGGGTTTTTAAACAGGAAAACGATTTAGTTTTATTTGATCTGTAAAAAACGTTTTTTTCAAATTTTTACAGGAGGTTTAAAAGTTTTTTTTATGGTACATGTATGACTCACGATTTGTTTTGGAGAAAGTGTAGAACATGTGTTTTTTTATTGGTATCACGGTTGATTATGTTCCCAAAACAATTGATGCTTATTCTTGATGTCTTATTATGTACGAATTATGATCCCAAAACGGATATGGTTGCTGTTATTTTGATACACATGTGTTATATTTAGATAAAAGGACCAATAGCATTTATTTGTACTAATTAATCTTTGAATTGTATGCTTCAGTAGCCCTCTTGCTAATATAGTTACCTTTGTTTATCCAATATGACTAGCAATTGCAAAAGTTGGGAACATGTGCTTGGCTTTTTTGCAAGCTTATGATACCGCAACCAAAAGTACTGAAGCGATCAACGCTGCAGAGTTAAAGTTTAATGATATTATCAATTTGATTTTGTTATTACGTTTGAACCATTATTAGTTTGGTTATGTTTTGAAAACCGTTTTGAATATGAACTATGGCTTTGGAAAATAGTTATTGTTTAATCAAGTAGTACTTTGAAATTTGACTCAACCTGGTCAAAGTCAGTAGTCTTATCTAAATGACAAATGTATTATTTTAGTCTCTAATCCTATTTCGATATTTTTTTTCAATATCATCAGATTCTTGTGCGTTGATCATAAAATCTTGTTTCGATATGAAAATTTTTGTGTTTCGATATGAAAAAATACATTACCTTTATGTTTTTTTAGTTGCTTGCTAAGGTGATATGTTTTTATTGGTTAACAGTGGAAGCTTCACTTATATGAGCTTGAACAGGAGTTGAAGATAGAGACTACTGTCAAATATGTTCTTTACTGGGTATACATTCATGCTCTTGTTAACCTAATGACGTAAATGATTATGGGGTGTTTGGGGGTTGCCTGGATTGAATAAATTGTAATGCTAAGTTAGTTGAACCACTTGTTGTATAAATGTGCAAGTCTAATTTCATTTGTGTTTATAATAATTGCATTTGTGTTTATAAAAAACCGGATCCTAAAGTGTTTTTTCTTTTAAAGCTATTGTATATTCATGAGAACGATTTGGTTTGGTATTGTGAGTTTTTTTGGTTTGCGAATGGTGGAATAGGCAACGGTTCAAATCTTACTTTTTATTCCTCTTATTGTTTCAGTGTGCACATGTGTTTTTGAGTATGCATATGTGGTTTTACAGTTGTGAATTTGAAACCTTCTATGCATATGTGTTTTTACATTTTAATGAACTTGTTTCTTTTGTTATTAGAGACATACATGTACATGTTTGTCCTTTAACTTGGTTCCTTAGTTTTATTAACACACATGTTCTAGAGGCTGGCGATGTATTTGGCTAACGTGTAATTTTTTTTTAATGTTGTTGAAACAGATTATTCAATACGAGGGAGGTGATAATTGTGCACATATGTTTTTACAGTTGGTATCAAGATAATCAAGGATGAATAATGTACATGTGCATTGTAATTGTGCATTGTGCACATATGTTTACGAAAATTTTACACACATGTGCATATATGCAAAAACGATCAAGATAATCAAGGATACGTGAATGCATTTGTGCACACTAAAGAAGATGTTGCAAAACATGGTGTTTACACATGTGCATCCTCAATTAATTTTGTTTTTATTTATTAATTAAGCATTTGTAGTGAAGTAGAAATTTTAGCAGATGTTAGATTTTTGTAAATCATTAGCTTGTACAATTTTGAGTTATTAACAAAGTTTTGTTGTTTGTATACATATTTATGTAATTTTTTTAAAAAAAATACATGTGCAAATACAAAACACCTATGTATAAACAAAAATTCAATTGTCATATAATGCAAAACACATGTGCACATAATGTTTCTTTAAACACGTATAACGCCAAAAAAAAAAAAAAAAAAAAAAAAAAAAAAAAAAAAAAAAAAAACTATAATTTAGGGAACTAACAAAAACGTTTTTTGTAAAAAAAAATCCAAAATAAAATAAAAAAGTATTTTTACCATTATACCCTTTTGAATTAAATAATAAAACTTAATATAAAAAAAAATTGATTGGTTGATGTTGGTTCTCGCAGTTCTCGCAATTTATTTGGTTCTGAAAATAATCTCACCCTATATATATATATATATATATAAACTCAAAAAACCTTTCGATTACTTACCGTCCTCACTCAAGTAATTTCTCAAGAAAGAGTTTTGATATTCCATTGTCATATTTCATATTAATGAAAACAAGTATGACAATTATCATCTTTATATATTTAATGTATCTTAGGAAAGAATGTTCAATCACAATTAATTGCTTAAATATGATTAATAATCTTGTCATAAAACATGCATTAAATATGTGTACAATATTGTCCATATGATTTCTACATAGAAATTCAAACCACTAAAGTTTTTCATCTCTTTGAAGAAACTCATTTCCATTCTCTAGTCTAACTATTAAGATAAACCAAATTTCCAAAATTGATTATCTTTATGGACAGCATCTTTATCATTCATAGTATGAATTATTTACCCAATTCAATATTTGGTAATCTATCATAATGATTATCAGGTTTACTATAATCCTGTAACTCATATTTCTCAGCATATAAGTCAAATATCTGAGATATCTTTGCAGATCTAAGAATGAAAATTCCATCATCATGAGGTCTATCAATTACATGTCTAACCTCATCATGATATTTACTAGTGTGTTTTAGAAGATTATGTATCTTGTAATTTTATCTTTCAAGATAAAAAAAAACTCTCACTTGCCTTTTGTAATATATAGACTATCTATATATACTTTAGCAATTTAGAGCAAAACTACATTGTTCTCTTTTTGGGACATTACAAATACACATTGATAATTCCTGACTTAAGTTTGTTAACAACCTAGTCATAAGTAGTTTAACAAATTCAGAATCTTCAATTTTAAAACTTAATGTGATTCATCACATTCCATAATGAAATGGTGTTTTATTAATCTTCTAGGTTGGAGTCATATTGAGTATATTCAATCCATACTCAATTTTCTAACCTTGTTACTTTTTAAGAAAGAAGTTATGGTTATCATGAATCAAACAAATCAAATGGAGTTTGATTCTCCTAACTGAACATACCATCAACTTGTGGTATTCATTAGAATTAATATTGTAAGACAATTTAACAATATATAAGATAAACATAATTCCTTTTGGCTTACCTATTTACCAACTAAGTCAACTTAATGGTAGAATAGACTTTCAAAGCCAATTACATGCTTTATAACACAAGTACCTTTTAACCAAGTCACTTCATATCCATGTTTCAACAAGAAACATAAACTGTTATAATCCCATTATACGTTATAAATCATTGATCAACTCAATGACTTCTTGTATATGTCTTAATTAAAAAACATAACAAGTTAACGTCTTACTTTATTATAAGTCTTAAAAGACTTTATGTTTATGTCTTTACAATGAATCATAAACATGTTTAACTAAAGTAATTATGAACACAACTCTTGGTTTCAATAGTAATTTCAAGTTAATTTATTTTACTTCATAATAATGTAGGATTACATTATTTTTCATTTATGTCATTCCAAAATACATAAATAAACAAATTGAAGTAGGATTAGATTACTTCATTTAATTTTATGTCATTCTAATAATACACAAATATTTAATTTGAAGTAGTCTTATATATCATTTTTGACACATGTTCTAAATACTTGTCTAATTTAGAAACTGCAAATATGTCCATGCAAGGTCTGACTTCACATAGAGATTTATTTTGTTGTTGCAATCTCGCCAAGTTCTCACATGACGTAAATTGCAACACCAAGTGTTTCTTGAATTAGATATGTTCAAGTTATATTAGAACGTTAGTCTCTTTCCTTGCAGTCAAGAGAATCCGTTAAATCATATACTTATATGTTGTACCTTGCACACAATATAGATTTCTCCCACTTGTGCATGGAACAACATCATGTAGCAGATAAACAACACGACATATGTTTGTTTATGTGACTAATATGATTGTGTCATTGATATTAGCATAACTAGTAGATGTAGAACCACTTCATTGTCTAATAAGGAAACGTACATGACTATCCTTGAAAACATAAGTGTCTACAAGTGGAAAGTAATTATCTTAAGACATTCTAGAGATAATCTAGGTTACTACCAAGATGACAAAGCTTGTAACTCCCACTGAATAAGAGATCATTACATTAATTCCTTATTCAGTAATATGAACACAACACTCCCACTGGATTTGACAACATTGAAAGTGTTTCATTAACCAGTAAAAGAAAATAGTGTTCTATTTACTTCCCTACACTTTTGAGAAAGTCCATACATAACAATTACTTATGTACTTAAAAGAATGTATTCTACTATGTAGATGATGAATTTATCCATCAATGCTATTAACTTGAAAAATTGGGCATACAATTTCTTTCTTAATAGTTATACTATTCCAATAATTGTAAGTAGTACTTTTAAATGGTCAAAGCACAACAACTAGATAAAATATGCTAGTTTGTCTTTTACCAATTATACAGTAATTAGTCTAGCTTCTAATTTAATAACTCAGAAATATGCAATTTTCTTAACTATTAAAATTTGCTTACGAGTTATGTATTTAGAATTTAGACAATTCTAATTGTCCTATCATACCTTTCTTCATTCATGAAAAGGGATAGGGTTGAATCTCACTCTTTCGCGTGAAAAGAGGACTAGGTTTATTCTTTTAGTAACGTTGACTCTACTAAAACCTTTACAGGTGTAGATCAATTTTACCAATACAGGAATAACCTACGTTTACGGTTTAATGTTGCATTAATACATTTAAAGAATTTTCATAATTCAATTTTAGTATTTTCGATAATTAAACTTTTCAAGAAAATAAAATACCCAAGGTAATATTCATATAACCATAGAATTTTCTCGAAAACTAGTGATAACGCTACACGCGTCGTTCGGGGTCAAGGAAACTTCCTTTTCTTCGAGCAAGTTTTATAACAACCTAGGAAGTGAACCTAATCGTTGTAGTGTAGTAATTAGGGTAAGCCACGGGTATTGATATCGTTCTCTAGGGGAATAGGAATGCTAGTGAGAAGTTACTACGCTAAGGTTGAGGTTGAGGAAGATTATTTTTTTGTATTTTTATATTTTATGAAATTGAAAGGTACGGATCTCGGGTATTGGATTTGGGGGGTTGGTATTTCTACCGATAACTCTACTATTATCTACTTATCTAAACTAAGGTTGTGGGAGTCTATGTCTAAATTATGTGTACTCGTATGATAGTTTAAAGATGTGTTTACTTAGGTTTTACTACTCCTTAATTATCTCCTATTGATGATTGAGTTGTCACGTCCTTATTCTTAGTTGCGTTGTGTGTCTAATGTTGTAGGGTATGCGTTTCTCCCTAACTCTTTGAACTTACCAAAGGGTCTCGTCTACAAAACCCACTAGGGATGATAAACTCTTACTCTAAGGCACTCTTCGGATGGTTTAGCCTACTACTACTCAGGTAATCATATTCTAAGGTTCACAAGGATGAATCAAGCATTAAGTACACAACGAATGACCTATTGCACTACTAGATCATTAATCAACTAAGATAAGAAACAACCAATCAATATTCAATAATTAAGTTTCATACTACCTAAGCAAACACACAAATAAATTAGCCGGACATGGAGAACATGCAAGCATACACACAAATAATCAAAGACATAATTGAATTGATGAAGTAAATACTTATCTTGATGTATAATAGGGTTTAGAACCCTAAAATACTGTACAAGACACCTTAGGTTCGGTTTTAGGTTTTCACTCCAAAAAGACTCTCATTAAAACTGAAAAATTCGGATTCTATATATAAGATTACATATGCGACGGCGTCACCTTATGTTTCGTGACGCCGTCGTGTCGCCGTTATTAGGGTTTCGTCTTGGCTACGTTAACCTTGCGACGGCGTCACCTTATGCCTGTGACGCCGTCCTCTTCAGCTTCTGACGCCGTCTGGGTCACATCTAGGCCGTCTGAGTTGCGACGGTCTACTCCTTTAAAACCCGACGCCGTCTCTTGAAAATACGAGTTTTGTCTTCTGACCCGTCACAAAATCCTGCGACGGCGTCGCAGTTAAGCAGTGACGCCGTCGCCTTCTATTTTCAGCAGCTTTGAGTGTCTCGATTTTGACTTTAGCCATTTTCTTCGTATATTTGCGCCTTTTCGTCCAAATAAGTGCCATTCCAGCATTTTGCCTTCAAGAGACCAAAAAAGTGAAAATGAACGATATTAAGCAATAACGGATACAAAAGTGATCAAATAAATGCTAAAACGACCCCTCAAAATGGTACCTTTTAAAACCTTATCAACTAGGATCCAAATTATCATAGTTCCATTACATCAGTTGATCTGCTAGTAACGAAAGCACATAATAAGGTAATCTGTCGAACAATAATTGGCAAAAAATTTCCCACTCCTAGATCATTATGGGATTTATATTTTCCAACGCTATTGCAAATATAAACATGTTTCATCCCATCTTATGCCATTGAGTCCAGGTCTCACTTCCTACTCAACTTAAGTGTCTAACTTAAAGAACTGCAAATATGTCCATGTAAGGTCTGACTTTACATAGAGATTTACCTCTCCATCACAATCTAGCCAAGTACTTTCATGACGTAAATTGCAACTTCAAGTGTTCCTTTTAATTAGATGGCATATTCTTAATTTAAAAGGGTACTAGTTTTGATTTTATGTGATCAAATCAAATATGTACAAAGATGTCATGCATTCATCTTGTAGCATAATTTTAATAAAAACTTTTTATTACCAATTCATAAAGATCAAATTATCAAAGTTTTGATTGAGGTATTGGGTTCACCAATCAAGGAATTTAGTGTTAATTATCATCCATTATACCGTACTTTTGCATAAGTGTAAACACTTAGTGTTTCGGATAATTACCACCGAAATGGCGCATGGAATTAAAACTAATTCGCCCTTAAGATGAGTTTGCATATTCTATGGCTTACTAAGTAGCTCCATTCGAACTTACAGGGGGCAGAGGACCAGGTAAGCGCAAAGCATAACCTTAGACATCCTTTCAGTGTGACTGTGCGCACTTCTTAAATAACCCCTTTATAGTTCATTCTAATGGGTGAGCCGTTCAGTCATTGTACCAAAGTCACCAATCAATTAAACTTTTGAAAACTTAACTCATCCAAAACAAATCAAATTTCGCCATTGTTTAGTCCGTATTATTTTTCTATTCAAATTACCCTTTGCTTAAAATTGTCTAACATAATAAACAAACAAGTAACAAATAAAAAATAAACTACTAAAAAACAATGCGCACATAATAAACAATTTATACGTGTAAACAAGTAGCCACATGCAACTTATTCGATAAAACCCTATTAATAATCAATATCTAGGTTAAATTAATGTATATATTAATTAGGGCTTTCGCTCTCTCAATTGAGAGTGAGCCACATACATCGACGAATCGATTGCGTAAACCCATAATTAATGATATACCAAATTGCACATAATTGATTCATTAATATATATAATTGGAGTCTTCCCCAATTCAAGATTTATCGTAATTAACATGTCTCAACAATTAAACAATTATCAAAGCAACTTATCCATGACTAACATGCATGTATAATCATGGATATCATAACAATTTATACAAATAAATCACAAGATCGCATATAAAAATTCCATGACACATAACAAATTATTCATGAATTAATCACGTAATCAATATTAATTATAGGTTTTAATAAGGTTAGCAAACAATTTTCAAAACCCTAAAAAACTTATACATGTGTCGATCTAAAAAAAATTAGGGGAACGCCCCATTAATTAAAAAAAAAATCGACCAAAACATAAATAAAACATAAACCCTAGATTAACATATCGAACAACATACAAGTATTTGTTTTATTACGCGTTTATGTTTACTCATTAAAAACCAATGACTCGTGATGCCACTGTTGGAATTATATATCAAGACATTCAAATAAATAATCACAAAACATCAAAGCAATCAAGCGGAAACGTATAGGATTTATTAATGAACAATTAATTAACATAAAAGAATATGCGTACATTTTCTTGATTCTAGCCGAACAAGAATCAAATCCACAAACTAGCAATTAGGATGAACCCTAATTAGGGTTTATAGGATTATGTGAATTACCCCTTACCGTTTTGTAATTCAATCCAAGATAATAACAAAAGTATGTTATTACTATGTTCTTGTACACACGTACTAAACCGAATTAAAGTAATGCTAGTTTTTATAAAACAAATAACTTGATGTATTTGAAAAGAGTAGATGGACACCCTAAAGGGTTATACGATCGGTTTGTATTAAGAAAACACACAAACAAAGTTTTAGGTTTAGCTTAATGAATACCAGAGATACAAAATCAAGACCCTAAGCCTTGTATATATACCCAACTAACTTGGTGAACAAGTTTGGCTTTGTTTCCTTTTCTCCTTGGCCGATCTTTGGTAGGCATCCCCAAGGGATTCCGGAAACTTCCCAAACTTTGCAATCTAGTCCTTTTCCAAATACATTTAACGCCCGTTAATCCATTACATTAATTACTTAACGTTCGTTAGTTATTTTGTTTAATAAATAAATAAATATAACATTTATATTTAATTATTAACTTTAAATTCTCATACGTAAAGTGTGCAATCCCATAGTCTCGAGTTCGATCCTAACACACGTCTATTAATTTATTGTCCATAAAACTAACAGTGGAGACATAGTTATGAGCAACTGTTTTCCCGAAACGCCCTAACAAATGTCTCATCATCATCAACATCAAACTTCTTTTCTCAAACTGAAAAAAAAAATAAAAAATAAAAAATAAAACGGCTAGCAATGAGAAAAATAAAACCAATGAAAAACTGCTACACCAAAGGCAAATATCGGCCGAGGAAAGGCAAATATCGGCCGAGGAAGAAACTAAACAGTCATAACAAAGCAGACCTAGCTAGCTACACCAAGTGTTTACCACCCAATCATTCCAATGAGCAATATCCCCGCAACTTCTGCTATGAATCCAAAGGTGCAGAATAGCTTTGATGTCCATAACCACAGTGTTGGTGTTCAGATCTTTACTTTTGAAGAAAAATCGTTTCAATATATCCATATACCACCCATGACATAATACGAACAACAACGTCATTGGTTTTTGTGTAAACCGAGGCAAGTCCAACCGAACCCAATAACTCCATCAAATACGAGGATCTAAACTTTACATCAAATTTGATTCTTTAAATTGGATTTCTAGTAGACAAAGAAAATTTTCTGTGAATTGAATAGCGTGGATTTGTAACCCATGTACACTCTTTCCAAACCTTTGCAAGTTACTAGCTTTCTTTATATATATGTAATCACTACCACATTTACCAGTTTCCCCATCGTCGTTTTCCCCGGCGACAATTGTCGCTGGGGAATCCGCACTAAACGACAAAAATATATCCTACGTGGCACGAAGTCTCATAGAAAAGTCAGCTAAATTATCGCTTACTTTTCCCCGGCGACATGTCGCCGGGGATTCAACGGTTATATTTTGACCGAATATTTCATTGTAAAACGTGGCGGGAATTTTTCCCGCTTACGTTTCCCCGGCGACATGTCGCCGGGGATTCATTTGTTTATTTAAAAATTCGTAATTAGTGTTAATCTCTCTTAACGTGACGTGGACAATAGTTTCCCCAGCGACATGTCGCCGGGGATTCTGTTTGACTTCGTTGACTTTAACAAAAACATGGCGCCAAGAATTCCCACAAAAAACATGGCGTCAAAACTTCCCACAAAAAAGCTAACAGATCTGTTTTATATATCACAAAAATCTACCAAATCTTATCCTCAAAACCACTCAACCTTGAGATCTTATCCCACCAAAATCTAATAGATCTTATCCTCAAAACCACTCAACCTCTTATCTTCACATAAATTCCAAAACCTGAGATGGAGCAATTTAATCCTTTTATGTGTTCTTGTGGAGCAGGAAATATAAAATTAAGAACATCACATAGAGAATATTCATCTGGACGACAATATTATTCATGTCCTCTGTCAAAGGTGAACAATCATACATTTCTTATTTATGTAAATATACAAATAATTGGGTTGTAAGCTCTTATAATTTTCTTATTATGTAACAGCCCAGAAAAGATAATGGATGCGGATATTTTATGTGGAAGGATGTATTTGACGAGTACTTAAGAACAATCTCTGCACCGACAGAGTGCTCGAGCTGCCATGAAAAAGATCTTAGGATAAGGTTGCTGGAAACACAAAAACATGTGCTAGAGACAAAAGTAAGGTTGCTGGAGGCCAAACTTGAAATGGCAACGATTCCTGACGACCACGCATGTCAGTCGGATGCATTACTTCGTGAGCTGTTAGGTGACATGGAAAATCTTCGTATGTAGTAGTAGTAGTAGTAGTAGTTATTGTTGTTGTTGTTGTTGTTGTTGTTGTTGTTGTTGTTGTTGTTGTTGTTGTTGTTGTTGTTGTTGTTGTTGTTTTTGTTGTTGTTGTTGTTGTTCTTGTTCTTGTTCTTGTTGTTGCTGATCAAAGTAGTAGTTGTTCTTGTAGTTGTTGTTGTTAATGTTGTAACCATAACATACCGACTCATCCGTTGAACGTCTAATGTGTAACCATAACATACCGACTCATTCGTTGAACGTCTAATGTGTAACCATAACATACCGACTCATCCGTTGAACGTCTAATGTGTAACCATAACATACCGAATCATCCGTTGAACGTTTAATGTGTAACCATAACATATCGACTCATCCGTTGAACGTCTAATGTGTAACCATAACATACCGACTCATTCGTTGAACGTCTAATGTGTAACCATAACATACTGACTCATCCGTTGAACGTCTAATGTGTAACCATAACATACCGACTCATCCGTTGAACATTTAATGTGTAACCATAACATACCGACTCATCCGTTGAACGTCTAATGTGTAACCATAACATACCGACTCATCCGTTGAACGTCTAATGTGTAACCATAACATACCGACTCATCCGTTGAACGTCTAATGTGTAACCATAACATACCGACTCATCCGTTGAACGTCTAATGTGTAACCATAAAATACGACTCATTCGTTGAACGTCTAATGTGTAACCATAACATACCGACTCATCCGTTGAACGTCTAATGTGTAACCATAACATACCGACTCATCCGTTGAACGTTTAATGTGTAAACATAACATACCGACTCATCCGTTGAACGTCTAAAGTGTAACCATAACATACCAACTCATCCGTTGAACGTCTAATGTGTAACCATAACATACCGACTCATCCGTTGAACGTCTAATGTGTAACCATAACATACCGACTCATCCGTTGAACGTCTAATGTGTAACCATAACATACCGACTCATCCGTTGAACGTCTAATGTGTAACCATAACATACCGACTCATTCGTTGAACGTCTAATGTGTAACCATAACATACCGACTCATCCGTTGAACGTCTAATGTGTAACCATAACATACCGACTCATCCGTTGAACGTCTAATGTGTAACCATAACATACCGACTCATCCGTTGAACGTCTAATGTGTAACCATAACATACCGACTCATCCGTTGAACGTCTAATGTGTAACCATAACATACCGAATCATCCGTTGAACGTCTAATGTGTAACCATAACATACCGACTCATTCGTTGAACGTCTAATGTGAGACCATAACATACCGACTCATCCGTTGAACGTCTAATGTGTAACCATAATATACCGACTCATTCGTTGAACGTCTAATGTGTGACCATAACATACCGACTCATCCGTTGAACGTCTAATGTGTAACCATAACATACCGACTCATCCGTTGAACGTCTAATGTGTAACCATAACAGGCCCAGCCTATATATTACTGTATTTGGTTAGTTTGTCACTTGCTTGTAGCCTTGTAGCCTTGAAACGTTTAAATGTACGAAAAAAAGAAGGAAACCATTAAAACTTATAGTAGAAGCAGGTGGCTGGTTTTTGTAGTGTGCAAGTTGTTATGTGCAAAGAGGAAGAGGATGGATATTTGGAGTGTGGCTGCTAGTGTGTAATGTGAAACGTAACAACCCTAATATAAAGGAGCAAAGGTTTCGTTAAACAATTTCTTAGCAACATATATTTCTTGTAGCATTGATTTTTTTTATCGCTAAACATCAAGTTTCGTTGAGTAAAAAAATATATTCTAGGTTTCCCCAGCGACATGTCGTTGGGGATTCTTTGACTTCGTTGACTTTAACGTAACAACATAATGTAATTAATTTTAACGGAAAAAAAATTAAATTGATTTTCCCCGGCGACATGTCGCCGGGGATACCCACCCACCAAAATTTTTGTTATCGCGCCAATTACGCTAAACGACAAAAAATATATCTTTCCCCAGCGACATGTCGCCGTGGAAAAAACTTTATCATAAAGTAGATCTGGATATCTTCTTCACTGCAGAAAACGAAAAAAAAAAACTTATCCTCCTTTGGCGATTTTTGCAGCAATTCGAGCACATCCACCATCACACGACCGCATCCACCATCACCACCACCGCATCCACCATCACCACCACCACACGTTACACGGTTTGTTTTACAAATTTTAAATGTTATTCAACTATATTAGTTAATTATAATATGATTTTTGCAGATTATTATTGTTGTAAGTTGTTGTTAATTAGAAAAGTTAAGTTTTTTTTTTTTTTTTTTTTTTTTTTTTTTTTTTTTTGGCAGTAGGCGACGAGGAGCAAGAAGGAGTACAAGCCGAGGTATGTAATAATTTTTTTTCTCCTTTTGGTATCCAGGGTGACATGTCGCTGGGGAATGTTTATTGTTAATTTTGTTAGTTTATAGTTATTATTAGTTGAATTGCCTTGAAATGTGCTCGTTTATAATTATAATAATTAGTTGTTTAAATTTTGTTAGTTTATAGTTATTATTTGTTGATATGAGTCGTTTGAACCCTTTAGGAATGTTTTAGGATTTTAGTGATTAATTTTGGAAAATCCCTGTCTAAAATTAATCATCCTATAGAAAACCCGTCCGAAATTAATTTATTGACTGCTTTTTGAATGTTTTGTCTCATTTAGGATATGAATGCGTATAATTGGTTTACTATTTGAGATGATTTCGACAGTGTTTCTCCTTTACTCCTATGAATATGTCTTTAAACACATATTTGGGGAGTTGAGGGGAAATGCTGCCGAAATTTTCTTAAATAGTAAATCGGTTATACGCATTTATATATGAGACAAATCATTCAAAGAGTGGGTTAGGATTGCCTTCCATAGTTGCACTAGGTGAACAAAACATCTGGTATTCCTCGTTTGAATGTGTTTAATTAAGTTGCATATAATAACTAAATGTATCGTTAAAACGCAGTTATGGTATTCGATGATAAGACTTGGACAGTTTTACAGCTTCATGAACCATTATTTATTCTCGGTCTTGAAAAATTCGTCAATCATTGCAAGTCGTTAGTGACTAGTGCCGGGAGAATAAGATGTCCATGCAAGTCTTGTCGAAATATATTATGGGTACACATCAAAAACCTTTCAAACCACATTATGAGAGAAGGGTGGGACCCACGTTATAAAATATGGGTGGAACACGGTGAACCGGCTCCACCTATGCCACCGCCAGTAATAGATAACACAAGACAACCTCTGATGAGTGACATAACAGCGTTAATTAATGATCTTAGCTATATTCCTCCGAATAATGAACACAATGAACCAACTCAAGGAGATATTGGTGAGACAAGTAACGAACCGACTCAAGCTACACGTAACGAGTTTGAAGAGTTATATGCCAGTGCCAACGAGGAGCTGTACCCCGGTTGTGACTATGTGACTCGATTAGACTTTATGGCAAAGTTTACCTATTTTAAGGCTAAAGGTAGATTGACTGATTCTATATTTAATGAAATGTTAGAGTTTTTACAAAATGTATTTCCCATCAGTAAAGGATTCAAGATCCCACCATCATACTATTCAATAAAGAAGACATTTAAAACGATTGGGTTAGGGTACGAGTCGATACATGCTTGTGAACACGATTGCTGCTTATTTCGGGGAGACAAGAACAAAGATTTGGATTTTTGTCCGGTCTGTAATACGAGTAGATGGAAAGATAGTAACACGCCGGGGAAGAAAGTTCCTAAGAAGGTGTTGCGTTACTTTCCGATCATTCCTAGACTACAATGTTTGTACAAGTCTAGTCACACTGCAAAAGATATGATTTGGCATGCTACTGGAAAGTGTACGGAGCCCGGTAAGATGCAACACCCGGTTGATGGTGGAGCATGGAAGAAATTTGACACAAAGTATCCAGATTTTGCAAAAGAACCAAGAAATGTTCGACTAGGGTTGGCTGCTGATGGTTTCAATCCGTTTGGGAACCTTAGTCAGGCCTACAACATGTGGCCGGTGATATTGACAACATACAATCTGCCTCCGTGGTTATGTATGAAAGAGAGTTCTTTTATGCTAACGTTGTTAATTCCTGGTCCTAAATCCCCGGGCAAGGACATTGATGTTTACTTGAGGCCTTTGATTGAGGACCTGAAGGATTTATGGGTCAAAAAAGGTATCGAGACTATAGACGTTGCCTCAGGACAGAAGTTCAATATGAGAGCGATGGTTTTATGGACCATCAATGATTTTCCTGCTCGAAGTAGTTTGTCTGGGTGGAGTGGGCAAGGTTACAAGGCATGCCCTACATGTAATAAAGACACTCCATCTGTTCGTGTGTTAAGCAAAACAGCTTATTTTGGCCACAGAAGATTCTTAACGAAGCCCCATAAATGGAGACGCCCACTTGAATTCAATGGCCAAACCGATAACATAGATCCTCCTGAAGAATTTGGCCGGGATGTAATCCTGGCTCAACTTGATAGATTGCCAACGCGTGTGAAGGGTAAACATCCGAGTTATGGAGGTGTGAAGATAAAACGCAATCTTCATGTCGAGCTTAACTGGACTAAACGGTCTATTTTTTACGAGCTTGAGTATTGGTCTTTTCTTTCACTAAGACACAATTTAGACATCATGCATATCGAAAAAAATGTGTTGGAGGCCATCTTGAACACTTTGTTAATGAATGATAAATCTAAAGACACCGTCAAGGCAAGACAAGACTTGCAAATGTTGGGCATTCGAAGTGGCTTGTGGCTCGGCCAAACCAAAAACGGGAAGTGCTTGAAGCCTCAGGCTGCGTATTCTTTCACACCAGAGAACCGAAAAAAGTTTTGTCAGTACATTGATGAGTGTCTAAATACTCATCATTTTTGTACCATTTAAACTGCAAAAACATCTGAAAACACTCAGAAATGCATCAAAATGATAAAAATATCACAAATAAGTGTTTTATGTGTTTTAAATGCAAAAATATCAAAATCAGATGAAAAACATATCAAGTTTGCATAATTGGCAGTTTTAGTCCCCCAAGTTTCAAAAGTTGTCAAATCTAGTCCCTGGAATCCAAAAATATGAAGTTTTATCATTCAAGGTCCCTGAAATATTCTAAATTGTAAAAAATGGTCCTTGAATGAATCTTTGGGCAAATGGCAGAAAAGGTCCCTCAACTTTACAAAAGTGTCAAAATTGGTCCTTGGATATTTAAAAATGGAAAATAATCAAATGTGGTCCTTGTACTATTATAGATTGGCAAATTTGGTCCTTTTGATAAGTTTGGAAAAAGTACAGTTTTGGTCCCTCAAAAATCCAGAAATTACAATTTTGGTCCTTGTTATAATCCAAAACCAAATGGACCCCTTTGTGTATTTTGATCCCCAGCCAAACCCAAAAGACCCCCTGTCATAAACCTTGAACCCCCATTTTGAACCCCTCTTCTATTAATACCACCGGTCAAAATAAGTCAACCCCGCCAAAAACCAGTTCTACTGTTCATCCTCCTCTCCCAATCCTGCAAACCAGAAACCAGAGTGGTTTCCTCCACTTGCCTGATTTCCACCTTTCCACCTCACTTCCCCAGCTGTATACCCACTCCCCTCCACCTCTACAATCTCCCAAAACTCATTAATTGAAAAAACCTGCTTAAGACTTTTTTTTGGTGCCAAATTTCCAAATGGACGAATATGATGAGTTTGATGGATCGAATGGTTGGAATGAAGTGGGAAAGTCTCAGAGATGTCGACAAGGCTTAAAAAGATCATTATAAAGAGGAGAGAAGCAGTATGAAGATCTATCTAGTGTAATTTTCAATTTCCTTAGTCGTTTTAATTAGTTTAAGCTTTTCAGTGTAATTTCAAGCTTTAAAATACTTTGTTCAGCAATCTCAGTGTATTATAAATCTTTATCAATAAGCAATTTTCATTTTCAGTATCATTTCAAGTTTATGCAAAATTTCAAGTTCAAAAATCTCATGTTATGTTAATGTTGTTGTTAGTTGTTGTTATGGACTGAGTAAGCCAACATAAGCTCCTAGAAAGCTTATCTAAGCTTTTAGAAACCATAAAATCAGTTCTAGATATAAAACTCAAAAATTACCAAAAATACAAAAAAATTAGTTAAAAATAAAAAAATCAATGGGGATGAAGATCAAAGCTAGAGCAGGGTAAATATTGGATTGCCTTGGGTTTAGAGCTTCTTGGGAAGCTATAGGAAGTTGTTTCAGTTTTTGGTTCTCTGTTTTGTGCTTGGACACAGTTGTAAGCAATTTTCTTATAATTTGCATTTCTTAGTATTAGTGTTTAAATCTTGTTCATTTTAGTTTAATCCTGTCTAAATATAGTTAATATAAGTTAATTAATAGCTTCCTTGGTTTGAAAAGCTGTTTTAGTCTTTAAAGCTTCAAAACAGTTTCATAAAGGTTGTTTGGATTTGTTTAGTCTACTGTGTTAGAGGTTGTGCATGCTATTGTTCTTGTTTGATGCATGTCACATTAGGTTATAGTAGCTCAGTGAAACACTAAAAACCTGTCTTTGTTTACAAGAAAGTCAAAGTTTGCTTTTAATCCAAATCAATTGCTAACTGTTGGATTTCTATGTTTCATAATCATGCCATCATGTTCATAAGTTGATAGAATTGATCAAACCAGTCTTAAATCACCTTATTACAACATAACCAGTGATTAGGATTGATCCAAAGTTCATCAAGGTCAACTTATTTGGTTTTCTTAAAAAGTCAAACTTTTCAGTATAGTCGTTTTTGAATAAAATACGTAATTTTATATAGGACATAATATTAGCTTTCAAGATTTGAGCTTTTGGAATATTAAAATATAACTGCTCATCCTAATCACAATATTTTTTTATAATTTCCAATTAGCTTATTAAACTGCTTATTTTCTAGCTTACTTTAGACCCTTTTTCAAAAAGGTGCCCTGTGCACAGTTTTTACAACCATTTTCATAAGCTCACACAGAGCTTATTAGTGAGACTCAGCTTGTGAAACTTAGTTTTTTGGAAAGCCAATCTACCCATCTCTTTAGCTCAGTGCTTATTTTCAACTCTATAGCTTATTTGGTAGGGCTGCTTATAGCTTTTAGTTTGTCCCATTTTTTTGTATACACTGACTCAGTATATACTGAGTCCTTAAACAGTGTGATACAAGCTTTTTCACAAGCTTGTCATAAGCTCTCCAGTGAACCATAGTGTGTGAGCTTGGACTTTTTGGAAAGCCCACCAGCTCATCTTGACAACTCAGTCTTTGTTTTGAGCTTTTTAGCTTATTACATAAGCTTAAATTGCTTGTTAATATGGCTGCAGGCCTGTTTGGTTAGCTGGTTTAGGATTAGTGCTTATTAGCTTATTAATAGCTTATCAGTGTAGTCCTTTGTGTTTTTTAGCTTCATTTAAGTAGTTTAAGCTTGTTTGTATCTTAATCTACCTTTGGTTCTATCTGAGAAGCTAGTTTGAGCTTGCAAAATCAAAATAAGCTCATAAGCTTAACTGTTAAACTCATAAGCTCATAAACTGCTTATTTTTAAGTTGTAAAATTTTTGTCTTTATTAAAGTTACTTAATATCAGTAGTTTAATAGTTTTCAAAAAGAAAAATCACAAAAACATCATTTTAAAAATAGTGATAGCGTTTATTTAATAGAATTTAGCTTTTTGATTTTTCTTTTCAGCTTATTATTAAGCACTTCTTGTTTTTATAATTTTCTTAGCTTTCTGTCATCATAGGATATTTTTAGAAAAAGTTTCAGAATTTTCTTAGCTTGTTTAGTATTTATTAGAATTTAAAATAGTTAAAAGTATTAAATAATTAAAAATAAATAAATAAAAAGCATAAAAAATATCTTTTCAGTTTTAAAATTAGTTTTATAATATTTTAGATTTTTCTAAGTTAAAATTTTATTTTTCCAGGTTAATTTTGTATTTTCTTGTATTTAAGTGTATTTTAAATAGTAATTAATTAATAATAAATAGATAAAAAGTGTAATAAATATATTTTCAATTTTAAAATAAGTTTTATAATATTTTAGATTTTTCTAAGTCATGATTTAATTTTTCTAGCCTTATTTCATATTTTATTATATTTTAGAGTATTATTAAATAGTTTAAAATAGTTTTTAATTAATAATAATTAAATAAATAGTTATAAAAATAATTTTAATTTTCCAATAATTTTCTTTTATTTTTAGGATTCCAAAAATATCATTTTCATATTTGTAGGCCTTTTATTTCTTATATCTCACGTTTTATTTGGTACGTTTACGTAGTTTATTAAACGTACGTATTTACGTTTGTTTAAATCTGATTGTTGTGCTTTACAATTCTGTATCCAAATACAATTCCAATCAATCAATAGTGTAGTTATCAATCAAAATCCTTACTGATCATTATCCTTAGTGATCATTCGACATCTGAACGTTTTTAAGCACCATTAATCCTCCGTGGGACTTAACGACCTAGGAAAACACTATATTCCTCTGATCTTAATTGTATTGGTTTTAGACTGTTTGAATTTTATTACGGTTGACCATTCACAAGTGGTTGACTTGTGTGATAAACTTGACGGTTTGGACCCAATCATACATCAAAGGAGTTAAACTACCAGATGGGTTCGGATCATGCTTCAAGCACAGAGTGACTGATAATGATACCAATATAATGGGCCTGAAGTCTCATGACTGTCATATAATGATGCAACGTTTACTTCCTTACGTACTTCAAAATTACTTGCCCGATAAGATTGCAAAACCATTAATTGAGCTGCGTTCCTTTTTTAAGCAAATATGCTCTGCAACTTTGATGGAGGATGACATGTTGAAAGCTCAGATCAAGGTGGTCGATATTCTGTGCGAGCTTGAGCTCATATATCCTCCTGCTTTCTTTGACATTATGGTTCACTTGGTTATCCATTTACCTATAGAGGCTCTTGAAGGCGGGCCTATTCGCCCCCGGTGGATGTATCCATTTGAAAGATACATGAAAAAGCTAAAAGGTTATGTTCGCAATAAAGCTAAGCCGGAAGGTTCGATTGCGGAGGGTTATGTTGCTGAAGAAACATTGACATTCAGTTCTCATTATTTTCGGGATGTTACCACGAAATTTAATCATCCCGACCGTAATGTGGACCCCCCTCCCCCAACGTGTCAGTTTCAGGTAGGGGTGTTAACGAGTCGAGTAATTAACGAGCTACTCGAGTTCGAGCTCGTTTAGCTCGACTCGAGTTTGATAAAATTCGAGCTCGAGTCGATCTCGGACAAAATTTAATGCTCGATTAGCTTCTCGAGTCGAGCTTAAAAATATAATATTAAGCTCGGCTCGCTCGAAAGCTCGTTTATTATATCGAGCCGAACGAGCCGAGCAAGTTTTCGAGCGAGTTACACGAGCCGAGCGAGCTTGCATGCCCCAGCTTCCTTATCTCAAAATGTTGGCAATGGGATTTGAACTCCCGACCTAAGCTATAAAAAGAGCATGCGTTAACCAACTTTGCACATGCTTTTTTATTTTAGAGTAAATTACACCGTTCGTCCTTGTGGTTTGCGTTGACCGCAGGGTTTAGTCCTTTGACCAAAAAAGTTGCACCGTCCGTCCTTAAGTGTGCAAACGTTATGCACCGTTCGTCTCTCCGTCCACTGGGGCCCACAAATTCACAATAACGTCAGTTAAGTCACTTTTTTAAAGGGGTATTTCGGTCATTTCCCAAGTACTCTACCATTTATTACTCCCATCTACCTTGTCAGTCCCCCAAACTAAACTCTTTTGCAGTTACAAACCCACGAGTTAATCATCTTCTTCCCCAAATCAAATGTGAAAAACCCAGTAACATTTGTACTGATACCTCGCAAAGAATCAGATGGTGGTCCCATTGTATGAAATTAGAGCAAATGATGTTCTTGATCGAGACCCATATTGCATGTATCGTAAGTGACTGTTTATAGTTATTTTTTTTGATAATGGTGTTAAGTGACGTATGTTTTTAATCATTAGAGTATGCATTTTTTGGGTTTGCAATACTTTGTTTGGTGTTTTAATGTCTAAAACCCTTGTCTGATTGATTCCTTTAATTATTTGCAGATAAAAACTCTACTCTGTTTTCCATCAAGCTCAATCATGGTGGTTTTTTCACGAATGCACCCAACAGGATTTACAAGAATGGTAAGATTACTTTTGTGGATTTGATAGACAGTGATCAGTTTTCAATCCATGAAATTGATTCCATGCTAGAAGACTTAGGTCATGATGGTCATAGGTTGATGTTTTACCATTTCTTGAAACCTGATTATGATTTAGACAATGGACTAGAGCCTTTAGCATGTGATAAAGATGTTCAGTTATTAGGCAAGTATGTGATGGAAGGTCTTAAGCTAGTTGATGTATATGTTGAGCATGAAAAGACCAATCCTGACCTTTACATACAACCAAAGCATAAAAAACTTGTAATAGAAGAGTTAAATGAACCAATAACATCAAAGGCAGGGATTACCCCAGTGCATAAGAAAGTAGTTTTGGATGTCAATGAAGGGTGTGTAGGTAAAGATAAAGGTCAAGGAAGTGGTAAAGACCAAGGGCAAAGTATTCTAGTTGCTAATGATGAGTCTTCTCAAGTCCCTAGTCAGTTTGTAAATGATTTTTACTCTTCTTATGACCCATATGTAGAGTCACAAGATCCTAAGTTTGACCCATTTGCTGACTTGGACATTATATCACCAACAATGAATGTTCAAACAAATCCTAGTGAGAATTTTAAAACAAATCCTGAGGTTGGAATGGGTAATCCTAGTGACAGTGTTGAAAGTGAAGTTGAGGGTGAAAGTGAGAGTGAAACAGAGGGTGATAGTGAAGGAGATGATGATAGCCAAGACAGTGATTTCATAGTAGATGAGAATAATAATGCAGATGATGTGGATGTTGACATGAGGGACTTTAATTACACTATTGATGAGACTGTGGAGTTTGTTGGGTGTAGAGAAAGGGAACCAGTTGTGATTGAAGATGAAGCCGATGGAGATGATGTCAATGAATTAGAAAATGACTATTTTGAGAGTGGATCAGGTAGTGACAGTGAAGGTACTAGGTTAAGGAAAAAGAAGTTGAAGCAGTTAAGAAAACAAGCACATGCTACTCAGAAAATTTACAAGACATATTTCTATGTGGGTCAAAAATTTGCAAACAGAGAAAAGGTGAAGGAGTACATTAAAGAGCATTCAATTGAGACTAGGAGAAGAATAAGAATGGAAAAGAATGACAATGAGAGAGTGAGGGCAGTATGCAAAGGTGTTATCCCTTCTCTAGCAGCTGGTGAAGTCAATGACTGTGGGCCAACTCAGGATACTGGGCCAAGTCAAGAAAAAGGCCCAACTGAGGGTGAAAAAGGGCCAAGTCAGTCTACCCAATCAAAACAAAAATGGACCAAGGAGAGACTCATTAATGGGGGTAAACCTAATAGACAAAAACTGTTGGATGATAATAAATGTCCATGGGTTCTGTTAGTTTCCAAAGTCAAAAAGACTGAATCTTGGGAGGTAAAAACATACAGGTCAGTCCATAAATGTCTACAGGAAAGAGATAACCTTTATGCCACCTACAATTGGTTCTCAAAGGAATTAGTTGAGCAGTTGAAAACAAACCCTAATATACCTGTTGTTCAAGAGCAACTAACAAAAAAACATGAACTAACTATTTCTGAAAGTAAGGCATTTAGAGCTAAGCAAGAAGCTGAAAGGAAATTAAGGGGTGATTACACACATCAGTATAAGATGCTAAGAGATTATGTGTTGGAATTGCAACAAGCTAATCCAAACACAACTGTCAAAATCCATGTTCAAGCTGAAGCAGATCATCAAGTGCCAACAAGAGTTTTTAAGAGAATCTATATATGTTTGGGGCCTTTGAAAGCTGGATTCAGAGCTGGGATGAGGGAAATCCTTGGATTAGATGGAGCATTCATGAAGGGTCCATACCCAGGACAACTTTTGACCGCTGTGAGTATTGATCCAAACAATGGGATCTATCCATTGGCATATGGACTTGTTGAGACAGAAAACACAGAGTCATGGACATGGTTTCTCAATCAACTTGGAGATGACCTAGATCTGTATAGGAATTCCAACTTCACTTTCATAAGTGACACGCAAAAGGTACTAACTTAACTAGTTAATTTTATTTCAATCTAATTAATTAATTCCTTAACTTACTTAACTAATTAATTGTTTCCAACTGCAGGGTATTATACCAGCAATTGCAAAATTGTTTCCATGTGCAGAGCACAGATATTGTGTGAAACATATTCATGAGAATATGAAGTTGAAGTGGAATGGTACTGCATACAAGGATATGCTATGGAAAGCAGCAACTGCAACAACAGTCCCAGAGTTTCAAGTTGCAATGGAAGAGTTGAAAGGTTTCAATAAAGAGGCTTATGACTGGTTGAATCTCATTCCTCCACAACACTGGGCAAGATCACATTTCTCAGGTATACAATATTCTTACTTTAACTGATTTCATAGTATATGTTGATTTAATAAGAGTCTAAACAACAAACTCCTTAAACAGAGAGAGCCAAGTCAGATGTTTTATTGAACAACATGTGTGAAGTCTTGAATGGGAAGCTAATAGGGGGAAGAGACAAGCCTATTATTTCCACATTGGAGTTTGCCAGGGAGTATCTCATGAGAAGGTATTATACATTCCATGTGCTATTCAATTGTCATTCCATGTAAGTACTTAGATTACAATACCTAATAAGTGAACTGGCCAGGATTGTCAATGTTAACAAAGTTATTGCAAGGTGTGATGGACCACTCACACCAACTGCTACAAGGATTTTGAAAGAAAATGCAGATCAAGCTACCAAGTATACTGTTCAATGGAATGGAGGTGAGTTATACCAGGTAAGTGGTCCATGGAATGACCAGTGTGTGGTAAATGTTGTTGCTAGAACCTGCACTTGCAGAAGATGGGAATTGACAGGCATCCCTTGCAAACATGCTGTTGCAACAAATTGGAACATGTCACTTAATCATCAAGAGGTTGTATTACCAGAGGAATGGGTACATCCATGCTATAGGTTAGAGACTTGGAAGAAAGTATATTCTTTTCATATAAAACCAATCAGAGGTCCTGTCCATTGGCCCAAGTGCACTGTTCCAACTAGTCTGTTGCCACCAAAACATAATCCACAAGTTGGAAGACCAAGGAAAGAAAGAAAAAAGTCAAGGACTGAAAAGGATTTCAAGATAGTTAATGATGGTAAGCTTTCAAGAGGGCACAAGACTGTAACTTGTGACAAATGTGGGTCAAGAGGTCACAATCAAAGAACCTGTACTGGACCAAGAATGCCAAAGTCAAAAAAGAGAAAAAAATGCAAGCAAAGGGGTGGATTTGGATTCTGATACTCCTACAGGTTCACAATCAAAGACAAGAGCAGATAGTCAAGATAAGGGGAAGGCACCAGCAACAGAAGATGGTGCAAAAAAGAAGAGAGCACCAAGGAAGAAGGTGGTTGTGTTATGTTGAAGTATCTGTCATGTCTGTGTTTCTAGTATGTCTGTTATGTCTGTGTTTCTAGTATGTCTTATGCACAATGTCAATTAAGTTGTTTTGGATGTTTATGGCATTATATGCCTTGAAACTTGATTGATTAATGGTATGGTTGCTTTAGACTTTATTTTTTTTGACTTTCATTTGGTATGTTATTTTGTTTGACTTTCATTTGGTATGTTATTTTGTTTGACCCAAATGTACACATTCTTTTGGTATGTTGTTTTGGTAATTTGGTAACTGTACTGCACTATGATAGATAATGATGGTAAGCACTGCATACATAAAAGCATACATAAAAGGCATACATAAAAGACCATAAATAGGTTCAAGTACACATGAAAGACCATAAAAGGCATACATAAAAGCATACATAAAAGGCATACATAAAAGCACTGCACTAACTTATTTTAGGTGGTACTACATACTGCAACCATGAAAGAGGTTGTAAGACCAGTGCTTCTAAGATAAGACCATAAACCATGAAAGACCAACTGCTGATAAGACCATAAACCAGTGCTTCTAACCCATTCTTTTCTTTCCCTTCCCCTTCCCTTTTGGTGCTGCACTTTCAGTTGGTGCAACATAAGGTTTGACACCAAATTCTTCAAGACTGGCCTTTGCAGGCAATCCTAGAACTTTAGTCCTTGAATCAAATAGAAGCTTTTGAATCTGTTTTTGGGATAGTGGCTTATCAACAGGAAAAGAGCTTGAGCCCACCTTTGGTCCTACATACAGAGGTGGAAAATACCCTGTCCATGTGTTTCCTAAACTTGTCTCATCAGTACTTTGAGAGGTGTCACTGGAAATGCAGATTACTTCTGAAAAAAAAATAAAATAAAAATAAAAAACGAATTAAACATAAGTATGTTTAACATATAACAGATGCAAAAGGCACATGAAGATGTATATAACCTTTTCTCTTGTTGGAACCCTTGTTTCCTGAACTCACCTTTGCAGCAAGTATGAATAGATTAGGAAGATGTTTGATATGGTTTTGTATTATCCATATGTGCCCTTATATAGAGGTGTGGTAAACTGGTAATGTAGAAGACTAACCTGTATAACAGTAAATTGCAAGAATGCAGCAAAGTGGCATTGATTCATTGACTGCAACAATGTATAAATAGTGTTGCATTGATAAAAGTGACTGCATATGCATAAAAGTGAGAAAATGCAATAGTAAAATTCATAAAGTGGCATTGATTCATTGACTGCATATGTAGAACAGTAAATTGCAATAATGCTACAAAGCTTGTTTTCATTACAATGGTGCTACCTAACAGACCCAAAATACATCTAACATTAAACACCCAAAATACATCTATCTCTTAACACCCTAATACTACACTGCTACGTCAATATGTTATACATAATAGACACAAACAACAAAATACATGAAACCAAAAGATACTTCTTCAATGTTGATCTTTCTTGCTCCATATTTTGTAGGATTGCTTGATGGTTGTTCAAAGACCTTAATAAACCAGGAATAACTACCATTGAACGATGGCACATTTCTGGGTCCACCCAATCAACAAATCTGTTACAATCCTGTAAAACGAAATTAAACAACAAATCCTGTAAAACAAAATTAATCAAAAAATACTTATATTGTTCAATTACAAAGTTAAACCATTAACACATACAATTTGGGAACAAGCATAAAACCTTCGACCTGGGTTTCTATTTGTCCATGATGTTTTCATAACTGCAAGTGTTTGGCAACGAGGACATCTAACCATGATTTTGATTTGATTTCAGAAAACCCTTCGTTTTGAAAATGGTGGTGGATCCGATTGGAGTTGAAGTGTGTGTGTGTGGTGTTAAGTGTGTGTGTGTGGTGTTAAGTATATAGGGTTTTACTTTGGGCGGGAAAAAACGGGGTTTAGAAATGACGAATATGCCCTCATGGGTTAAGTGACTTAACTGACGTTATTGTGAATTTGTGGGCCCCAGTGGACGGAGGGACGAACGGTGCATAACGTTTGCACATTTTTTTGGTCAAAGGACTAAACCCTGCGGTCAACGCAAACCACAAGGACGAACGGTGTAATTTACTCTTTATTTTATTGTCTTGTAATTCAAATATATCACCTGCTTTTTCTTGTTTAATATGTATCTTTATTTTGTGCGTATTTGATACATTTTGAAATCTAATATAATGATGTTTGTTGTTCTCTTCCATAAATTCTTAATTGAAGATGTTATATTATATTGAAACTTTCAATATCTTTATTCCATACATTAATATTAAAGACAATAAATCATACTACAATGAAGTCCATAACCATAATGCAACCATAACATGTGAAAAATCAAAACTTTAACTTCATTTTCAACTTCATTTATTCGAACATGTCTTTTCCAAATGTCGCCTCAAATTAGAGTTCGAAGAGTTGGAAGACACGGGTAGAATATTCCCGCATCTTATGCAAAGAGCTTGGTGTTTCCCATCTTTCATTATAAGCTGATAATTTTTCCATATGGTGGATAGGCGACGATTTTTGCTTAGCACTTCGTAATCCATTGAAAGTTCAAAGAGAATGTAGAAATCAAATTACTATAAGATAATATATTTTAGTGGTTTGTATAGCAATAAACTACAAGTTACATGATATTTATAGGAAAAAAAGTTGTTATATATGGTAGTTAGTAGTTGAGGTAATAAATTAGGTTTGTTGGATGTTGGTTAGAAGTTGATTAATGTAATTGGGAATTTGGGATAATTAACTAGTTAGTTAGAAGTTGAGTTAATACTTATAACAAACACTTCTATGTTAGAATAAGTAATAATTACAAGAAGGGTTTATAGATGGATAGGTTACCCAATTTTTCAATTTTATAGACAGATAGGTTACACAATCCTACATTCCAAGCGACTTATACTAATTATAATAACTTTTTAGATGTGAGATCTAATGATCTTACGATCTTAACAACTATGCATACAAGAACACAATCTACATCATTCAAACTATAAAAGCCTTTATAATTTTGAGGGTTTGTGCGATTGCACGCCTCACTTACCCTCATATACGGCTCTTATATGGTCCCGCCAGTTTGACATGTTTTGTCAAACTTGAACCTTTAAACACCATGATAATAGTTAAACACTAAAATGTCAAGTTTCATTTATTAATTATTATAATGATAATTTAGCGAGATATGAAAATACTACACGACTTATAAACGTTAAAACACGTGAGCTATATTGCCAAGAGTCTGATACACGATCCTACATTCCAAGCGATCTTATACTAATTCTAATAAGTTTTTACACGTGAGCTATACCTTAAGATCTTATAATCTTAACAGATATAAAAATACAACATGACTTATAAACGTCAAAACACGTGAGCTATATTTTTCAAGAGTCCGATACATAATCCCACATTCCAAGCGAGCGATATCTGATTTTCTACGAATTTTCCAAGAGTCCGATACATAATCCCACATTCTTGACCTACAAACAAACATATGCCCAAAAAACTATATTGTTAGACTTATATATTAAAAAAATTTAAATGCATTTTGTGATTACGATATCTTTCTTATATAAGTTTTGATATATGCTACTATTATTTTTTGAAACAAAGATTTGCTACTATAATTAAATAATATTTGATTAAATAGGTAGGTAGATGGAAATCAAAAGTCACGCACCATCAGTAGACCTACCGTAAACGAATCGTCAAATACTTTCTTTTCATCTTCATTCCTTTTGTATTCTTCACTCTTCATACACCATCAGATTCATAGAAATTTTTGCTGCTTCTTCTTCCTTAGTAAGTGAACTCTTCGCCCTCTAATTGTTTTTTTTATTTTATTAAGATATTTCTCTTATGCTTATATAATACTTTTTCATGTTATAGCTCACACATGGCTTCAGATGCAAATGGAAATACCGAATCAGGCGCAACTGGTTCTAGTGACCCTAATGATTTCAGTAATCAACCCCAAGGGAATCCTTCTGAACAACATCAGTTTTCGAAGAGAAAAAGAACTAAAACATCAAAAGTGTGGATTGATATGATCCAAATTGATGATGGAAAAAAGGCACAATGTATTCACTGCAAAGATAAGTTTGCAATGAATGCAACAGCAACTACAACAACACTAAAGCGTCATCTTGAATCTTGTAAAATAAAGAAGTTTAACGATAGTAAGCAACAACTTCTTAACTTTCAGCGAGTATTAGACGAGAATCAAGACAGTTCTTCATGTCCTACTTTGACTACTGGTAAGTATGATCCTGCTACTACTAGAGAACTTATTGCTCATTGGGTACTTATGCATGAACACCCATTTAGTATTGTTGAAGAAGATGGTTTAAATTTTGTTTTCAAAAGTATGCAACCTAGAGCTGAATTCATTAGTAGACATGCTGTTAAAAATGATTGTATGATTGTGTATGAGATGGAGAAGAAAAAGCTAAAGAACTTGTTGGTAGATGTCAAAAGAATTAGTTTAACCACTGATTTATGGAAATCTAAAAATCAAAACATCGAATACATGGTTATAACTGGGCATTTTGTTGACGCCAACTGGAAATTACAAAAAAGAGTTCTAAGTTTTGTGGACATTCCTCCCCCAAGGCGTGGTATTGAGATTGCCGACACTCTATTAAAATGTCTACGTGAGTGGGAAATAGAGGATAAAATTATGACCATTTATGTTGACAATGCTTCTTCAAATGATGCGGCAATGAAAATATTAACTGCCCATTTTAAAAGACTTGGAAACTTATTTTGTGAAGGTATATTTTTTCATGTGAGATGTTGTGCGCACATATTAAATCTGATGGTGCAAGATGGGTTATCGGTTATCAAAGATATAGTTTTGAAGGTTCATAATAGTGTAAGTTATATTAACGCTAGCGATGCAAGATTAAAGGTTTTCTCCCAAGTAGCACAACAACTTCACTTGCCTAATAGAAAACGTATCCTAGATTGTAAGACTAGATGGAACTCTACATACAAAATGTTATCTATTGCAATTCCGTTTAAAGAGGCATTTTCAATGTATGAAGTGAGGGATCCATTATATAAACATTGCCCTTCCGATAGTGATTGGGAAAAGATTGAATCTATTTGTGAGACCCTAGAAGATTTTGATTCTTGCACCAACGTCATATCAGGAAGTGATTATCCTACCTCAAATTTGTATTTTGGAGAGGTGCAATATATTAAACAAGTTTTAGATAGGCAATTCAATGACAATCGTGGATGGCTAGTAGATATGGTGGAAGCTATGAAAGATAAGTTTGATAAATATTGGAAAGAATGTAATATATTGATGTGTATTGCTTCCATATTAGATCCAAGGTGTAAGTTTTTTTTTTTTTTTTTTGGGTAAAAGGGTTAATTCACCCCGGTAAAATTTATTACTCCAAAAAACGTTGAGGTACAAAGGATGAGGGTGATTTCCCTCATCTCAGTCCCTTAGGACACTTACAGACTTAAATATAAGAATGACATACCATTCTTATAACTTACAAAAATGAACCAACCACTAATGACAAAAGTAAATAAAACATTACAATACTACTCAAGAAATGTACTTGAGCCTTCTAAGTCACTATGGCGGACCACCTACTTCCATGAAGAAACCTCCAACTAGCCCACACATGGATCATCAATCTTGAGATAAAGAAGCACCAAGCATGATGACCATTAACGGATGAACATAGGATATCCCAATTCCTAACTTCCATCATAGACAATCACGAAAATCCAAATGAGAGAAATCCGTGATTGTGTGATTGGGGTTTTGAACAAGTGCCCCCAAAACTTAACTTCCATCTACAACATGCATCTTCCTCGCTCATATATCATCAAGTGTGAATTCAGTTCACAAAGAGTAGGAAAAGAAACCATGCACATAACTTCCAAACAGGTCTATTAGCAAAATAAGTTGTTAAAACCACTCCGAATGAGTAGCAGACCCATTAGATACCAACATAGGGTAATCAATCCCTAACGTCCAAAGGCAAGCATCACACATAATATGGGTTATCAAACCACATAGAAAAACCTACGTAGCAGCAGCATCAATAATACATCAATTTGCATGCAAAACACTAACCCATATGACAACAGCAGCCCGAAGCAACCACATGAGCACTAGCATCAGTTACCACTCGTAAAAGTGGAGAAGAATGCAATCCAAACACAGCTGCAATGCCTCGATCACATAGAGTTAATAACATTCTAACATCCCTTGGTATGCATCACATAGCCAAACAAAACAGCAACGTACTGTATATGCAGCAATATACGCACATGAATCCTCAACATAACACAGTACCCTAACCGATTACCAATATTACACCTCCCTAAAGATGGCGTATAGGGAAAATCAATCAGCACCAATCGGTTGTAACTTGCATCGAGTAGCAGACAAAGATAAACAAACTCTAAAAAGTTAGGGTTTCATGACATCTAATCGACCAAACTGCCACACGATCAATAGGATTTAAGCAAAAACCCTAACCAACCTTCACCAAATCAGCCACGATCCCCACCATCCATACAGCCGAATCATGACCAAACAAAGCATAGGGTTACAAGAACCCTAACAAAAAAAACGATCTTTCCCAACACCCACGACCACTTCAACCAAATCCATCAGGAACGTACCAGGAACAAAACCCTTAACAATCAGATCCGTAGATCACACCCAAGTAAAAATAAAACGAAACCCTAAAGATAGGGTTTCGAAAATCAATAAGCACAGCATATACCAATCATTATATAGGCGTTCAGCACACATAAACCCAATCGAACCCTTATATATGAATCAGAGACCCGACTTATAAAAGAATCATGGGACGATGATACAAATCAAAACCCTAATAAACAGATCGCATAAAAACGAATCCGATGAATTAGGGTTTCCAGCCACCAAACCAAAGATTTATACAGATCCAAGGTGTAAGTTTACCATGCTTAACTTATACTTTAAGGATTTATATAATGTGGATGAAATAGCTGTGAAAAACAAAGACTTGAAAAACCTCTTAAGACAGATTCATGGTGAGTACGCTTTCTTGTTGCGTGCAAGACATGAAAGTTCAACGAGTGAGTCAAAGTCTGTTGGTGAGAGAGGTGAAACTGAGCAAACAGGTCCAAGTAGAGGATTTTCATATTATTATTCTCGCTTGAAAGAAACTGATATGTTTGATCTTGAAAGCTCAGATTTGGATGTCTATTTAGAAGAGGGAATATATCTTTGTAAAGATAATTCTGCTACCTCTTTCAACATTTTGGATTGGTGGAAATCCCGCGAGACGAAGTTTCCAATACTATCCAAAATGGCAGCACATATCTTAGCTATTCCAATCACAACTGTTGCATCTGAAGCTACATTTAGTGCTGGTGGTCGTGTTATCGATACTTATCGCGCCTCCTTAGATCCAGAAACTGTACAAGCATTGATTTGTGGAGGTGATTGGATCCGTAAACTCCATGGTGTTAAAAAGAAAAACAAGGTATATATTTCATATTTCTAACTTTAATTTTCATGTAATTAGTTGTAATGTCACTAACTTATTTGTTGTTTGACTTATATCTCAGAAAGAAAAGAAATTGCAAGAGATATCACTGGTTGATGTTCTTGATATTTGAAACTCATATTTGGTTAGTTTACTCATTTGATAATTAGTTAAACTTTTCTTATAACAAGTTCTTGAAACTAACTGGATATTTCTTCTACTACTGTGTGCTGCAGCCAAGAACTTGTTTTGGAATGATGACATGAAACATGTGTGCAGGTGTTTTAAGAATGGTCATTACTCATTAGCTTGTTGTTGATGGACTTATTACAAATCTTATGTTTTAGATATTGAACAATGTTGGTTTTAATTTGTGAAATTCCTTTTGTTAAAGACTTGTTAAAAGGTTACTTGTTGGTTGCTGCTTCAGATATTCACAAATGAAAACATGGTGAAACTTTGTTATTTTGAAGATGTATTTTGGTTATTAATGAACTTATTAAGTTATTGTTGAACTTTTAATTGTGACTATTAAATACGTAATGTAGTGATGTTGTGAGTTTGTGACTCTTTATTGTATGGATTTTGGCCAATAATGTTTTTAGTGCTAATAATATTTTTAACTTGCAAATGAGCATATTCGAGCTAATAAACGAGCTGTTAAACGAACAAATCACTTTCGAGCTCATAAACGAGCAACTCGAGGTTGAATTTATGACAATTAAACAAAGTAGTTAATTGGTAAACGAGTTTCGATCTCGATCTCGAACATAAAATAAATACTCGATCTCGAGTTCGAGCCTGGTTAAAAATTATTAAACGAGCTCGAGCCGAGCTCGAGCAAGATAAAAAAAAAACGAGTCACACTCGATTAACCTAAAACTCGACTCGGCTCGGATCGTTAACACCCCTAGTTTCAGGTGTTTCGATCGGTATGTAAACCGATTGGTTTACGGTCATTTATTAGGTTTGATGCCCAAGAGTTGAAAAAAGTGAAATGGTATGTACTTCACAACAGTCCTAAGATCGACACGTACCGGACCCAGTTCAAGAGGTACGTGTTTTTTTATTTTGAAACTTCTTTTTCTTAACTTATCATTTCGACGACTTATTCTAATACCATGAACGTTTTTCAGTTTATTTCCTAACAAAGACATGCAAGAAGAATTCCCCGACTGGTTTGGGTCGCAGGTAAACTTAAGACTTATTTTGTCTACTTAACTGTAAAAATAACAATGTCATATTTTGTGTTCTCTATCTAGCTAATCCTGTCTTCTTCATAGATCCGTCAACGTCACATAGACAATGACCAAGACTCAGAGGTTAGCATAACTAGCGAGTTATTCGCTTTGGCTAATGGACCATCATGGACTCCAATCTCGGTAAACTCTTGCGTAGTCAACGGTGTGAGGTATGTCGTGCACAACCGTGATGAACTTCGCACAACTCAAAACAGCGGCATTTGTTCGCCTGGCCGTGACAGATAAATGTATTATGGTCAGCTTCAAGAAATCCTCGAGTTTAAGTATTTGTTGTTCAAAGTTGCGTTGTTCCGAGTTAAGTGGTTCGACACTAGCAACAAAGGACGTAAAGTCAAAAAACTTGTCTTTAGAAACAACATGACACAAATCATCGACTGCAGGCTTGAGGCATTTAAAGATGACCAATACATTCTCGTAACACAAGTCAAACAAGTCTTCTACCTTGAAGATAAGACCAAACCCCACCGGAAGGTCGTCGAACATGTTAATCATAAAAAGTTTTCCGACGGGGGTGTCATCGTGGTAGAGGACGATCCTGATATTATACATTTCGACAACTCATCTGATCTCCCACTTTCTACTAGTTTGAATGACTTGGATAATGCGACCTTGCATATAGATGGTCAATCAACGGTGGTTGACGCACCGCCAGATATCATTGATGTTCCTGACGAAGATGATGATATTATTGCTGATGAAGACGCCCTTCCTCATGATTTAGCAGATTCTGATGTTGAAGCCCTCATCAATGTTGATGATGATGGTGTTGAGAAAGTTTATTCTAGTGAAGAAGAAGATTGATCTTGAGTTGTAACTTGCAAAATACACTTATATATTTGAATGAATGAATGAAATTGTTGTGGATTGTTTAAATGTGTATATTTATTTGGATGTGTATGTATTTGGATGTGTGCATGCTTATATTATTTTGTTCATGAATTTCTATATCTTATGCTAATTGTACTTGTACAGATGTCGACAGATGTTGCACGGTCCCACGGCGGTGACGGTGGCGGTGAGGATCGTCCCCCTCCAGACCGCGTACCCACCGGTTGCTGGGCAGGCTTCATTAACCGAGGTAAGAATTTCTGGATTATTGTAATACAAGCATAAATTTGATACATATATTGAACTTGATTGCCTTGAATTTTTATGACTTTATCACTAACTTGATTTTACAGGCAAAGGTAAACGAAAGCCCAATTTGGGCGGTAGGGGAGCGGGCAGGATGAATACCTGCGACAAGACCCGGAACCTTTCGCTGAAGGCAATCGCAGAAGAAAAAGGTCCCGTCTCGATCACTTTTGATGTGGGTGACAAACAAACCCTAAACCCTCTCGGCCCCTATGCGGCTCACTGGTCTAACTACATCGGGGAGGTCGTTAGGAGTGTGCCGTTTTACTACCCTTCTTGGGAGAAGGTCCCGAAGGAGAAGAAGGCGGCAATCATTTCAGATATTAGGGTCAGTTATCCTTTTATGTTCATTTCATTATCGTGTTCATTTATTTAATTGTGTATATTTATCTAAATTCGCTTATTTATTTATATCATATAAATAAATAAACAAATTTAAATAAATATATAAATTATATCTCTAACTCTGTTTTCGTTTTGTTGTATATGATTGCAGACCTTGTTTGACCTCAGGCCGCACATGGAATCCTCCCATTGGCCCGAGATCTACGAAGGCATAAACTCGCACTTGCAAAAAGCCTACAATACAAACAAGGCTTCTTTCAAGGCCAAGCATTGGAAGGTAGACCCCACCACCGGGAATTACGATGTGGAGGCGATCAGGCGGGCACGTCCCGAGGAGATTACAGCGGGTGATTGGGATGAGTACATTAAGTTTTGGAATGACCCCAAGAACCTTGCTCGAGCCGCTACAAATCGGCTAAACCGGCAAAAGAGCAAGGTCATATCTCGACAGGGATCCCGGTCGCTGTCTCGCCTTCGAGATGATATGGTAATAAACATTATAATTATTTTACATGCATATATATATATATATATATATATATATATATATATATATATATATATATATATATATATATATATATATATATATATATCTGATTATACGCTTTGGTGTGTTGTGATTTTTCGTTTTTAAAATTATTCATCTTATATGCGTGTGTATGTACAGAGGCAGGCCTCAGACACTCAGGAGTACCCGTCACTCATCGACACTTTTTGGCGAACACATACTGTTGGTGGGGTATTCCCTAACGATGAGGACCGCCGGATATATGTAAGTTTTGTTTCAAAACACACTTTAATGAATTATCGAGAAATAATGTAGCAACTCGACTAATATATTTACTATCTTGTATTTTTGTCACTACATAGGACGAGATGAAAAGGCTTGAGGCTACGGGTCAGTACACGGAGGATCAAATCAATGCGTTGGCAAGAGGGGGTAAGCTTCGTGGGCATATTCCCGGTGTGGGTCGGGTATTGCCATCACGGGCCACATCCAGGCCAAGTATGCCCGCCCCCGACAAGTCGCTCAAGAGCGTGAACAGAAAGGTAGACTTTATGATGAGTCTCTTCAGAAGCGACGACAGATACGCGGATATGTTTAGGGAGTTTGAGTCGGGTGGTGCTAGCGGGAGTGGCGGGTGTGGTGATGACGAGGAGAATGGCAGTGATGAGGTTAACGACGACGAGAGGTAGTTGTGTTATATATTAGTATGCTACATTGGTACTTTAGGTAGTTGTGTTATATATTATTAGTATGCTACATTGGTACTTTAGGTAGTTGTGTTATATATTATTAGGTTCATCTTGGCGACATTTAAACACTTGTTTCCCTATCTATCAATGCACATATTGACTTTTAAGTCGTGTTTATGTAAAAGTTGTGATCTATTTGTACTGCGTTGATCCATTATATTGTATTTGTGTTTTGGTACAAGTTGTGGTGAGTCTATACAGGTTTTGGTACAGGTTTTGGTAGATTTTTTCCGGAAAAATTCCGGAAAAAATCTGGAAATCGCCTGCAGTGCAGACTGTATTTAAAAAAAATGCAGAACTTTCCCCGGCGACACGTCGCCGGGGATAACCCACACTAAACGTTGACAAGTCAACGAGAAAACGCAGTTTCCCCAGCGACATGTCGCCGGGGATAGTGTGCTCACTCGTTGACTTGTCAACAAATAACCATAGTATCCCCAGCGCCCAGCGACAGGTCGCTGGGGATAATTAAATATTATCGTTATCGTTAATTAGGCGCGTTAATCATTTAGCTTAATCCGATGATTCCCCAGCGACATGTCGCTGGGGATAATATGCCACCGTGACACTGCTTCTTTGACTGAAAATTGAGTGGGACCCACGTTGTCGCCGTGGATTGTCGCTGGGGATACAATCCCTTACGAGACTTCCCCAGCGACCATTCCCCAGCGACATGTCACTGGGGAAAGTTTTCCCCAGCGACATGTCGCTTGGGAAAGCCCCCAAATGTCGCTGGGGTAGCCGGTCAATGTTGTAGTGAATCCACTGAGTCTTAGACATTAGTTCTCTTTGAACATGCATTATATCTATATTGAAATCCCTATCCTAGCTAGATAGCTCGCAAGAAGATCATACGGAGTAAATATTAACAGTTCCATAGATTAAACTCAAAGTTGTCTAACAATACAAACTTCTAACTATTAAATTAATTAATGAAGCTAAAGAAATGCAAGCTGTCACATAAACTAAAATAGAAATACGTACTACTTATGGCAATTCTAGCAATTATTTAGGCAAGAGGCCATATCATGCAATTTTTAGGCAAGAGCTATAGGGCATCTCACTTTCATATATATTACATCTTCTCCACAAAAGAATTCCTTCATCACATATAACTTTATTAAAGTTTAAAAATCATTTGAAATGGCCCCTCGTACGTATCCATCTTTCTTTAAGATTATCAGAGATCCAACTCGTCCTTACTTGGTACGTGCTTAACGTGATTACATTTACTTGATCAATTTGTTTTATGTGTTTGTTGTTGTTTATGTTATTCTATCCTTGATATGTTGTTTATTATGGTTGTTTATGTGAATATATCCATGCTACGTTTTGTTTTTTGCAGCCGTTACCAGACGACTTTTACAAGAGATACTTGAGGAACCAACAGACTAAAGATCCAATAGTCCGATCTGCGAAGGGAGGGTATAAATGGCGATTAAAGATTGAAAAAGTTGGTGAAAGATACTCTTTTACTGATGGATGGTTAAAGGTTGTAAAAGATGTTGATTTGCGCTATGGGGATACTCTTGTTTTTTGGCTTCTTAATAATTCCACCTTCAAAGTGACATTTTACACAGTAAATGAGTGTGAAAAAGTTTTACCCCCAAGAAAGCAAGTGGTTAAACTTGAAGATGAAGTCGAAGATGAAGACGGTGATTGTAATGATGGTCCTGATGTCGATCCTGATGACCCTTACTTCGTGGTGATTATCCCTAAGACACACGATGTTTTGGTAAGGCATAGGATAAGTATCAATGTATCATATATATAATTTATCGCTCTTAAGACAAGGTTTATTTTACTAAAGAGTACTTAAATAAACAATTTGGAATAACAAACGCTTTTAAAAACATGGTAAATTAGTAAATTAGGGTAACTTGTCAAAAATAATTTGTGTCTCTTTATATTTTATAGCTTATGACAATGGTGGACAAACACTAATTTGCTTGTGAAATGTTATTAGAAATTCCATTCTTACTAATTTTTTTTTTGAGGTTAATCATAATTATAGCAATTTTGAGACAATCTAACATATGTGTGTGTTTTGATATTACTAGCGGCTTCCCAAAAAGTTTGTGGGCTTGCCCGGAATAGACCACGAAGGAACAATAATCATGAAGAATCAAGACGGAAAAGAATGGAAAATGGGTGTTCGGCTGGATAAATCATATTGGACTGAGAGGTACACTTTGTCGCCAGGATGGCGCAAGTTCAAAAAATGCAATAAGTTAACTGAAGGCGATGAATGTGTATTTAAGTTCATCACAAGTGAGAGTAAGCTATGTCTAGCCAAAGTTACCAAGAAAAAGCCGGCTACCGAGGCTGTGACAAAGGGGCAGCAACCACGTCAGCATGGTGGTCGTGCGGACATGGAAAGTGAAGATGAGTTTGTGGAGGTGGTGAAGCGAGGACGTGGAAGGCCACGCAAGCAATGATAAGCAACGACGACGTGGACAACCACCTCATGAGATATCTAATCTGTTATATGTCAATTTAATCACTACTTTAACATTAGTGTGTTTAGTACTTGCATGATATGTAGCAATTGTTAGTTTGTTTTTCAGTTAATCTATGTGTGGCTTAACTTATTCTTTATCTTAAGTTATATAGAAGTTGATATGAAGTAGCTTAGGGTGCGAGAAACCATTTTCCTTTAACGGCAAAACCTTCGTAATCACATCTCGAACAAAACTAGCTACATTGCCAAAAGGCCAAAAGGGGGCCATTCGTGGATATGCATACAAAAGAAAACTCATTCTTTGTTACGAGAATATCTCACATGCTGACACTCACAGTCTATGCAGTGTCATACTAAGAACCAAAACTTCAATATCTATCTCACATATCATTGAAATGTCCTGGAAACATCAAATACAGAGTACTTTGTTTCTACTTCTTCAAGAATATGTACACATGTTGTTAGAAAATAGTTTAGGTAAGTGTACTGTTGGTTTTATGGACAATAAATTAATAGACGTGAGTTAGGATCGAACTCGAGACTATGGGATTGCACACTTTACGTATGAGAATTTAAAGTTAATAATTAAATATAAACATTATATTTATTTATTTATTAAACGAGATAACTAACGAACGTTAAGTAATTAATGTAATGGACTAACGGGCGTTAAAGGTATTTGGAAAAGGACTAGATTGCAAAGTTTGGAAGTTTCCGGAATCCCTTGGGGATACATCTAACCGATCGGCCAAAGGAAAAAGGAAACAAAGACAAACTTGTTCACCAAGTTAGTTGGGTATATATACAAGGCTTAGGGTCTTGATTTTGCATCTCTTGTATTCATTAAGCTAAACCTAAAACTTTGTTTGTGTGTTTTCTTAATACAAACCGATCGTACATCCCTTTAGGATGTCGATTTTCAAACCTTTTCCACATCAAGTTATTTGTTTGATAAAAACTAGCATTACTTTAATTCGGTTTAGTACGTGTGTACAAGAACATAGTAATAACATACTTTTGTTATTATCTTGGATTGAATTACAAAACGGTAAGGGGTAATTCTTATAATCCTATAAACCCTAATTAGGGTTCATCCTAATTGCTAGTTTGTGGATTTGATTCTTGTTCGGCTAGAATCAAGAAAGGTACGCATACTTTATTCTTTAGTTAATTAATTATTCATTATATGTTCCTATACGCTTCCGCACTTACTTTGATGTTTATTGTTTATATTTATGATTAGTCATGTTATATAATTCCAACATGTACTCCGTATTGTGTATATATATATACCAAATAGCTCCTCACAGTCTCAGCAAAATTAATATATCACATCGTTGATTATACATGTTTTGCAAGCGCAATAATAAAATAATCTACTTCACCAAAGGCTTTTTGGCTAGCGGTATGTGAGTGGCCACTAGTACACAAACTATTTTTTACAGCGCCTTATTTGAAACGGTTGATGTCTTTCACCGCTTTTAACAATATGAAAGCATTATTTATAACGGGTATGTAGCAAATCGTTGTAAATAATTAATTAAATAAAACGGTTTTTGTTGCTTGGACATTATTTAGAACGGTATATAGCAACCGTTATAAATAATATATGAAATTTGGGTTATTTAGAACGGTCTATCAAGCATTCCGTAACAAAATATATGAAAAAAATTTTAAAGTTTTTCACCTCAAAATGAGCGAGAATTTTCCCACCCTTTCTCTTTTTACCTTTATTTTCTCTATTTATTAAACTCGTCACTTTTTCTTTGTCTTTGTTATATTGTATCTCTTTCTCTTTGTTTATAACAAAAACAACTAACTCAAGTTTTTCATGTGTTTCATGTTTTGCAGATCTTCAAACAACACATCTTTCATTTCTTAAGCGCACTTAAGATTTTACAAGTGTGTCATCGTCCATTTATATAAAAAGGTATTGTTTCATGTTTTTTTTATTCACTTTACCTTTTTTTTTTAATTGTATCTCATATCTTGTAGATTTTTTTTTTTTTTTCATTTAGTTGTATTGATTAAAATCATCTTTTCACTTTTTTCTAATGCAGGGCGTGTAGTAGATACACAACTATATTGATTAAATGTGTCGGTCAATAAGAGAACAAGAAACTTTTGCTTAAAAAAAAAATAAATAAAAACAAGAAAAAGAAATGAAGAAAGAAAGAAAAAAAGAGATTGAGAAACAAAGGATAATTTACTCTTGGATGGCAAGATTCTTAGATTGCATAAGGATTACCAGATTTATGACCAAAAATTATTGCATCAATAAAAAAACTTGTACACCTAAAAATATAATAAAGATATTTGAATATTATTTTTTTAATTTTTTGAGAATCTTATTTATTAGAACGGTGCTTCAGAATTGTTACAAAAGATGTTGTACTTCAGAATTGTTAAAACAATGTAGTTGTTTAAAACGGTTGAAAACCGTGGTAAAAAAGTAAGCTTATTATTTAGTACGTTCTATTATAGAACGGTTCAAAACCGTTTTAAAAAACCTTATTTAACCGTTTTAATAAATACTTTCTCTACTAGTGGGCTGTGGGCCAATCAACCTGAAAGTTTTGGGTTCAAGTCTTGTTAAAGACATGTGAGATAAAATTTGCGAAATAGGTGGTGTAGGTTGTAAAATGTGTCGTTCTAATAAAAAAATCTAATTCAAAACGTAATACCAAACACTCTCTCCGTATGTTTTTTCTTAAAAGCTTTATTACAAGTTTTGAACATATGATAAATGATCCATTACACATGACTCACATCTAGCAACTTATATGTTCAACATAACCTTTCTTGCTCATCACACAGGTCTTCCGTTTTCGCACAATTATATAACAACTAGCATAATAAAAAGATCACATTGTTGTTTGAGCACTCGATCTATAAAGATAACTTTTACGAATATGTTTTGTACAAGAACCAGACCTTTGGCATTCCGTTACACCGTGGCTCGACCTATGCATGTACACCTGCGTATCTGAGTAGTACATACATCATATCATCCAATATTTATTTACAACAACAAGAAAGTACATATTTTGACTTGTACTTACTAGTCATACATTATTCTTAATGTATCCGAATGAAAAATTCGTGTTCTGATGACACACAATTTCAATGTATTTAGTTATTTTATTTTTTGTGTTAGCGTAAATAAAGGTAGAATGTCTTAAGGGATCGAGGATAACTATGAACATTCTTATAATTTGTGTGTCTAACTGTGTGCCAAATAAAGGAAGGTATATAAATTTCTGAGATAAACAGAAATCTTAGAGTTAACATTTGTTTTGAGCTTATTTTTGTTTAAACGGTTGGATATTATAATCTAACAAGATGCTAGAAATTATCAAGCTACGATAAAGGACAACCATGTAAATGAAAAGACTTTTACATCGTTGAGAATTAGCTCATTGTTTGGCCTTTTGAAATCTGAACCAAACACATGCTCATTTCCAAATCTCCAAAGTATCCACATAGTTGATTGGACGACCACATCGATCAAAGGTCAAGGTCATGCTAGCATGTTGAAAGGCTGGCTTGATCCGCTAGAGTGATTGTATCAAGGAGGCTCGAGACTTGAAAGTAGTCAAGGTTCCACCATTTGAACTTATTAAAACATTTCTAACTATATATAGGATATACGATATGATCATGAATAACTATAAATCTGAAAGATATTTACTCAACAACTACTTGAATAAAAACTTTTCCGTTCCCAAAAAAAAAAAAAAAAAAAAAAAAAAAAAAAAAAAACCTACTTGAATAAGCCTGAAAGATGACACAAAACCTTATACTATCTAAGAAATAGATATAGATATATAGAAGTTAAATCTGAAGCATAATTAATACTATAGCATAAAGGAGAAAATTTCTGATACTCTCATTATGTAAAAGCAAGAGTATTTATATTTATAAACCTTCGTTTGTTTGACAAAATGATAGTTTTTATCCCAATTAAAAACTATCTAGTTATAAATCTTTTATATAATAAAACAAAACCCTTATTGGGAATTTTTCATTTTAAAAAAATCAATTCATACTTTTTATAGTAATAATTATTTTAATTTGATTTTTTAAAAGTTTTGAAAAAATTAAAAAAGACCCTAAATATTTCTATTTTGATCAAAAGTTATAAAAATTTCTTCAAAATCCGTTAGTTTAATAAACCGGGTGAAAAATCATATGTGTCAAAAGTATAAAAAATTGAAACTTAAAAACGAGCGGAGTTATATGCAAAACTTTCAGGGGGTAAAATTAAAATTTATAATGACAAAACCACCCAATAGTCGACTTCAATCAAACATAAATCACAATCGTTTTGAGGTAAACCCCATTTCTATCAAACTGAAAACTCGATTAAAGAAGGTGTTATTATAGTTACTCGAAATTATATGAGGTATTGTTTTTAATAAATAAATTTAAGGTATACTAATCTCTGACTTTTTTTATTTATGTATCACTTTTTTTTTTTTTTTTTTTTTTTTTTTTTTTTTTTAAGTTATGGGTTTATGTTCTTGTGCTTTTAATTGATGTGTTATGGCCTCATGTGGTACAATTTCGTGTTGGTTTGCTAGATCACTGGTAATAGTTGTGGTTAGTTTGCGAGGTATGATTTTTATTCCATATTTTGTTGACTATGTCTTAGATTCGTAGTTGGTCTCTAAAGTTAATTATACGAAACTTGCTCATTAGATAGAATAGGCTCACTATTTATGTGTATATTATGGGTAAGTATTATCGTGGGTTTTGTAAGCAGCAATTATGTTTCTTAGATGAACCTTGAAAATCTTAGGAGGTTAAAAAATTGTAACTTTCGTCTTAAGGTACACCAAATTGGGTAACTCGGGCTGGGATTGAATAATTTGTCGAGTATGATCTTAATAATGAGGATGAAGGTTGGCTTGAAGAGTTCAACAAAGATAAAAAGTGCTGATCTTGATAGAACCCCAACATCAGATAAAGTGGAATGGATTTAACACCTCATATAGTCCATGAAAAAGATTTAAAAAAAAGCTATTGAAGATTGGCTTGAAGAATTCAATACTTTCGGCTTCAAGTACAGCAAGTTGCACTTTTGTCGAGTATGATCTTCAAGACCAGAAGAGATCGATAATGGTGAATTAAGTGATTTTAATAATGATTATTGTTTGGTTTACAAATATAGATCAATATTGATATAGTTCGCGATGGTATTGCACTATTCAATTGTTGAATTATAGTATGAATCTATTATTATCTAAATAGCCTATAAATGCTATCAATATATGGTGATGTTATTGAGTTTGTTGTTGATAATGATTATTGATTAATTTGCAGATTTCTCTATCGATCCAAAAGGTTTAACGAATTCATGTAAGTTTATGTTAAAAGTTTATATGTTATTTTGATTTATTGTTGTTAATTATTGGACTTTGATTATGGTTTTTTATCGTAATTTATACATTAGAAAACATGGAGGTATGTCTTAGGTAATGAGCTCAATCTCTCTCCAGCCCAAAATTGTGAAGCACATATAAAAATCCTCGAAAGCATCTTGGATTATGAGTAAGTGCCATGCATTTTTAAAATGTTTAACTGTTGATTCAAAAGTTATTGCGACTATGATATCTGATGGTAAAAATGATGAATTTTCAGGTGTACACTATACATGTCAGGAAAAAGCTCAAAAATGCCACCCCATCTGCCATGCTTAATTATTGTTTCTATCAACCAACGAAGTTTGACCATTACGAGATAAAACTTAAACCGGAATCCTCAAGATTGAAGGTCAATATCTCAAAATTCCACTCTTCTATAGTAGTAAACTTAATGAACTCTGAAAATTTTAATTTTACCCCCTGAAGGCCATATCCATTTTACACTGGACAGTGACCCACCTACATTATGCAACCCAAAAGGGGAGATGCTATAGGTGAAAATGTGATAAGTATCTAAATGAATTGACCACTACTTAATTGCATTCATTCTGATTTTGTATGTGCAGTAGTTTTGACCTTCCGCATATAAATGAGGCACCTTTTATGTGGGCGATAATATCCCTACCGTCCAACAACGTTATAAAAACTTCAAGTATGAAGCAAAATTATAAATGATGTCCTAAATCTTATTTTCAAATTTAAATTGTGCATATTGCCTCAGGTTATGTTAGAGATAAGGAAGCAACTGTCGCAACCTTGGACACTGAGGGGTGGTTAAAGACGGGTGACCTTTGTTATTTTGATTATGATGATTTCCTTTATATTGTTGATTGGCTGAAAGAACTAATCAAATACAAGGATTATCAGGTTATGTTCTTTCTATGCAATACTTTTTTGTTTCGTGGGCAACTATGAGGTTGCAATTCTCATTTCACCACAAGTTACTGATCTTTATACTGATATAAATTGCAGGTCCCACCAGTTGAATTGGAGCGGTACCTTCAATCAATTCCAGATGTCGCAGATGCTACCGTGTTTTTGTAAGTGCAATTATTTCTGAATTAGAACTAACAAAGTTGGTGTGTCTGATAAATGGATCAAAATGTGTAGTTTTTTGCACACGCAAAACGAAATGGGTTGGGAGTTAGGCTGACCTGAAGCACTTTTTGCTTAAAACATCAAATTTCTGTTACATAGTTAGCGTATTAAATTATTCTGTGCATTTAATTACCCTTTTGGAAATTTTCTACCCTTTTTATATAAGGCTAAACATTTAAAGTTAAAGTTAGTGTTTAAAATTTCTTTTGTGCGTGCTTTTCTGCTTATTTTGAAAGTAGAAAAACATATTTGAATGTTAAGACAAATATGCACATCTAAGTATTTTATATTCAAGAAAATAAGCACTTATATAAGCTCACTTCTTCTAAATTTAGGATAGACAGGTTAAGAATCAGACTGCTCAGAATTTGATACCTGATTTTGATTTTGATAAATTGATTAGTACTAGGTTGATGAGGCTGACAGGAACTGCTGATTCGACTGTTGTGATAATGGTTGGTGATTGTGTGGATTTTGATGGGTCGTTTCCAAAATTAACTGCTAAGTCTTTATTTGCAGTGATAGAAGGAGGTCGTGATAGTGTGCAACGTAGTAAGAAGTTGCCTAAGTTGATTCTTATGGCAACGAAAGTTGATTTTTTGCCTCCACAAATTAGTCCCACTAGGTTAGATAGATGGTTTACACATACGGGTAAGGCTCACGGTGCACCTAGGCTTAATGGGGTGTATTTGATTAGTTCTAAAAAGGATTTAAGTGTTACAAATTTGTAAACTTTTGTTAAGTATTTTGCTGTGCCTAGAGGGCATGTGTGGGTTATTGCTGCACAAAATGCTGGCAAGTCCACGTTGATATGCACTTGCTAAGAAAGGTGGGTTGAAAGTAAGTAAGCTTACTGAAGCAGCGGTTCTTGGGACCACACATGGTATTTTGAGAATTGGAGGTATATTGTCTGCTAAAGCAAAAATGTATCATGCACTGGGTTTATTGCATTTGTATCTGATGTCGATGAGGTTGAATTCAGAGGAGCAAAAGATGGTTGAGCTACGAAAGGAATTACGTCCTCGAACTTACAGAATTAAGTCACATACTTATTTTTTGGTTGCTATTTTTCGTATTATAACGTTGGATTAATGGGTGATTTTCACATGTTGATGAAGCATTGATAGCATACTCATTTGAGGCAGCAACATGGGTGGTTTAGTTGGTTAGCGTAACAGTCAAAATGGGTGATTTTTTTTAGCGTAGGCGAAAATGGCAAGCAATACTAAAGAAAAGTCGATCTATTATTCTGAGCAAAATGTTTATTGAGTAAATGACAGTTGTGGTCTAATACGATTGCAGGTTATAAGTCACAACTATTTGCAAACTTGACCAGAAAAAAGGCTGCAAAAATATTTGAAACTTGGGATAGATACGGTTCTAATCTCAAATATTGCGGTACGACTTCTGGTTTAAGTGTAGTTGGTGTAGATCCAGATAGAAAAATGGAGAGGTATACTCAAGCTGCAGCAGAAGCATCTGGTTTGCATCAAACAAATTTTGTTTTATTCAAGCTGTATGTTATCTTCATGATCTTGCTTCTATCCCTAAATGATTAATACAACAACTATTTCAAAAACGACACGCTTATGCATGTTAGAGAATCGTTGCCTGGAAGTGATGGTTCCATCAATGCGGTAGTGGGTACGTTGGTGCTATGTTTTGTAGACATTATATGTAGTTTTGAATTAGCATTGTGATTGAATAATAAAAGATAAATTTCAATCCAATCTTATCATTTTAAAATTAATAAATAAATAAGAAAATAAACATTAGATTTTATACTTTTAATCCGGAAAGTAAAATCATTAAGGGCACGTTAAGTTGTTTAATTTGGTCGAGCAAAATCTTGCAACAAAAGACACCTTTTGCACTTTGCAAACCATTTGACCTGTTATACATGTTTCCTACTGATACATTATAGCCCCACATAATTATCATTTATTTATTTTATTGAGCTAAAATTCCTACCTCTTGGATAGTAATGGTGAGACAAATATGTAGATTGTTTACATTTGTTGTGTGTTCATTGCATGATAAATAGTGAAGGTTCTAATTTCAAATGATTGAATATGGATGCGAGTTGCATTCGTTGTTCTTACAGTGAACTTTTAATCATATGAATCTTCTAAAGGCAACGTTTATGTCGTAGAAGGTTGTTTGGGTCGTTACTCGAATACATGCAAAGTAAGATTTCTAACCTCTTCTTTTCGTTTTTTATTAAAAAAATAAAGCATTAATTGATCTCGATCGAACATAATGCTATTATAACAGTGGTTTTAAGCGTATTTGTTGACACTATACCAATTATATATGAAAGATGTTATATATGTTAACCTTTTAAGCTCCAATCTGGCTACAATATTTTTTAATTTCGAAAGCGACGATTAATAATAAAATATTTGAAGCAGAAAATGTGTCAAAATATACAATTAAGAATATGGCAACAATAAGTAGGTCTTATTGGATTGAAGTTGGAGACGTGGACAACTCTATTTGCATTCTTGAAGTATGACATACCCTATATTTATTATACCAAACAATTATGTCATTATTGGGATCAATATAGGTAGGAGATCAGATTTCTCATCTTCAGTATTTGGTTGCTAGGTTGCTAGAATTACTATTGGTTTGCAGAATTATGTTTACTTTGAAGATTGTTTCTCACAACTATTGGCATATAACGAACTTTATAAAAGTTAGAGTTAATCATCAAAACAAGTATTTTCAATTTATAACATGTGGGGCCTTTTTACTGAAAAATATGCTATGTTCTGATCCCTCCTCCAGTAGACAAGACCGAGTAGATTTGGTGGATTGGTAACGGATCAAAATGGGTAGTTTCTAAAATAGGTCAAAACTGCGGGTCGGGTTAGGCCAAAATGCTTTTTTACCTTTCCTGGAATGAAATTGTTTTTATTTTAGCACTTACCTTATTGATCAGAGATTTTACAAGGGGTCTTTGGATGAGCATCTTGAATGTGCTTATGTCAGTATGTGATAGTAGATAACAAAAATTAGAGAATCAAGTGTAATAAATGAACTCTAGAGGATAACTGATTGTTTGGAAAATTTATCTTATTATAAAATTAATCAATTATATATGACAAAAACAACATATTTACGATTAAACGAGAGACTTCTTATGAGATTGAAGTAACGGTGTCTAGAATTAGGTTAGAAGAGATGTTTACAAGTAATTGTATTTAGTTTTGCTAGCAGCCTGTTGAACTAAACACCTAAATGATCATATAATCACTAACATGTTTATGCAAACATGAACATGTTATTATTACTACATTCAGGTAACGGGTCAAGATAGGATAGTTTTCCTACCCGTGCTTCTCTCGCAGGTAATCATGCACGTGGTAGTGTTCCTAATCGGTTTCGTGGAATGCTGCATGGTTATTTATGGAAAAGTCAGGTCCAACATGCATCGTTGCCTATGGTAAGATGATAATTTTATTATTGCTTACTAATAGTAGTAATGTATATTGGTTTTTTATGCAAGTAAACCTTAATATATACTATGGTAATTGAGCATCTAATTCGTTTTAGGATGTGGCCGAATACCAAATGCCACTTCTTCATGAGATCGAGATTCGCTTAAAGAGTAAATGTGATAACTTAACTGACGATTTTATAGATGACTTGGGTTAGTGTCTCCCACTGTCACCTTCCTTTTTATTTGCCCCCATTGTTCCCCATACTGTGATTTGCATTCTGTTTGGTGACGTGTTAAGGATTGCTTAATCAGATTTTAGGGGATGTTTGGATTTAATGTTTAATAATCTGAATCAGATTTGGTAGAAAATACTCAAGATAGTGTTTAGATGTGCCATAATAGCTATAAGAATCAGAATATATACCATATCATTTAATCTCGTCTATTTCCATAGGTGTTAGAGCGGATACTTGGTGTTCTTAATAAACTTGTGAAAGATTTGAAGTTGCAACATCAGCATAAATAGGTGAGAAAACTACTACTTTTTTTTTCTTTACTATACATGATCATTTCCTACAAGACGAGTACACCTTTAATAAGTTGCTTGAAAGGCGTGCTACATTGATGCATCAGTTGTGCCCAACGAAAGTCAGTATGCAACCTAAGTCTAATGGATCTCATATGCTTCAGCAGTTAATTGATTTTTCAGTGTTTGAATCTCATTTAACATGATAAATAATGAAGAACAATTTGGAAAAAAGTTCTATGTTTGAATATGTAATTGCCGGAATCATTTATTGCTTTGATTGTCATTGTCACTCTTTTCAGTGCACAAGTTACCTATCATGAAAGTATGGAGGAAAATGTTATGGCATCACCCTGAGCCGCCAAGAGGGATCAAGAGCTTGCTGTTACACAGGGACTGGAACCAGAAAATAATGTTAATTCACATATAATGAGCAATAAGGTTAATTTGAAGATATTGTACTACTGATTATAAAAGGCTATTGAACTTTGTTTCTCTTAAGGTGTATTCCATCCTTTTTGACTTATAGAGGAAAAGTGACAATATATCCATTTGAACAGTTCACTGACTTTCAAAGACAGAAAATATACTACTTGGAGATTAATGTCATTTGCAGGAAAGAAATGAGATTTTGCTAAGGAATGGTGGACATTGTATATGAAGTTATTTAATCAAAGAAACTATTTGAAATAGTGGAGATTGTTAATACGACATTGTTTGTGCCAGATGAGTCCTTGCTTATAAAAACAATCAGATGCAAATAGGTTTTAACGCCACCATTTATGCACTTCATAAGTTAATATGCAAGCTACTTGCTTTTAGTTGTTGTAGAAAAACTTGCAACCTACTAGCTTTATCTTACATGTATACATCACAAGTTTATCTTACATGTCTTAAGGAGAATTTGAACCGACCGTTTAGTTTGAGAACTTTTTACACAAAATGTGGCCATTGAGTATAGTTTTGACTTTTACTAACATGCTAAAGGTACATTTACTTAATAAAACAAATATTACGTATATATCTTTTTGTAAAATTAAAAAAGTAGCATTCTACCGCTATACCAACATTCAAAAAATATGAGTTTGTTCAAAAGTGCTTGGATATTGATATTGATATTGATTGCGAAGATTTCATATTTTTAATACAAGTAGAACCATTTAGTACACGTCAAGTTGTTTGTTTTTTTAATCGATATCAATACGTAATTAAAAAATTAGAAAAAATCTCATGTGTGCACGGGCATCCTAAAATGAAGGCATGTATGAGCTAAAAGAAAATATATGTTTAGCATGTTAGTAAACAAACATGATTGAGCAATCCATAGTTTTACATCCCCATCGCCAACGGGGAAATGAAAAAGGTTAAACATGACCCACATTAACCGATTTATGCTGGAATTTAAAATTAAACCCGGTCAAAATACATTATTCAAAAAATTAGAAGAAACCCCGCGCGTGCGTGGGCATTATAACTAGTAAAATAAATATAACAAATACAATTTATTTATTTATTTATTTATTTATTTATTTTTTGGGACGGCAATTTTTTACAAACTATATCACCTATCTCACAAATTCGATCTTACATGTCTTCAACAAGACTTGAATCCACAACTTTTACGTTGATGGGTCACTCACATACCACTAAGCCACACATACAATTTATTAGACTTTTAATCAACACTTTAACATACTAAAAGACTTGATGTATATAATTGTGAAGTGAAGAAAACACTCACTCGTTTATACACTTATAGATTAGTCAAATGCCTAGGGCAAATACATCTAATCTGCTAGATTTAAGATTCAAACCTCATTTGAGTGAATGTTTTGGGTGACGAGAGGAAATGATAGGAGAAGGTAGCGAAGATATCTCAGTTATACCACGTCCTCACAAAAAGAGAAGAACTTACCGTTAACTTGTCTAGATATTTCTAAATCTAAATATAAAATGCGTAATTTTGTACATAATTTAGTAAACGAAATTTAATCTTTCTTAAGATGAATTTGTACACAATGAGAACAATTCATATACTAAAAATAAAGTTAGTAATATATATTTCTTTCATGATTATTAAAAGTAATCGGTTTCAATTTTGATCATAAATTTTTTTTCCTTTTTTTTTTTTTTTTTTTTTTTTAATTTTCATCTAGTCGATTCATTAGAATGAGTGTAACAAAGGAGAGGACCCCTAGTCGTCGAACACTACGGCACGTCCCCTCTTAAGATACCACCTAATGACCACGCATAGTGGGACGACTTTTGCAATGGTTCAGTGGTCTTGACGACCAAACGGTTGGCACATAAATTGAAGGATTTGGTGGTTAATTTGATGGTCATTACTATGATTGTTTGATGAAAATTTTGACAAATGAAGAATAAAGTCAAACTCTCCCTTACCTAGCGATTTGGGCGATCCTCGATAACAAAACAACCCTAAATTGATTCTTTAAATCTGATTTGTCTTTCTCAATCTAACACTTACGTTTCGATATTAGTTCCATCTATTTTATATTCATTCTTGTTATTGTGCGCCTACAATTAGGTTTTAGTTTTTTTAGGGTTTGTTTCTTTTTCATCGCAAGGGTTTTGTCACGTACACTTATTGTTCTAATCATTCTCGTCGTATCTAGGTTTAATCTTTAATTCTTTATATGTTTAAAGGCATGCTCATTTTTGTTGCATTGATTTAGGGTATCATATTGTTTTCTAATAAAACAACTCATTATGGTTTATTGTCGGTTGAAGTAAGTTTTTATTTTTATTTTATTTTTATTTTTTATTTTTTTTTTTTTTTGTTGTTGTCTTGTTACTGATACTGATTTCAGATGTAAGGTATATGAAATAGGGTTTTTGGAGTTCGGGATGGAGAGGAGTAAAAACTGCGAATAATGATGTTAAAGGGGTGAACATAGATGACCATGATGTTGTTGTTGAGGAAGACACGAATGCTAAGGCTAGTAATGTTCATCATGTTAGTGTTAATAAGGAGGATATGGGTTCTATTGCTACTAAAATCCAAGATATAGAACGTAAAATGCTTGAGGGTAAACTTGTGTTAGTGAAAGATGACAGGGTACCTTTGAAACCTATAACTGCCGATAGTCAAGATAGTATTTTGGAGCCGTTTCCAAGCTTGTCTGATTCATTTGGTTCCCCTAATACGTCTGCTAAAGTGGATACTGCTGGTGATGAATCGAATGGTGCAAGGACCAGGTCATATGTTGCCCGTCTTAATGGTGATTCGAGTAAGAAAGTTGCCAACTTTCGTACCTTAATCGCCCATGCTGGTAATGTAGTTGATGTTTCAGCTTCTAAAGAATCATTCCTACAGGTTAAAGAGCATTTTGAGAACACTGTTTATGGTTTTTTATGAGTAAAGAGTTTTTTTTATCATTTGGTTAAAGACTATGTTAAGAATGTGTGGAGTAGATTTGGTCTTGTTTGCTCTATGATGAACTCGAAAGTATTTTGTTCTTCAAATTTAATTCCAATGCTGGTATGGAATCAATGCTTGAGAATGGTCCATGGATGATCCGTAATGTTCCATTGATTCTTCGCAAGTGGTCTCTTTGGTGAATGTATCTAAGGAAGACTTTAAGAGTGTACCGGTTAGGGTTAAACTCCATGATGTGTCAATCACGGCATTTACGGATGATAGATTGAGTGCTATTGCTACAAAAGTTGGTACCCTATTGATGTTAGACACTTATACAACTTCAATGGGTATGGAATCTTGGGGTTGGTCCAGTTTCGCGAGAGCAATGATAGATCTTCATGCTAATGTTGATGTTGAGTTAAAAGATACTCTTGTAGTGGTAGTGCCTGAAATTAAAGGTAGTGGCTATATTTTACATTCAATTTGTGTTGAGTATGAGTCGGAGGCGACTAGATGTTCAACTTTTAAGGATTTTGGTCATTTGTTGGACCCATGTCCTAACAGGATTGTATCTGATGTAAATGTGAAGACGCAGCGACATATTGTTAGAGGTCTTCTTGTTGATCCCAAGTCTTGGTTAGTCTATAGACATGTGACTGCAAAGAAGACGGAAAACAAGCAGGCTAAAGCGAAAGGTACGCATGCTAAAATAGTTGGGTTTGGTATTAACTCTCCTTTGAAATCTATGGGTGATGTGGCTAGTTCAAGGGCTACGGAGTTATGACTTCAAATCCTTTTGATGTTCTTAATATGTTTGAAAAAGATGCTGAGACTATTCCTAAGGATTCAATTAATTCGAAAGGTGACGATGGGAATGTAGGTAATAGTAATGTTGTTAATATAGATAATAAGGATAATGATAGCAAGAATGAAGTGGAAGATGATGCTAATGATACCGCGATATTTATAGCATCGACAAGTTCAAAGGCTATGAAATTAATCCTAAAAAAACGTTGGAAAGATGACTATGATGATAACTCTTATAATGATGATGAGTGTGAAGATTTAACGGAAGAACAATTAGCTTTCTGTAACGCTTATGATATTAAGGTTCATGGTCATACTAGGTGTAAGTAGTATATTTAGTAGTTTTTCATAAGATTGGCCCGTCTTTATTATGATTAGTTTGCTTTGAAGCACAAATTGTGTGTTTCCAATTCGCCTCTAAATGAGTTGAGATGTGAAATTCAGTCGCATCCTAATTACTTAAATGATTTTTAAAGTAATAAATTTACCGGGTGTAACAACATTTTATAAAAAATAAAATTTTGACAAATAAGATAATGTATCACTAAGTTGAGGATAATAGATGTGGCCTTTATTACCATATATTTGTAGTAAATGTTATGGCAATAATAAGTCTTCTGATGTGAGTGACTGATGAACATATGATTCTTTAGCTTGTAGGAGTAGGATGAGTTGTATCCTTAGTTCTATTTTTGTTGTAGAAACCGTGTTGATACAACCTTTAACACAACAAATATGTATACAGATGGGGCAGTATTATCCGTATACTTTTACCACTCTTACCTCCCTTTTTACCTAAATTATTACTGTAATATGATAGGACAATTTTTTTATAGATTTTTCTTTAGTATCTTTTGTTTTTACTACTTTTAAAATGTCTAATTTTATATTTTATATTCTACATTTTTTTGGGCACTTTTATACACTTTATTAAAAATGGCCAAGACACTTTTTATAGTTTTATGTTGTGTATTTTTTTGTGTTTTACATCTTTTTATTTGTCAAGTTTTATATTTTTGCTTCACAGTTTTTTAATAACCTATGACATACACATTTAATTAATGTACATACATGTTAGTATGCATACCTCTTTGTGAGTCCCTTTTTCAATATGTAATTTATGGATAAAAGAACACCAAAACTTTGTTAAAGGTTATCTCCGATCATGTTATTCAAATTATCATTTTTTTCATCTTTGAAAAATGAAGGATTAAAACTCATCTCTAATCATGCTTTAAATTTGGAGAAAATTTTGGAGCATTGCTCAAAATCCTTCATATTCAATATCTATGATTTGCTATTGGATCATAACATGGTTTTTTTAATTAATTAAATATAAATATGTGTAAAGTTGAAGTTTCAAGAATAGATTTATTGTTTTGGAGGATGAATGTTGATAAATGATTTTTTTTAGAGAAATGATTGGGAGACCTAAACTCATGCCTAATATTATGACTAAATCAGAATGTCACTTTTTCATTGGTTGTAACTGAGGGACTCACTTTATCATAAACCAATGAGATAATGACACATACTTTTAGTCACAAAATTAGGCATGAGTTTAGGCTTCCCAATCATTTCTCTTTTTTTTAAAGGTGAATTTCTTATAAAGTGCTTCGTGTCGCGGTTCGACAGCGGGAGGTCTAGACTACGTTGTCTAAACCGGGTCCGCGCTAGAGAGCTCCCTCGAAGCGGAAATGCCTATTTCAAATACCCGATGGGGGAAAACCCCCTACTAATCCGCCCGAAGGCACGGCAATTAATAGGGGTAAACCCTTGCCTTTTCCAAGATTCGAACCTGGGGTTATCAGGCTCAAACCCCTTCATTAAAGAACTACCTTGAAGGAAAATCCCTCATTCAAACCCCTTGCAGGATTTGAACTCAAGACCTCCCTCCCCCAAGAGCCCCTAAGGACTCCAAAGTGGCCAACTAAGCTAAGCCAGTTAGTTGAATGTTGTTAAATGATGCTTTTTCATTTTTCAAATTTGATGATTTATAAAAGAAAAGAAAAAAAAAGGTCACAGATGGCCTAAAAATGTGATTGCAAGGTTTTTGAACTAACAGTAGAAAACCAATAGTTAAAAACACCCTACGAGTTAAAATTAGGGAAAGTAAATTGGTTACTAGTACTAGTAATATTTTTCATTCAGTTTTTCAAAAGAGAAAATTCTCTAAATGCCCAGTTGCCCAAGAATATTACCTCAAATGCCTCACTTTTTTTTCACTACCCTTAATGCCCCATGGGCAACTCTATCATATATTTGGGTCCACTTTGTACTTATAAAGTACAAATCTAAGACTTGGTCAGTTGAGCAACTTTGACCTACTATATTGGGCAACTGACATTTTTTGTCTTTTAGTGAAAAAGCAAAATATTTATATTTTAATTTTTAAATACATATAAGTTGGGCAACTTGGCCCCACACATATGTACTTTTGGGCAACTCTTTATAAATATCACTCTATACCAGACAAATACACCTTTAATAAACCAAATTATACCTCCAAATTTTTTTTTATTATCCTAATACACCTATTTCATTAAATACAAAACACAAAATACCCAAATCATCCCACACACAGACTACTGCTTACCCCACACACATCTTCCCTCTCAAACGCCAAAATTCATCCGCAACTTGAAACAGATCTCCTTCTCTCTCAAACTCTAGAATCCAACGCCCTAATCCTACTCCCTTATTCTGCTTCCACATAAAATCAATAGTTCTTCTTCCCTACGATTGCAAAACGGAAGCCCTAATCCAACTGCTCTTCTTCGTACAATCAAATCAATCCCACGCATATTCGTACAATCAATTGCTTTTCTTCCACATCTCAAGAATCCAACGACGAAAATGTTTGATGCAAAGCTAACGGTGAGATCTAGATTAGAACATATTGCTACAATTAAAGGTGCATTGAATGTGAATAGAACCAAATTATTTAGAGAAACTGTGTTTGGGCCTTGGTTAGATATTCCTAAGTATTCCCCTGACCACCACTTATACAATTATTTATATCAAAATGCAGTTGAGGTGTCAAAAGTTAGTGATTGTTGTCCACCTTTAACTTTTGTACTAGGTGATAATGTTTTTGATTTTGGCCGTGAACAATTTAGTCTTCTAACTGGGTTTTGTTTAGGACCCGTAGATAAAAGAGAAAGTGACCACGGGCATGTTGTTAAGGGTTTAACAGATAGTCCTTTTTTTGATCGGTTGTTTCCCGATAAAAAAAGAATTAAGAACAAAAAAGTTAAGGGTGATGACCTTTTGGCGTTGGTAAAGTCGGCGGAAAGGTGGGATTCGTTATCCGATGAAGATGCTGTGAGGGTTGCTTTGTTGGTGATTGCAACATTTGTATTTATTGGTCGGGAAGGAAGGTTTAATGTTCCTGACCATTTGCTAAAGAATGTTGAGGATTTTTGTGTATGGAATGAGTATCCATTGGGTGAATACATGTGGGCTCATCTGTATAAAAGAACGGTGAATGTTGTTCCTAGGCATCTTGAGGCAGAATCAAAGAAGCCCGTTCCAAAAGATCCAAAAAAAAGAACAAACATACACTCTGTATGGATTTACATGGGTGTTGAAGGTTAGATTTTACTTGTAACATACATTATTTGTGCTTGTATATATTCTGATGGTTAATCTAAATAATGTGTTCATTGTTATATTTGAGAAACATAGATAAGCAGAATAGTCATTCAGGCGTTGGAATTGTTCCATAGGCATTGTCATTGTTCCTTAGGCATTGGCATTATTCTGTAGTCATTGTTCCTTAGGCATTGTAAGTCTTGGTGTAGATTTAAGGATGTTATGGTTGATGGTTTCGCACTAGATAAATACATAGAAACGATTTGTAAACGGTTGGTTCAAACCACTGACAATGTCGCTTCATCCACTGCTAGTTCAGAAGAACCCACTGCTGCAACAACACGTTATGTAATTGTATCCCCTGTTACTACAGATACACCCACTGCTATCCTAACCACTGCAACCATAATCACAACCACCATAATCACAACCACTATTTCTAACTCTTAATTCGTTGTATTTGTTTTTTCAGATTTGGATTATGGAGACATTCCCAAACAGCTCCCAGTTTTGGACCAAAGACCCAGAGAAGATCCTACGTTGTCTAGCTTGGTCAAAAGTAAAAAACTTTGAAAAAAAATTACAATATTTTATTTGATCCGGTAAGTAAAAACCCAAAATTAGTTAACTGTTGTATGTTTTTATTGCATTTAGCATATCAGGTTATCTCCTTTGTTATGTAGGCTGTCAGACCATTACAGAAGATTGTACCAACAAATGCCGAGCTGAGTTGTCCGTGGTACATTCGCAGTATGGAGTACATCCGTGGACTTGATTCCCAACTTGTCGAAAGAAGAGAAGAGTTGGCTGACCAACTGATGGTGGAAGAAGAGGAAGCTATGGCCGATGTGGATGTATGCGGTAGAATTCAAGCCGATTTAAATGTTCATTTCTGTGACGCTGATGAAGTTGTTACAGAAGGTCAAACGTCTAGTGTCAATGACAAAGCTGAAGAAGAAGAGATTGTTGCTGGGTTTGGTGAAATGTTTAATGTGAATGAGCCTGAGAAGGTTGAAGATATTGTAGTCGGTAATGTTGAGGTTCCAGATGGGAACAATTGTGACAAAGCGGAAGCGTCACATAACTTGGATAAAGATGTCATTTGCGCCGAGCTTGTGTCCATTAAGTCCAGGGTTGGTAGTATCGAAGAATGTGTAGGAGACGTTTGTGTAACACAGATAAAGAGTGAGATACAGAGCATTAAAAAGAGAATTGGGGTAATTGAGCAAGTTTTAGGAATAAAGTCACAAGATGATGTTGGTGATAATAAGGTAACAAGCTGTTATTTGAATTTTTTTTACTTCATTCCAACAAAATGGTCTCTTTTGAGTGCCTAAGTAAGTTCACTTTTTTACAGGTGGAGAGTGTTGATGCCAACAAACCTTTGGCTACTTCCGATGCACACACCCCCATCAGGACCAATGTAGGATCCGATGACAAGCAGAAGCTGTTGTATACGGATTCCAAGGAGTTTACCGGACCTATAACCCAAGTTATGAAAGTTGCTTTATCGGGAGGTCCTGAAGATGCTCATCATTCCAAAAATATAATGCATGTGGATAACAAATTTGATTATGCCGCCTTACCGAATTTGAATGATGAGTTCTCAGACATTGCTTATGATGGGTTTGATCCAACTCCTGTTGACGTAAGTATATATATATTGTTTTTTTCCCTTCTTTTACTTTTTTCTATTTCAATATTAAACACACATACCTTTTATTTAATCTTTATCTAGGAATCGATGGATGTGAATGGTGCGGAAAAAGAAAATGACAGGGCGAAGGGTAAATAAATTGTTGTGTGGCGGCCACCTCTTTGGTGGGTATGGTTTGTGCAGTTTACCCTTAAATTGTTAGAACCGCCTATGGAGCAGGAGGCTTTACAGGTAGACAACGTTTATGATCCGGCTGCGCAAGGGGCTGCACAAGTAGACACATTGGATATGGAGGTTGACGAAACGGCTATGGAAGGGGCTGATACACAACCTGTTGAAGTAATATGCCCTGATTATGAGGATGGGCAGGATGTTGTCAAGGTACATTTATTTATCTTATCATTTGTTAACAACAATGCATGCATAATAGTAGTACAATCCCTTAAGACATGACAAACATAACTTGAGCAAAGACATTATTAGCAACTACATCACTTTTACAAACTAGGAAATATCATTTAACTTCTTTTTCCTTTTTTCTTTGAATCATCATTACACTTGTGCAATATGCTTGACTTGCCTGTTTGGGTGTCATTCGTATTTAGTTGCTTCCGAACATTAGTTTTATGGCTACTAGGACCAACATCTTGCGGATTGGTTCCCAACATTTTTGATTGCTTAGAGTTACCACCGCCAGTTGGTTCTATAACTTCTTTTTGAGCGATACCGTATATCTCTCTTCTTATGTCTTCTAGCACTTCAGCTGGTAATCGGTAACTAGCTTCAGCATTTGGCCCATATAATTAATATATCTCAGGAAACATTACCTCTCTTGCTACCTTTATTGACCACTCCCTTTCATCGTGATTTTTCTCAAACCTAACTCTTTTAGAACTCGACATAAATCAATTAATGTGATGGAAATATGGTTATGAAACTGCAAATAAATAGGAGCAAATATGTCATGGAAATATGGTGAACAATTAGATCATGGTTTCGCTATTAAATAGACACCACATGCTAAGTCACATGTAAACAGTTAAAATATACATAATCAACTTTGCAGAGGATTTACTTTTGAAAATAATAAAGGGCACTCAACAAACAGTCATGATTTGTTTTACATGTCCTTAAAATAGACACCACATGCTAAGTCATGATTAAAAATATTTTATGCCGTAGAATATCACATTTCCACTTTACTTCAGTTGAGTATTGAAGTTATTTAATTATTGGATAGTAGAGCTGTTTGTTAAAAGATGAATCATTTTTTTATTTAGGCTGCAAATATCATATTAGTTTTCAACTCGCTTAAACAGAAGAGGAAGCCAGGGAGATATTGCACCTCACCCTATACTACTCCACCAGCCACTACTCCAAAGAGAAGGCGTTCAACACGGATTAATTGTCAAACCCCATCCCCTCCTAACGCTCCAGATTTTGATGATACATTGGAACCGTTTGTGGAGGTATTTGACTGTGTCAACTTATATGTCTCTTACTTTGTAATACAAACATTCACTAAAAGAGGTAATTTGTTCTAACTTAGAATATGTCGAGAACTGGAAGGGGGAAGAAAAAAACAAAAAAGGTAACTGTGCCATGTTCCGTTCAAAATTTTTTGAAAGTGAATAATGGTACTAGGTTTATTTTCCCATGGGGAAATGAAGACACTATTGCTTATCGCCGGTTTTGGGACTGTTTATTGGCAACGGGTGGTAACAAGGATGAATGGCTGAGGGACGAGGTACGTATAAAATCAGTTGTTAGTATTGTACCATAAATATTTCTTTGTGATTCCCACTTGTTTTTAATAATGTGCCCAAATGTATAAACAACACCTTGACCTATGGGTAGATTTGATGTGGCATTTCCGACCATCAGATGCCGACTGGGCTATGGTGGGTCCCTTTTTCACACCTCAAGTCGTTAATGACTTCGTACGAAGCTATTGGGCAAATGGTGTAAAGTACCTGGTGCCTTGGGCTGATGTCGAAAAGGTATTTATTTCTTTCCATATAGCCTTACGTATAGTATTGTGGTTTTACTAGATTGTTCATCGGGTGCGTTTTGCTGATGTCGTAAATGATGTAGGTACTATTTCCAATAAACAAACCTAACAAGCACTGGGCGGTAGGAGAGCTGCATCTACGTACGGGGTGTTTTGACATTGTATGATTCGTTTCCAGACTTTACAAACAAACGAATTTGGTGGAAGGATACCATGCCTGCAAAATTTCAATATTGGCTGCCAAGATTACTAGACGAAACGGGAGTGTTTTCAGCAAAAGGCATAGATATCAACACTTATTAGATTAGCTTTCAAAAATGTGTTGACGTCCCCAACCAAACAGGTCAATACGGTGACTACGGAATATGGGCTTGCATTAACCTATATAGGCTGAGTCATAACATGCCATTAAAGTCTGACGATCCTGCAGAAACAGCTCTTGCCTATAGCGAAAGAATGTTTGAGTACCTATGGAAATACAAGGTTGAGTATGCTGGTCATTGACTATATTTATTACAAGTTGTGGTATCGTCAACTCTCATTGACTAAGTATGTATATAATTGGAACAGAAAGGTGTTAGATCATAACATGCCATTCAAGTAGCTTATATTGCTTCTATCATGGGCATATGTACTATGGTTATTCTTTGTGTATGTATAATCAATTGTAGTAACTACTGGAATGATAAATTTGTAAATATCCAAAATGTTTTGTGAAAGTTTGTAAATATTATTAGTTGATATTAGCATTGCTTGTTTAAATGATAATAATCAATACTATAAACTTACTACATATAAATTATAATATTACATTTAAACCAGCGTCCAATCTTCTACTAGCCGTGGTTTCATCCTACTAGCCGTGGTTCCATCCTACTAGCCGTGGTTTCAACAGTTCTTCTAGCCGTGGTTTCATCCTACTAGCCGTGGTTTCAACATTTCTTCTAGCCGTGGTTTCATCATACTTGTCGTGGTTCCAACAATAATTCAATCCATGGTTTGACCCACCAGCCTCCTCAGCCTTCTTATTAGATACACCACCCATTCTACTTAACCTTCCTTGAGAGTTTTATTGCCAAAGGACCTTGTACACCAGCAATCTTTTGAATCTTCAAGAGCAATTTATCTATCATTGGATTTGTTGATATGGTTCCTTGTGGATCAAGCGTCGCTTCCAACATTTTCCTGGCAACAGTTTTGGACAATGGATAGTGTTTATCAATAAACATGAAAAACTTATCCTTAGTAGATTGTACAGCATGTACTCTGGAATGCTCATAAAGCATCCATTCAACTACTTCAAATTCTTTCCAAAATTTGTCCACTGGATTAGGTTGACACATGTTTTTCATTGATGTCTACACGAACCTTGCTAATTCTCCAGTTGGCCCATGCTTTCCATATCTAAAATCAATGACTTTCCATAACTGTTCCAAATCCTCTTTTAATAGAAAGAACAACAAGCTTCCAAAATCTACGTATGTACTTCTGCATCCATCTGCTCTTGTTATTTCAATCACTTCTCTACCATTTTCAGTGATTATTTTCAAATCATGAACTGGCTGAGTTGCGCTTAGTGGTGTAGGATTAATCGGCTCTTGTCTATCACTCACCGTAAGATACACACCCATTCTTTCTTCCCTCTCCATCTCTTCATCCAATTTTTGTTTTTTAGAACGCACATTCTCCAGAATTTCTGCTTTTCGCTTTTGTTCGTTCTTGATCCACTCAGCTTCTTTCTCAGAATTCATAGGATTGAAATCATCATTCATTCTTATCCAACGTTCATACAGCTCTTCAATCTCTTCGTACGTGAATTTTTTTAAATCCTTGCCTTTGCAAAAGTCCATGTGCCTGAGAATCTTGATCATTCCATTTCTCACTTGAGCCTTAGTAGGAGGTTTGTTATTCTTACTATTATATTCTATGACACTTCTTTCCTTCTGCATTTGTCTCGCCCTCGCAGCCAGAACCTTAGACCTTGATGGAACATCTAATAGTGCCCATTCTTCAGTACTCTATTCCAACTTTAGCATTTCATAAGCCTGAAGAAATGCTTGTTCCACCGTTCAATCACTCTCATACTAGCTTCATCATCTTCTTTCTTTTTTTTTTTCAAAAGCAAGATGTTCAGCCTTAAATTTTTCATATAAGTTTTTTGATAATTCATGATCATGTGAAATCTGATCCTCCTTACTATCAAATTCAAGTTCTTCTTCTTCAGGTTCAGAAATAGCTTCACCCTTTCCTATGTCTGGTTGACCTACTACTTTCTTAACTGGCTCCCCAATATTCAAACTATTAGCCAATGGTTTATTTCCAGTAGGTTCAATTACAATGGGAACAGGTGCAATAACAGAATCAGGAATTGCTAAGGTTCTACATAAGTTCAGCAGTGTACCTGCAACCTCCTTCTCAACTTCCTTCACCTTCGATGGTGGTGTTACAGTAGTTGTGATAATCGTACCATCAATGGTTGTAGTAGCAATATGTGTATCTGAATTAATTGTCGATGAAATTACCTCTGAGGTTGCAGCAATGCTGTCATTTGTAGTATCACTCGATAGAGCCTGCACAACTTCTTCCTCTTCGTCTTCAACTACAACATTCAAAGGTTCTACCACTTGTTCTTTTCCTTCCTCTACCAATTCTGCTTTTCCAACCTTCAAACCTTTAGCCAAAGGTTTAGCCAAGGGTTTAGGACCAGTGGGTTTAAGTATAATAGGAAAATGTGCAGTACCCGATCCAGTCCGACTGGGTAAGGTTTTACATAAGTTCATCAGGGTACCAGCAACCTTTTTGTCAACTTCCTTAGACTTGGGTGGTTTTGTGACTGTGGTTGTCATTAAGGTGTAATCAGTGATTTCATTTGTACTACCAGGGGATTCAGCAACAATAGGAGTGGTTGTTTCCTGCCCCACTTCTTCCTCTTTGTCAACTACAACCTTTAAAGCTTCAAGCACGGCTTCTTTTCCTTCCTTGTCAGTAACCATATAGTCACCACCATGATCTCCACTATCGAAATCCATCTCAACATCCATGTTTACATCCTCCCCTGAATTAATGCTTTTGCTCCTCCCCTTTGAGGACATGGCCTTCTTAGTCATGGAACCCTTCAGTATGATTGTTCTTGGTTAGGTATGCAACGAGGTTGTGTGTGGTGCAATATTCTTTCGGCATTGTGTGATTTGGATGTAAAAGACATTTAATTATCAGTTTGGGAGTGGTTAGGGTTTGTGTAGAGCGCCAATTTCAAGTGTTTAAAGATCAATTATTTGATAGCGCAGTGATTTGGGGATTATATACTTTTAGACCAAGATGTTACATAACAGCCCCTTGAGTTTCCATTTTCATCAATACTGCACTAGCAGTGGTTCGAAAGATACTAGCCGTGGGTTGCCCACACACAGGGGTGGTTAGAAATATACTACCCATGGGTTGCCCACGGCTATCCGTGGTTACAAATGTACTAGCAGTGGTTTTCCCACAACCAGCAGTGGTTAGACCACGTTTACTCCACAACAAGTCACACCTTATTCACATCTTAGGATAAGGATCCTCTCATGTTTATTTGAACATTAGAGGTAATGTGTTTGTTATAATTGTACATTGTCATCATTGCAAGACATTTATGTTATTTTAATTCAAATGTACTGATAATGTTTTAAAATGTACCTTTTTTAGGGGTCATTTAAGCCCTTATTTGATCACTTTTGTATCCGTTATTACTTAATATTGTTCCTTTTCACTTTTTAGGTCTCTTGAAGGCAAATTGCTGTAATGGCACTTATTTGGACGAAAAGGCGCGGATATACGAAGAAAATGGCCAAAGTCAAGAATCGAGACACTCAAGCTGCTGAAACACAAGGTGACGGCGTCACTGCTTAACTGCGACGCCGTCGGAGCATTTTGCGACGGCACAGAAGCCAAATTTCCTATTTTCAAGTGACGGTGTCAGGCTTTAAAAGAGTAGGCCGTAGCAACTCAGACGTCCTAGATTTGATCCAGACGGCGTCAGAAGCTGAAGAGGACGGCGTCATAAGCATAAGGTGACGCCGTCGCAAGACTAACGTGGCCAAGACGAAACCCTAATGATGGCGACCCGACGGTGTCACAAATCATAAGGTGATGTCGTCGCACTTGTAATCTTATATATAGAATCCGAATTTTTCAGTTTTAGTGTGTAGTCTTTTGGAGTAAAAACCTAAACCGAACCAAGGCTGTCTTGTACAGTATTTTAGGGTTCCAAACCCTATCTTACATCAAGATAAGTGTTTAACTTCATTAATTCAATAATGTCTTTGATTATTTGTGTGTATTATTGCATGTTCTCCATGTCCGGCTAATTTACTTGTGTGTTTGCTTAGGGAATATGAAACTTAATTATTGAATATTGATTGGTTGTCTCTTATTTTAATTGTTAATGATATAGTAATGCGATAGGTCATTCGTTGTGTAATTAATGCTTGATTAATCTTTGTGAACCTTAGGCTATAGAACTTAGAGCGGTTGTAGGCTAAACCATCCAAAGAGGCCTTAGAGTTAGAGTTTATAATCCCTAGAGGGTTTTGTAGACGAGACCCTTTGGTAAGTTCAAAGAGTTAGGGATAAACGCATACCCTACGACTTTAGACACACAACGTGATTAATAATAAGGACGTGAAAATTCAACCATCGATAGGAGATAATTAAGGAGTAATAAAACCTAAGTGAGCACATCTTTAAACTATCATACGAGCACACAATAATTAGACATAGACTACATACACCTTAGATTAGATAATTAGATAAGTAGAGTAATCGGTAAAAATACCAACCCCCAAATCCAAACCCCGAGATTCGTACCTTTCCATTTCCTAAAAAAACATAAAAAAGATAAAAAATAATCTTCCTCAACCCCAACCTTAGCGTAGTAACTTCTCACTAGCATTCCTATTCCCCTAGAGAACGATATCAATACCCGTGGCTTACCCTAATACTACACTACAACGATTAGGTTCACTGCCTAGGGTGTTATAAAACTTGCTCGAAGAAAAGGAAGTTCCTTTGACCCCGAACGACGCGTGTAGCGTTATCAAGTTTTTGTTGATGCTGCCGGGGAATAGAATAGCTAGTTAGTAGTCCACCTCGTTTAGGTTTCTTTGCTTGATTCCTATCAAGTAAATTTTTCTCATTTTTAGCTTCCTCGTAGTCTATCCCCCTTCTTCGTGACCTTTTTTCGTAACCCCATCACTTTTCATCATGGAAGGTAATAACCAACCACCATTCATCAACCTACCACCAAATGACCCGCCAAGAGCCCGTACTCTTGGTGAATACTCGAGACCAAGCCACCTAGGCTATAGGAACACCATTGAGCTTCCCGACCAATCCCAAACTACGGCCCTGCGATCCGACACCATCCGGTTGGTGCAAAACGGATGTGCATTCCATGGACTTCGTTCCGAAGATCCAAATCAGCATCTAAGGGATTTCCTTAAAATTGTCGATTCCATCGACCTTGATGCTACTACTCGGGAGACCACGCGCCTGCGTCTCTTCCAATTATCTCTACGGGACCAAGCTAGTAATTGGCTTGAGCGACTTCCCGCTGACTCCATCTCAAGTTGGGATGATCTCACCTCTCGCTTCCTTGCTCAATTTTTCCCACCGGGGAGAACCACTAAACTTAGGCGAGATATCTTAACGTTTCAACAACGTCAAGGTGAATCTCTCTACAAATCATGGACTCGATTCAAGGACTTACTTCATAAAGTCCCTCATCACGGCATTGATCTTTGGCTCCAAGTCCAAATCTTTTATGATCATGTCAACTTCCCCACCAAGCGATCCATTGACCAAGCGGCCGGTGGAAAACTTAGTGATCTCACCGCGGAAGAATCATGGGGCATAATAGAGGACCTTGCTCTCTATGACAACGAAAGTTGGAATGACCCCCCGTGAGTTCCCTAAAACCGTTAAGGCAATCTCCTTGCCTCCCATTGACTCACAATCTTCCGACCGTAGGATGATCGAACTTGACGATTAAGTTAAATTCCTAATGAGTTCCTACGAAAATCCTAAGTCTTTACACCATGTGAACAAAGTTTCTTCCTCGTGTGAGCCCTTTTGTGATCCTCATAACACGCGCACTTGCACCCGATCCCCCGAACATGCTTCCGTTGACTACGGATCCTTGCGTATTAATGGAACAGGAGGAAGATTCCCTACAATACCCGGACCTAGGAATTTCAATGAAACCCGAGAAGCATGGAAGGGCAAGCCCGACTTCTATTGGGGACAAACCAAAGAATTCACTTCCAATGATTTTTCATGGCCCCCATCTCAACAAAACAATTAGGGGGTGTTGCAACACCTAGTCGCATCCCAAGAAGCTCAAATAGCTAAGCTCTCGGACCGTTTTAACCAACAACAAGCCGAGATGGATAGAAAGATAGATAACCTTTTGAAAGCCATGACCAATAGTGATAGGAAGGTTAATGCTATCTCAACTCCCGAGCCTTCCGGTGTAGAGATTAAGGACCCAAGTAAGCTAGCTAAGCACGTTCAATTCGTCAATACCATCGCCTTAGTGAAACCTAATAGAACAAATGACGAAGAGGACCATACACTTGAGAATAATGAAACAAACGAGGAAGTAGATGAAGTAGACAATGACTATTTCAATAAGTTTCCTACGGAAGAAGAGCTATATCGCCACCCTCACTTAGTGCGTGACCTCCGTCACATGTATGTTAGGAAAAGCCCTAGAATCAAGTTTGGGAACCCTTGGAATCTTAACATACCATGTTGCATAGGACACCTTTTCGTGGCAAAGGCCTACATTGATCGCAAATCCACAATCAACATAATGACTAGCACCTACTATAATTGGGTAATGAAGAAGCCTATTCCAACTAGGCAAGACCCCGATAATCCTAGGGTTAGGTGCAATTTTCTTGGTAGAGTTAAGGGATTGCCCGTTTATGTAGGTAATTTCACGTTTCCTACGGACTTCATAATTGTGAATGATATTAGTACGGCCATAGATCCTAGCTTGTCCCACGTTATTCTAGGAAAACCTTTCATAGAAAGCACCGGGATGACCTATGACCCCTCTTTAGGAATAGTGCGATTCAAATATGAGACCGATAACATAGCTTACCAAATGCCGCTTAAGATTGAGAAGTTTTCATCACTCTCTAATGATGAAAAGGAACTTAAACTATCGGTCTATTATAGGATTGAGGAGGATAAAGAAAAAGGAGTAGATTATGTTATAGCTAAGATTTTCGGATTCTATAAGGATTGCTTGAACCTAGGACCGAAATATAGGACCGAGTGGGGAGAGGACGAACTCTTAGAGAGGTGCATCATAGGGAACTTCTATAACATGGAATCCCCCAATAGAGACCGTCATGAGAAAGAAGATGGCGGTAATGAAGTCACGTAGGAGCACGACTACGAGTCTAGCTACAAGACTCTTAAATAAAGAAAAGCGCTTCGTGGGAGGCAACCCATGCTTAATTGTTTGCTTGTTAGTGTCATATAACTTTTAGTGATTGCTTATTCTCATGTTTAAATTTGTAAAAATGCTTTATTTTGTTTTTAACCTCGTCTTAATTGCATATAAAGGTATTTTACATAAAGGATAAGTGTAAGGAGGATTATACACGTTTTCAAAAAAACGTAAATATGAGAATAACAATTCATTAAAAGATATATATGTGTGTTTGTTCGAGTCAAATGCTTGTATCGAGTCATAATGGATGTTTTGCAGAAATTTTTCCAGATTCCAAAGATGTAAATTTTCCAGAATTTTTTCCAGAAAATTGCAGACCAGTTTTTGTCAGGATAACCTGACGGCGTCAGTATCGTAACCTGACGGCGTCAGGAAGGAGTAAAAACAACAGATTACTTTTTTCTCGTTTTCTGAGCTACTTATAAATTTTTGGAATGTTCCACGTCTTAATTTTCCTGAAATTCTGTAAACATCCATTCCACAAGCATTATATCATAGTTTAGTCAAGTCTTATATATATTATTACCGCCGATTTTACGCAAAGGTTTCGTTTATTTTCTTCAAGTGTGCAGGTTTTATTTATCAAGAAAAAGAAACAAAAGATTGGAAGGAGCTTTTCACGCACACATTCTTCTTGGAAAGGATTTAACCGCTACTTCACACACGGATCCTACCGAGCTAATCAGGGGAGTACTAGTTTCTTTCGTTTTTAATTACCTTTCATTATCATAACTTTGATACTTTCGGGGAACATTGGGGACAATGTTCAGTTTAAGTGTAGGGAGGGAAAATAAAACGGGAACTTTGAAACTATGCTTATCCTTGATTATTTGCTTTGTCCAATTGTATTTGTGTAATAAACCATGAGAAAATGTCGGTTAGGGTAATTTTGGCACCAAATTTAAAAATTTTCATGACATATAGGAGTGGGCCATTAGTCTTAACAAAAGCGTCTCATGGATAGGAAGTTGCATGACTAGCATAAAAACCCTTTACCACCTAAATTCCACCCAAAATGTGAGGATCGCCCTTAGATTAGTAGGAATTAAAAGCATTCATCTTTAATGCTTAGAGTGTGAACCGGTAGTATATAGATTCTAGAACTTGTTTTGTGATGCATTCCGAGATTGCTAGTAAGACTACACTTGTGTAGTTAGGAATAACTAAATGATAAGAGGCATTAGGATAACCCTTGTTTGATACCCGTAATATAATTACTTCTTCCACATCGGTTGAGTAATTCCCCTACACCCTTTGCGTTGTACTCATCTTTAGTACACGATACCCCTAGTTAACCCCTCAGAGCCTATCCTTTTCGCGGTTCTCGTGATGTTTCGGTTTTTCCAGAATATCAATGAAGAGCATTGTTTACACCCCACCCCCAAATATACACCCAAATCGCCTTAGCCTACCATGTATGCACTCACTTTTAGTGCATTATTGTTATCACCCTAAACCCTTAGTTCAATTATCTAGTTGCTTGCATGAGTTGCTAAGTCGAGTCATATCCTTTGTACACAGTTTTGGGACGATTGAGACTCATGGGAAAAAGTTAAAGTTTATGAAATGATTAAAAGGGAACGTTAAATTCCCTTATTTGGGTAATAACATACCCCAAGTGTTTTGATCTTTTCAATTCGGGTCGAATTAGTGTTAGAGTAATAAAAACTCAAATGTAGGGATGTGCCTATAAATCCCTATCATTTTGATGTTACCGTAGAGGATGGTAGAGTAAAAAAAATCGAAAAAAAATAGAAAAAGAGAAAAGAAAAAAATAGAGTGTTAAAAAAAAACATACGGGCTTCCATCCTACATCTATCCTTTAAATTTATGTTTGTTTTTTTCAGTTACCTAGAGTTTAGAGTGTCGAGTCTTGGCTTAGCAACGCCATTCTTCGTATGCTTATAACATAAAAGATTTTTGACTTGCCACCACTAAATAATCTATCCCACCAAACCCTTTGTTTCCCTACCGTAAGCCTAACATTACAACCCTTTAAAGACCTCTTTGATAGTCTTTCCTAGGTGCTTACGCCAAAGCGATGGAGGTTTGATATATTCTCAAGCATATGGTAATCTATGTACTAGGACCGGTTAATGAGTGTTTATCTTCCATTTCCAACTTGTTATATTTCATATACACCCGAGAGAGATGTGAGTATCCAAACACCCCATGTGAGGTGCTAGTATGTAATTTCCATGCTTGTTATGACTTTTGCAGGGCTTATATGTGTTGTGGACTATTTTAAACCAATGCTTCATGACCCTTAACTTATAAATTAATTGGCTAAAAGCACATTTGCTTGAGGATAAGCAAATACTAAGTGTAGGGATATTTGATAAGGTTTTAAAATATACCTTTTTGAGGGGTCATTTAAGCCATTATTTGATCACTTTTGTATCCGTTATTACTTAATATCGTTCCTTTTCACTTTTTAGGTCTCTTGAAGGCAAATTGCTGTAATGGCACTTATTTGGATAAAAAGGCGCGAATATACGAAGAAAATGGCCAAAGTCAAGAATCGAAACACTCAAGATGCTGAAACACAAGGTGACGGCGTCACTGCTTAACTGCAACGCCGTCGGAGCATTTTGTGACGGCACAGAAGCCAAATTTCCTATTTTCAAGTGACGGTGTCAGGCTTTAAAAGAGTAGGCCGTAGCAACTCAGACGGCCTAGATTTGATCCAGACGACGTCAGAAGCTGAAGAGGACGGCGTCACAAGCATGAGGTGATGCCGTCGCAAGACTAACGTGGCCAAGACGAAACCCTAATGACGGCGACCCGACGGCGTCACAAATCATAAGGTGACGCCGTCGCACTTGTAATCTTATATATAGAATCTGAATTTTTCAGTTTTAGTGTGTAGTCTTTTGGAGTAAAAACCTAAACCAAACCAAGGCTGTCTTGTACAGTATTTTAGGGTTCCAAACCCTATCTTACATCAAGATAAGTGTTTTACTTCATTAATTCAATTATGTCTTTGATTATTTGTGTGTATGCTTGCATGTTCTCCATATCCGGCTAATTTACTTGTGTGTTTGCTTAGGGAATATGAAACTTAATTATTGAATATTGATTGTTTGTCTCTTATCTTAATTGTTAATGATCTAGTAATGCGATAGGTCATTTGTTGTGTAATTAATGCTTGATTAATCTTTGTGAACCTTAGGCTATAGCACTTAGAGCGGTTGTAGGCTAAACCATCCAAAGAGGCCTTAGAGTTAGAGTTTATAATCCCTAGAGGGTTTTGTAGATGAGACCCTTTGGTAAGTTCAAAGATTTAGGGATAAACGCATACCCTACGACTTTAGACACACAACGCGATTAAGAATAAGGACGTGACAATTCAACCATCGATAGGAGATAATTAAGGAGTAATAAAACCTAAGTGAACACATCTTTAAACTATCATACGAGCACACAATAATTAGACATAGACTACATACACCTTAGATTAGATAATTAGATAAGTAGAGTAATCGGTAGAAATACCAACCCCCAAATCCAAACCCCGAGATTCGTACCTTTCCATTTCCTAAAAAAACATAAAAAAGATAAAAAATAATCTTCCTCAACCCCAACCTTAGCGTAGTAATTCTCACTAGCATTCCTATTCCCCTAGAAACGATATCAATACCCGTGGCTTACCCTAATACTACACTACAACGATTAGGTTCATTGCCTAGGGTGTTATAAAACTTGCTCGAAGAAAAGGAAGTTCCTTTGACCCCGAACGACTCGTGTAGCGTTATCATGTACAATAATACTTTATCACCATGAACATGAGAGGATCCTCATCCCACATTTTAATACTTTATCTCCATGAACTTACACAACAGCCCAACTGGGTTTCCATCTTCATGAAAATGCACTAGCAGTGGGTTGCCCACTTCATGCGGTGGTTAGGAATGCACTAGTAGTGGGATGCCCACTACCATCTGTTCTTATAGTAAGTGCTAAATACCAAGTCAAATAGTCAATGACTTCATTTACTACACAACAACTCACACCTGGAAAGTGAGTGAAGGGACTTGCTTGCCCAAAACTGTGGGCTGTTATTGGGGGACAAGGAGTTCAGCAGAAGATGCCAGCATGGGCCATAGCAAAGAGGCCATAGATGGTTTAGGTGGTTAGTGGATAACTCTTGATGTACTTATTAGATGGTTGTATGAATGGGAAGCATCTAGCACTGCATCCGTTGATGCAGTTTTATAAATTAATGAATAATTTCCAAGTATATAAGCCTGGAAACAAACATGCAAGTCTGGAAAGTGAAATATATGAACTTTAAAGAAGTGAATTACATGTTTTTTTAAACTAAGATTAAGTTTTGGAAAGAAACATACAAGTCTGCAGGCTGATAATCTAACTTTAACTAAATTTATCCTTCATTTTGACTGTCCAAGGTGACCTTATTCTATCTTACAGAACAAATCCTCGTGTTCCTGGTCTTGCTGCATTCTCTCTTCCATTTCTCTTTCAGCCCTATCTTGTTCGGCTAGTTGTTCCATTATTGCTTCATCTTCATGCTGCTTAGTAATCGACTTATCACCATCAACATTTCCATTTATTTTGTTGTGCTCATCTTTATTCTTGTCACCTCTTTCCTTGACAGCCAACGCACCTTTTTCAGCTACGTCCTTCTTAGATATTTTGTTAAGTTGTTTCCTAAATATTTCATTAAGCACGTCATCACATGGTCGTTCCACTTCAAAAGACAAACGCTTATGCACAATCCTTGTTAATTATGTAAAAAAAAAATTAAAAAAAATTAAGGATCCTAAATATATTACTAAAACTAGTTATAGCATACTAACAATAGCAATGAATTTTTACCGTTAGACATTACTACAAATATGAAATTGATATTACTTAAACAATCTATATGTAGTTGGGATAAGTTACTAGTTTCATCTAGTGGGCAGTTGGCAAGTTTAGGCAACTTAATAAATTTTTCACATAACACAAATAAATGTGTATCTTAGTAAATTTTAGGCAGTTGGCACAAGTACAACATTAATAATAAACAATCACAAATGGGTGGTTCATACTTAATACACTTATTAAAGTGTATCTTTGTTGATACACTAATTTTGGGCAACCTTAGAAAGTTTACATTGTTGGGCAACCTAAGTAAATGCACAAGTACAAAGGGCTAGTAATTTGCACTTGGCTTACTTAAAAGAGTTTACTGTAAAGTCCAAGAATTATTTCCACCTAAATTTGTTCAAAACACAACCATGGATTACGATGACAATTCTAATTTTAAGGTTTATTTAGTGCATCCTTCATCTAAACATGCAGCTAAACTACCTAAAAATATCACTTTCAATAAACTAGTGGCGTATGTGAAGAAAAAGGTTGACGGTGTGAAAGACACACAAAATGATAGAGTCAGGTTATCTTACAAAGATGGTTCCATGGAATTGGACGTTGTTGATGATGAAGACGTCCAATTCTTCATTCATGAACTATGTTGTAAGAATGAGCAAACTCAGGCTCTGTTAATTTCAACAAAAGAACCACCACCTTCAGAGGTAAAATCATCATCGGCTTCTAATCAATTATCATTAGACCTGAATTTTCCGCTGATTCACAAAGATAGTTATCATTACACCCCAAAGGTCGAAGAGACCTTTTTTCACCAACCTGATCATTCATTCCTCCGTCGCAAAGAGACTCATTTAAAAATATGCCCATGCCACCAACTGCACCACAACCAGAATTAAAAAACATCGATTCCCAGAAAACCGATACTATTTTTTCGAACATAAAGAATTTTATAATAAACAGAATGCATGTTTACTATTGGAAAGAAATCATTACTTGAGCGTTTTGAATACAAAGTTATTAAATCTGATCCCACGAGGTACAGCGTGAAATGTATAAATGAAGGCTGCTCATGGAACATATACACCCGTAAAAAAAACTGGATAGCACATTCTTTGTATCTAGCATCAACAATGTCCACACATGTTCAAGAACTGAATTACATCCTAATCATCGTAATGCGACAATGAAATTACTTAGTCAGTTGCTAATCGAAAAATTGAAAGATAATCGGAGGGTATATACTGGAAAGGACATACAAAGAGATATGAGTCTTGAATGGAAAGTAAATATTTCTTACAAACGAGTTTGGGGGGTAGGAATTTGGCATTTGAGGTGTTGAACGGTAAACATGAACAATCGTTTGAGCAGTTAGCTTTATATTGTCATAACCTAAAGCTAAAAAACGAGGGGACTGTAACACACATCGATACAGACGAAGCTGGAAGATTTAAGATGGTTTTTGTAGCATTTGATTTTGCGGTAAGTTTCGGGCACATTTATATTAATTGTTAGTATTATTATTTTTACTATTATTATTATTATTATTATTATTATTATTATTATTATTATTATTATTATTATTATTATTATTATTATTATTATTATTATTATTATTATTATTATTATTATTATTATTATATTAAGCTTTAACGTATACTAAGCACTAATATATACTTAACAATACTAGATTCGGAGTTTTATAGCCTTCATGCGGCCATTGAGTATAATTGATGCTGCGCATCTGAAAGGGAAGTATCTAGGAACCAACATGCTGGCTGTTGGTATGGACGGAAATAATCAGATTATTCCAATCGCTACCGGGGTCGCACAGGGTGAGACCGTTGAAGCCTGGACATTGTTTTTGGGGTGGTTGAAAGAATGCATTGGTGAAGTGCCTAATCTGGCGATTATTTCAGACAAGCATCATTCAATAACAAAAGATTGTGACACAGTTTTTCCAAATTGCTTTCATGGTTATTGTTGTCGTCACTTGATGATGAATTGCAATATCACCCGTAAAAAGCATAAGGCTTTGTACTGGAAGGTGTGCAAAAGCTATACAACTGAAGATTTTGATAATGCAATTTCCAAGCTTCGTGCAAAAAAATCAGAAGCCGTCAAAAAACTTGAAGACGCCGGGTATGAAAAGTGGTCAAGGGCATATTGCAGTGGAAAAAGATACAATTATTTGACGTCAAACAGTGCGGAGTCAATAAATTCATTAACAAGGCACGTTCGAAAGGTACCAATAACTATGCTCTTAGAGTACTACAGACGGCTTCTACAAGATTGGTATTTCGAACATCGCGAAAAATACTACGGTATAACTATATATTCGCCGTCTCTCATTTACTTGTTCGATAAATGTTACCTGATGTATGTTTATTTTGTAGACGCACCGGAATTTGAACTTACAAAATGGGCAGCTAGGAAGGTTGAGCAGAGAATGTTGAAGAGTGCTAATTGGGAAGTAAGAGGCATTGCCATGTGTGTTGTGTACCAAGTTCTAGACAATCGTCATAGTCATATTGTTGATTTCTTAAAGAATGAATGCAGTTGCAGGTACCTGCAATATAAAGGTTGTTTATTACGGTAAATGTTGTTTATTCGTGTAACAGTTTTTGATTACGAACAACGTGCAGTAAATGGCAACTTTCGGGACTACCATGTGGTCATGTGTGTGCCGTGTGTAGAGAAGAAAATTTGACTAACTGTAACAAATGGGCGGAAACATGGTTTACAAAAACTGCACTCAAAGGTACATATCATGAAATGGTGTATCCTTTGGAAATTGAGTCAGAATGACATGATCCGGGTAACTTGCAAAAGGTTAAACCGCCATTGATGGACAAGAGGCAGGCAGGAAGACCTAAAAACAAAGATCGCTTCCCATCAAAAAATGAGGAGCGAAAAGTTAGAAAATGTGGGAGGTGTGGCACCGTAGGGCATACCCGTGCAGCATGCATGGAACGATTGGCCAACAAAAAGGTAACCTAGATTGTTCATTCAAATGTATATCTAATACTGTTTTTTAGTATTCTGACAAGATAGGTTAAATATGTTGTCAGAAAAAAAACGAATAGTAGGACAGACAATGGTAAAGAAGTTATGCAAGAGATGGCACCTGAACAGGGAACGCGTAATCCTAGGTCAGGTACTCATTTTCAATTGAAAGATGACCCAAAATCGCAAGTGGACGACGAGTATTTTCAAAATGGGAGAATTTACCAGGATTGGGATGCCGTACGTTGGGATGGTGAACCAAGTAACAACGTTTGGGAGGGTTACGTAGATAACTCTGGCATTAACTTAAATTCACTCCCTGAATCATCATATACATATCACTTGGATGATTTCAATAACATGGATAATTACTAGGTCAATGTTCTCTTTATTTAACTAAGGTAATAGTTGTTAAATGGTTGTGTAAGGCTAAGTATGTGTATGCTTAAAGTTAAACAGTACTGCATTTTAATGTATTTTTCTTTAACCAAGTATTTGTGTATGAATGTTTCTTTAAGTTTTATGTTCAAGGGCATGGTCAATAATTGTGAAAGGTTAGTCAATGCAAAAGGCCAGTGCAAAACCAGCTAGCATTTGCCTGTTTTGGATGTTTGTTCAGAAATAGTAAATCTTGTGAGCATGTGTAAGTGAAAAAAAACAAATATAGTGACAATATGTGGATGGGGTTTAAAGCATTTGAAAGGCTGTAATTTTTTATTGGATGTTATTCAATAATATGGGAGCAGCTGTGCATCATGTGACGGACTGAATTATGAGGACATGGATTGGTGTGATGAATTAAAATATTAATAAAAGATGTAATTTTAGCATGGAAAATTTATATGATAAAACAAATGCAGTTAACAGTAATGTATGTATTTGCTGCTTGCCTATTTAAAGACAGCAAACCCCCTTTTTTAGTTAAGCAAACCCCCCTTTTTAGTTAACCAGTTTATTTTTTTTAATTTGTGATAAAGTATTGGGATAAGGAAATGTCTAGATTTCCTAGGTGTGATAAGCTTAGAGCCGATGCAAATTCTAATAATTGGCCTGATATGTTAGTGTTCTATTGCTACCAAGCCTCTGGCGAAGATGTTCGTATGGCACAACAATTGAATGCGCTTGCGGGAAGATTGCTTCAAATCACTGAAGAAAGGCTTAGCTTCATTCAAGAATTGGAGAGTGTTGGAAACAGGCATGCTCAAAAAACAGCATAATATTTGAGGGGGGTAAATGGTAAAGATGATCAAAAGATCATGCAGATGTGTATCCTTTCACGGAAACTGGAGCTGAATGCTTCCAACAATGGCATCTTTATCGAGAAACTCAGGGGCTTGATGGATCTCTAAGTGTGTGTCTACTAAGTGTGTTCTATGTTGTTTGTTGTTTTTGCAGTAGTATGTGTCCGTTATCTTATTATGAGTGTTCCTGTAGTGCTTGTGTGTGACCCATGAAAAGCGATTGTAAGATATTGAATTGAATAAAATGGGTTGTTAAATTTGTATGAATTAAAAAAAATTTTCCCTTCGCACTTTTATTTTAAATTGTATTTTGAAGTGGTTATCATAACAGTGTGTGTATATGAAGTATCGTTGGGTAGAATTACCTCAGAAGTACTAGTTGCAGTGGTTTCTTATAAACTAGCCGTGGTTTCTTCTAAATAGCTGTGGTATCTTCTCAACTAGCCGTGGTTTCTTCTCAACTAGGCGTGGTTTCTTCTCAACTAGCCGTGGTTTCTTCTGAACTAGCCGTGGTTTCTTCTCAAGTAGGCGTGGTTTCTTCTCAACTAGCCATGGTTTCTTATTAACTAGCAATGGAACCAAGGCTATAAGCATTCTTGAAACCACAGCTAGAAGGATCAAAGCACTGATGAATATGTCATTTAAAAATATGTTAACAAGAAAATTAATAAGTAGTAGTAAATAAGCCACCATGAAAAGGGCACTTATCTTGCAAAATGAGAAGAATTCCATCGACTAAATTCTTTAACTTTGCAGCAGTTGTTTCTTCTGAACAGGTAGCGGATACAGCAACATACAGCAAATTGAAAAGCTTTTCATTATTTAAAGATAACAACACATGAACATTAATAAGTTGTAATAAAAGGCCATCATGAAAAGGGCACTTATCTGGCAAAATGAGAAGCATTCCTTCCAATAAATTCTTTAAATAGAGCTCGATACAAAAAAACGCAAGCATGCGAACACTTTTAATGACAACGATATTAACAAAATAATACATCCCTGTTTGGGGTTCACATTAATTAAAGTAGTTGATACATCAGTTTAGAATTACAAAATTCCTCCCTTGTTACAAATAGTTAGAATTACAACTAAATATGGCAACAACATGACTACCAAACACATACTCTGTGTTTGAAAAAAAAATTAGCCATATGCTCACGATATGCAAGGGCAGCCTGTACAGGGTGGGTCATCGACGGCCAATGCCTTCCCATGTGACAATCGGTATAAGAATATGCATACCCAGATACCACAATCACCAAACAGAGTCCCCTGATCTGGAACGTTGGGTGCATTCTTGAAGGTAATTGCATATGTTGTCGGATTTATACCTTTCTTCTGGAAGACACTGGCTTTCTCTAGAACGATTGGTAGTCCAGCCTGTGTATACATCCAAACATATTTTATTATTTTACATACCAACTTAACACAATACATAACAAATTAAATGTTTACATCTGACACACTGAAGCTACAGCAAACACTGAAAACATAAACTACGCCAAACTACAATGAAACCAGACATCCTAATAAGCCGCCATATCACGGTGAGTCTACAAAATAAGTGATTCACGTAACGGTTTGAACAAAAAGGACCCAGTAGCAAGCTTGTATAGTACAATAGTTGCGTTAAATCCTTCTTGGTTTCCAATTTCAAGTACAGGGTCGTTGTTGTCGTCAAAACCAATTAATTTAAGTGCTATTGGAGTGGTAATGCTAAGAAGCTGTGTAGCAGATGCAATCGTACCACCAACAATCGTTATAACCCATATAGAGAAAACAGAACTGACATCCCCATGAATGTTTCCAGAAACCACCAGATTGTCTCTTAGGTTTGAAACATAGAACGGTAAAGGAAGTTTGCCTATTAATTCATCAGGTATGTCCAGGACTTGGAAACGGTTGGTGAGCAAGTCAAAAGAAACAATCATGTTGGATCGATGTACTCTAACCAAACTAACTTAAATAGCTTGTTAAGGTTTAATAACCTCGAATAAATCCTAAGTTATTAACAGAGAAACACTGAGCAAACTCTATTAAGTATTCGGAATTTACTTAACAAAGCTAAGAAGAATAACTTTAACTTAGAACGATTTTATTAATAACTCTAACCCTGCTTATTATGCAGATCTTTATCAACTCTAATAATATCAAACTTCTCTCTAAAACTCTAATAAAATCACGTACATCTTATGCCAATCTAGGGGTCCTTTTTTAGGCTCAAGGATACCCTAGTCGGTTTACAATTTATATCCTTGTACGTCAAGTAATCTAATATAGAATATTCTAGAATTATAAGGCTTTCTATAAACGAATAAAACAGTTCTTTGTTCTTGCAGTACTTTGACTTCATATGCAGTACTTTGACTTCATATGCAGTACTTTGACTTTATCTTTATCAGTACTTTGACTCTTTGACCTTTCCAGTATTTTGTAGTTTACAGTACTTTATCTTTCTATAATACTCTGTCAATCTTCAGCACTTTCATATCCCAACAATCCTCCTCTAACTTGAATTCTACTTGTTTGACTTCAAGTTCCTTTGTGAATTTATCTTTATCAGCTTCATCTTATGTTTTTGTCTTCGGATTGTATCTTTGTAGTTTCTATGCATAGTCAAAGTATCTTTAGAAATATTCTTTTACAGCATCATCCAGCAAGCTCCATCTTTTCAGCAACACAACAACATATGACAATTTGTACATTAATTCAGTTTAAGTTGCAAACTATTCTTATCACTTCCAGGTGTGTTAACTCCTGTGAGAGGTGAATCATTGAAAATTTAATGGATTTAGATCTCTTTACCAAAGCCATTAACTCTGGAGTAGCCAAATGTTTTGGTGTGTAAGACCATGGTACACTGATAACCATATGATTTTTAGCAAATCATCAGCTATCAACATATTTGTTTTGTCTTTACCAAAAGCTGTACCCTTCTGGACTAGTTAGTTCTTTCATCATGGTGAACTAATTACCATATAATGGTTTTTCCACATCCTTTACCACAAGCCATTTTCTTATGGGCTAGCCAACTCTTCACATTACTGATATGGTGAGTTGATTACCATCCAACTTATTAGCAAGTTGTCAACTAAAAACGGATTTGATATATCTTTACCAGAGCCGTTTGCTCATGGATTAGTCAATCCTTTTGTAACCATGGTGGATTGATAACCTATAGATATTTCATCTCAAAAACCATTTATTCAACCTTTTGTTTCAAAATATTTGTTACTTAACAAAAGTTTTCTTCAAAAATCACTTAACTGGTTAAAAACTGCAAGCAGTACTTTGATTAAAGTACTGTTTGATCAGCAGTACTTTGAATAAAGTACTGATTTATCAAAAATAATTTATTCAATTAAGTCTCATACCAGTTATTCATTGTCATCAGCAATAGTAGTCCAGTTGATAAACAAATTGATGACCATACAAGCAATTTCATTAACTTCTTCAACTTCCATTCCATGCTCTAGCATCCTCCTCATAAGATCTACTGTAAGAGGATATCTTCTATCTGCAAACATATGAATCATTGTACCAGTTTCCAGCTCTAGAACATGAACTCCAGATTCTTCAAATAATCTCAAGCAAACAATTTCCCATGTCTCTTGATTCTTCCAAATTTCATCACTGCTTTGTTCTTCAGTTTCCCATGCAATTGTGAGATCTCCAAGTAAAACTAAACCAATTCCTTCTGATGGATGATGTTCAAAATATTCTTTCACCACATGATATAAATAGAATAGATCCACTCTATCTATGATATACAATAAATCCCATAGTCTGGTGATCACTCTGAAGCTTTCATCTTCTCTATGAAACATCAGATAGCTTCCATCTTTAGATTCCATAATTTCAAAAGCAATAATCTGAGATATGTTCATCTTCATATCAACATCTTCTTTGGAATATTCAAAATCTACTATTCTGAGATAATTTCTTAATTCATCCCTAGTTTCAGATCTTAACTCAACTTTTACTTTCTTTGAAAACTGTTTATCTTCAACTTCAGTTTTCCTTTTTCTTTTTAAACTTTTCTTTCTTTCTGCTTCAGTCCAAGTAGCTTCATCTTTATAATCTTTGATACTTGCAACATCCTTCTTATAAGCTTCTGTCTCAGCATCATATAATCTTTTCATATCAACATGCTTCAGCTTCTGCAATCCTTTATATCCTCGACTTTTCAAATAAGCCATCATTGCATTCCTTTCTTTAGCAAGATTTGGTTTTCTAGGCATAAAAGAAACAGGAACAGGTGACTCTAATTGTTCACTAGCTTCAGCATTCAATTCTTCTTGCAACTTCTTAGCTGCTTCTCTATTCTAAGCTTCTTCAGCTTCCTTATCTTCTCTATCTTTAGCATTTAATTCTTCTTGAATTTTTCTAGCTGCTTGTTCATTTAAAGCATCTTGAGCAGCCCTTAACTGTGCTAAAGTTGGTTTCTTATTTTTTACTTCTACCAAACACCTTTTCCTTTATCCTTAGGATCAATAGCAGGTTGAGAAACACTTGGTTGTTCCTCTACAACTTCAGAATTAGTAACAGCCCTTGGCTTTGATAAATCATGCAATATAGTTGAAATTAATTCATCATCACTTGTAGTTCTTACAGGTTTAGGTATATCAGCTTCTTCTGGAATGGCAGTTGTTGAGGGACCAACTTCTTCTTCTAACACAGTAGTTGAAGGACCAGCTTCCTCTTCAAAGTCTAATACTCTTGGTGTAACCAATTCTTGTCTGTGAGTACCAGTGAAAGCAGTACTTTGTTGTTCAGTACCTTGATCTTCAGACCTTTCTTCTTCAGTACTTTCAATGATAACATGCTCTTCAGTACCTTGAGGTTCTTTCTCCTTAACAACATCTTCTTTCAAATTCTTTTCTTCTAAATTCCTCCCCAATTGGACAGAAGATTGTTTGTGAACCTTTGTACCTTTGGTTTTCTTCTTAAACTGCCTTCAGCGCTTGTTTTCTTCCTTAACCCATAAGCGATAATGTTTGATAAAAGGTGTAACAAAATTCTTTAACCTTTTATATTTGAGCTTCAACCTCTGAATCTGTTTCGCTTGAGCCTCAATAGTCTTTTTCAACTTGACTAACTCCCTTGTCAAAACATAATTATCCAATGTTAAACCTTCACGAGGTATAGTATGTGGATCATCTCCTTGAATTGGTGAAAGTTCCTCTGGTTGAGAAACAGGAACAGATTGTTGTGGAGATGGAGAAGGTGAACCAGCAACATCTTCTTGTTCTTCAGTACATGGGGAAGCAGTACCTTGAGATGCAGCTCCTTCTTCAGATGCAACACTTGGAGAACCAGTACTTACAGATGCAGTACTTGCAGGTGCAGTACCTTCACTTTCTTCATCATCTTCAACATCAGCTCTAACAGCTTGAACAACTTCCATCATAGAAGTAGTTAAAGGCGTATCTGGACCTCTAAATAGATCACTTCTTCTCGCCATAAAAGTAAAAATCTTTGCTTGTTGTACAATAACAGGAAGTAAATCTGTAGGCTTCGGTACATCAGCAAGTTGTTTGTTCAAGAAAACTTGTATAAACCTAGGATACATTAACCATTTCGATCCATGAGTAATGTGAGAAAGCATGCCATCTATAATAAGCCTTGAAAAATTGAAGACACGATCTGTAGCCAATCCCACCATAGCAGAAGCTATATTTGATCCAATTTGCTCCTATGAAGTACTTTTAGCACTAATACAATGAAGCAACACATGTACTAAAAACTTCCATTGAGGACAAAATAGTTGTTTCCTGAAGGTTTGTTCTGTTAAAGACCCTTCATAACCAAGGTTCCCAAAAGTTTCCCAAATCAACTGCTTATCAAAACGAATAGCCCCTTCTTCATCATTAAACAATAAGTATTCTCGAATAGATGCTTCAGTAATCTTCACAGTTCTTCCAACAACTGTAGCCCTAATATAAAATTCATCATTCACCATATTATCCCTGGCAGTAGCCCAAAATTCTTGAATCCAAGGTTCAATGATATCCGACTCCACTAAAAGAGCATAACTGATTGGTGACCCAGTAAGATAATTAATAATATCATGAAAAGCCTCATTATCTTCAGTCTTGTCTAAATTCGCCACCATGTTGTGCTTTGAAACAGTAGGACGATTCGCCATGGTTGAGTATGTAAGCACAATTAAAGAGATAATCGAATAATAAAGAGATGGTGAGAGAAATATGGAAAAGATATGAGAATATCAAGATGAGAGGGAAAATCGGAAAGTAGGTATATATAGATGAGATTTGAAAAATTACAGCCCATAATAACAAAGTTACCTTTAGTAGAATTACCCCTCAATATGACCGTTGGAATAGTACTTCAATAAGACAAACAGTACTTTCCACATGTGCAGTACTTTCCCAAGCAGTACTTTCCAAGCAGTATTTTCCAATAAAAACAGTACTTTTCCAAATTCCTTTGTATAAGCTAAGCATACATAAATATCCTCCCCTCAAACTATGCACAGGACTATACTAATACTAAATAGTCCTCCCCTTAAATGTAGCTCAGTAGTTAATCATGTCTATGCTCACCACCAAATGATTGAATCTTGAAACATCAAAGCCTTTGGTGAGTAAGTCAGCTACATTATCATCCGTGTGAACTTTGACCACATTTATGAGTATGTGCTCATAACAATCTCTGATAAAAGGATGCCTAATCTGAATGTGTTTGGTCTTGGAATGATAGACTGGATTCTTCACAATACAGATAGTACTCTCATTATCAATATTGATAGGAGTATTCTTGAAGTTGAACCCATAATCCAAGAGTTGATTCTGCATCCACAAAACTTGTCCACAACAACTTGCAGCAGCTACATATTCAGCTTCAGTAGATGATGTTGCTGCAATTGTTTGCTTTTTACACTGCCATGAAACTAATCTTCTTCCAAGATATTGGCATCCATCTGTGGTTGATCTTCTGTCATAATTATCACCTGCATAATCAGTATCTGAAAAAGCCTCTAAGTGAAAAGGTGAATCCCTGGGATACCACAACCCTAACTTAGGTTGTTGTTTCAAATAACAGAAAATTCTCTTCACTGCATTCATATGAGAAATCTTTGGTGAGACTTGATATCTTGCACATAAACAAACTGCAAACATGATATCAGGCCTAGATGCAGTAATATACATAAGACAGCCAATCATTGATCTGTATAACTTGACTTCAACTGGATGTCCATCTTTATCCTTTCCCAAAGAGTTAATTGATTTAATAGGTGTAGTGACAGACTTCATGTCATCAAAACTGAACTTCTTAAGTATGTCAGATACATACTTGTCTTGACTTATGAAAATTCCTTCCTTTGACTTCTTAACTTGAAGTCCCAAAAAGAAATTTAACTCACCCATTGAACTCATTTGAAATTCTTTCTGCATCAGCTGCTCAAACTCCTTAACCATAGACTGTTTGGTAGCTCCAAAGATGATATCATCAACATAGACTTGAACTAACATGATATCCTTCTTGTCTCTTTTGATGAACAAAGTCTTGTCAATAGCTCCCTTCCTGTAACCATGTAGTAATAAGAATGTGGAGAGCCTCTCATACCAAGATCTAGGTGCCTGATAAAGGCCATAAAGAGCCTTAACCACCTTGTAAACTTTGTTAGGATGTTTAGGATCTTCAAAACCAGGAGGTTCTTTAACATAAACTTCTTCTGTTATAGTGCCATAGAGAAAGGCACTCTTGACATCCATCTGGTAAACTTGAAATCCCATATATGAAGCAAATGCAAGAAATATCCGAATAGCTTCAATCCTTGCTACAGGAGCAAATACTTCATCATAATCTACTCCTTCTTCTTGTCTGTAGCCTTGAGCTACTAACCTTGCCTTATTCTTGATGACATTACCTCTTTCATCTCTCTTGACTCTGAAAACCCATCTGGTTCCAATAACTTTCTTCCCATCTGGAAGATCACATAATACCCAAACTTCTTGAAGTTTGAATTGGAGCAGTTCTTCTTGCTTAGCTTCAACCCAACTCTCTTTTGTCAATGCTTGAGCAATATTCTTGGGTTCCTCTTGAGAAATAAAACAAATAAACAGACATGTTTGATGGTCTTTATGATTCAGCCTGTTCTGTTTATAGACAAAGCTAAGTAAAGCATTATGAGGTTTAGTAAAACTCTTAGCTTTGTGTCTTGTCATCACTCAAGACGTAAAAGGACCAATGATTTGATCAGTAGGATGATTCTTATGAATTCTTAAGATTGGAGACTGTGGAACTCCATACGCATCATCCAAGTTAGTATAATCAGCACCTTCATTTGAATCTGAGAAAATACCTTCATCTTCAAACTCATCATCAGTTTCCTCTAATCCAGGCATGGTAGGATCATCCAAATCATCTAAAGTACTGTCAACTGGTGCAGCAGTACTTTATTTGAAAGTACTGTCAAAAGTACTGTGAGAATACTCTGCAGTCTTATTCTTTTTCTTTGCTTCTTCATAAGCTCTTCTTTGTTCATCAGAATAAGAATGTGCCATTACATCTTGTAAAAGCATCTGTTTAAGTGTCTCTTGAATATCTTGATCCTCAGCAGATAGTGAAGATGTTGGTATATCAGTACTTTTCGCTGGTGCCTTAGTACTTTGCTTTGGAGCATCAGTACTTTGCTGTGGATCTTTATCAGGAACAGCATCAGGTCTAATGTGAACTCCATGAACAACATACTGTGAATCTTCTCCATCATGTATAGGTTGATTTTCTTCTCTAACAGGGACATAGTTCATAGAAGGTGTTAGAACTTCAAGATCAAACATCCAATCAGGACCTTTACCTTTCTGATTCTCTTGATTTTCTAAAAACTCAACATGAAGACAATCTTGAACCTTCTTAGTGACTTTGTTGTACACTCTAAATCCCTTACTGTTGGTACAATAACCCAATAAATATCCTTCTTCTGACTTGCCATCAAACTTTCCCAGATTATCAATGGTGTTTAAAATAGTGAGAAGGCATCCAAAAGGCTTCATAAAACGAATGTTGGGTTTGTTGCCCATAAGCAACTCATAAGGTGTCTTCATCTGTGGTTTTGTGACTGATACTCTGTTAAGTACATAACAAGCATTAGTTACAGCTTCAGCCCATAATTGAATAGGTAGTTGTGAATCTGCAAGCATAGTTCTGGCTGCTTCAATCAAAGTCCTATTCTTCCTCTCTGCAACACCATTCTGCTGTGGTGTTCTTGCAATACTAAACTCCCTCTTTATTCCATTGTTAGCACAAAATTTATCCAAAAGCTTGTTCTTGAATTCAGTCCCATTATCACATCTAATACCTCTGACCTTGAGCCTCAATTGGTTTTCAAGTGCTATAATTAGTGTCTGAATAGCATCAAAAGTATCATCTTTAAATCCCAAGAAAAATACCCAACTGAATCTACTGCAATCATCTGTAACAACTAAGCAGTACTTTTTCTTGTTTATACTTGCCACAGAGACAGGTCCAAACAAATCCATATGTAACAGCTCCAAAGGTTCTCTAATAGACCTCTCCTCAAGCTTCTTGCATGAAGCTTTATGTTGTTTACCCTTCTTACACGCCAAACAGGAGTGATCATTCTTGTAAGTCTTTAAAGGTAAACCTCTAACTAAATTGCCTTTGACCAGTTTGTTGATATTCTTGAAATTTACATGGCCCAATCTTCTATGCCACTTATGTGCTTCTTTAGTTGTTGCTTTTGCCACTAAACAGGTGGCTCTTCCATAAGAGTAAAGACTCTTCATGTCCAGACTATACACATCATTGGTTCATGGTACTCTGAGAACTACCAAGTTATCATCAACAGGCTTGAATTCAGAGGAAAGGATGAGACATTCTGTGTCAGTGAATAACACATGATGCTTTTTGTCACAGATTTGGGAGACTGACAATAAGTTGAACTTCAGCTCCTTCACATATCTAACATTCTCAAAATCTATACGCCCTGCTTTGATAGTTCCTTTCCCAGTTATCCTTCCTCCATTGGGATCATTCCCAAATGCAACTCTTCCTCCACTAATAGATCTAAAATCAGATAGAATATCCTTGTCTCATGTCATACTTCCAGAGCAACCACTATCTACTATCAAATGATCTTTAAGCTCCTCTTCTGGGTTGCCCTGCACAAAGATTTAGAGAGTTAGTTTCTTTTAGGAACCCAAGCCATTACTGACTTGTGTTCCCCTTGTGGAGTTACAAACTTAAATTCTTTGAGTATGTAATTTCCACTGTTTTTCAAAACATGATACAGAATTATCTTTTGATTTTTAGCATATGGATTTTCAAAACTTTCTGGATTTTCAACAGAACTCTCTTTTGCAAAATCATTCTCTTTTTCTTGTATTATGAAAACATCTGATTCACTTTTTGTTGAATGTACTGTTTGTCCCTCATCAGTACTTTCCCTCTTAACCCATTCAGTTTTATCACTTGGTTCATGTGATCTAGATCCCCTATGTGAATTGTAGTACATTCTAGGTTGATAGTAATGAGATCTCCTAGGATTCCTATTCCAAGTATAATTCGCAGTATCTTGGTTTGACTGAGCAGTACTTTGAGAAGGTACTGCTTGTGAAAGTACTGGTGGTTTAGAAAAAGGTCTTCTCTGGTGGGGGTACCTATGGTTTGGTGAGAAGTTACTATGATTGACCCGATTAGAATTATTCCAAACTGGTTTGTTCTCTCTAGGTTTCTGGTTGGCATACCTATTCTTTGGAAATTTCCTAAGGTATTCTGAATGATGTTCACAATCCTTGATTAAATGAGTAGGACTAAAACACACAAAACACAGTTTTTCACCCATACTCCCAAAGTGACTTCTCCTATGTCTATGACCAAAACTATTGTGCCTTCTAGGTGAATGATTAAATCTGTTTTGACCAAAGTTATCCTAAAAAGGTTTAGCAGTAGTGTTTTGAAAATTTTTTCCTGAAGGTACTGCTTGTGGAGCAGTACTTTGAGTAGTAGATACTGCTTGATTTTGAAAATTAGTTTCAACAGTTTCTTTTGGGGTTTCAGACCTAGATTGACCAATAAGCTTCTTCCTAAACTCTAAACTGTCTACACCAAAACGTGAAACATCAGGTCTTATGGGTTGATGACTACCAACTGGATGTGGAACAGCATGATAACCTCTGTCTTTCTTGTACTCAGGAGGTGATTCACTAATTGAACCCTCATTACTAGATGTGTCTACATAATTAGTGAGTTCATCATCACTAGTGGTTACATCCTCAAAATCACATTCATCCTTATCACTGGATGTGTTTTCTTCTATGTTATCAAAATCCATACCAAAACCTAATCCAGTTCTAATGTATGCTCTTCTCTGTTTTTGAACATAAGTAACATGTGACAGACCAGATTCTTTCCAGGCATCAAACTTTGCTAGCAAATCATCTCTCTCCTTAGTGAGTTTCTCAATTTCAGCAATTTTACAGTTTAGTTTCTATTCACTAAGTTTTAACTGGTAATCTTGTTGTTCATATTTTTCAGCCCAAGCCATTTCATTATTTTCATGTGTTAATATTTTAGCTTTCATTGATTCTAAGGTTATTTGATAACCTGCTACCTCAGACCTAGCCTTAATACAATTATCTCTTTCATACACATAATTATTTAGCAGTTTTTGATAGAAATCATAACAATTTGAGCATACCTCAGAGATAGGGGTTGAACTTGGTGAAGTAGCTACCATTGCAAGTAAAACAGGATCATCTTCACATTCCAAGCTCCAATCAAATCCTCCATACCCATCTCCAGATTCCAAAGCAGCATGATCAACTTCCTCATCAAAAACAGTGATCCAGTCCAATTCTTCTACCATATCTTCAACTGCTTCTTCCACTGCTACCATACAATAAGTCACTGGTTCATCATCAAACTCTTCACTCCAGTCAACTTCTGACAGATTTTCTTGAGCAACCAAAGCCTTTGTTTCAGTAATGGGGATTTCTTTTAGCTCCAGCTTTGGTTTCTCAGTCATCCTAACCTGCACTTCCTTGCAAAGTGTCCAGTCTTTTGACAATTAAAGAATTTAATTTTGGATTTGTCAAAAGTTATCCCCTGTTTTGGTTTGAAATCAATGTTCTTTCCAGTTTTCTTCATGTACTTCTTGATCCTTGCAGTGATCAAAGCAACTTGCCACCTGATATTAATCTCTTCTAAAGCATCCTCATCAATCTGGGAGAGATCTTCTTCATAAACTACAGGTAAACTAGCTTGCTGAGCAAAGAAGGAACACACAACTTCATCTGAATGCATAGTAGTAGGTGGTGGGGTTTGCTGAGCATAGGAGGGAGCAGCATACGAGACAGTACTTTGAGTTGGAGAAGCAGTACTTTTAGTGTAAGTACTGCCCCTCTTTTCAGATGATAGAAAAGCAATACTGTGAGACTTAGAACTTGGTTGACCATTCATCTCATGCTCATATACCTTTAGATGATTATAGAGATCATCAAAGTCCATGACATCCAAACCAGGTTGTCCTCTGATCATTGTAGCAATCACATGCCATGTAGATGGCAAACTCCTTAGAAACTTCAGATTTGCATCTTCAACTGAAACTTCTACCTGGTATAGCTCCAACATATTGAGAAGATTTTGAAACCTATCATATGTTGCATCAAGACTCTCTCTTTCACCTACAGTGAAAGTTTCAAACTGTTGTTTTAGCAGATTTCTGTGCATCTTCTTAGAAGCTTCATTCCCTCCAAATCTGGTCTTGAGAGCAGCCCAGAGCTGCTTAGCATCTTTAGCATCATGAAATTTGAGAAGATGACCATCTGGAATGGCAGACAAGATAATATTGAGTGCCGTCTCTTGATTCCTTAAGGTTGCTGCGGGTAGGACTGCCTTAGGTGCTTTAGGTAGTCCAGGAATGTCTACAGTTTCTGGAACTACTTCATTACCATTGACAATTACATTCCATAGAGCATGGTCTGTAATGGTAATGTACTGCCTCATCTTCATACACCATAGATCGTATTCGCCCTTCTTGATGACAGGAATCCTCATAGAGGTGATGGAAGGTGGTGGAACAGAATCAGTCGACATCTTTTATGTTTTAGGGTTTCTTCTTAGTCAGAGTTTCCACACAAGCTCTGATACCACTTGTTGAATCGATGAACTCTAACCAAACTAACTTAAATAGCTTGTTAAGGTTTAATAACCTCGGATAAATCCTAAGTTATTAACAGAGAAATACTGAGCAAACTCTATTAAGTATGCGGAATTTACTTAACAAAGCTAAGAAGAATAACTTTAACTTAGAACGATTTTATTAATAACTCTAACTCTGCTTATTATGCAGATCTTTAACAACTCTAATAATATCGAACTTCTCTCTAAAACTCTAATAAAATCACGTACATCTTATGCCAATCTAGGGGTCCTTTTATAGGCTCAAGGATACCCTAGTCGGTTTACAATTTGTATCCTTGTACGTCAAGTAATCTAATATAGAATATTCTAGAATTATAAGACTTTCTATAAACGAATAAAACAGTTCTTTGTTCTTGCAGTACTTTGACTTCATATGTAGTACTTTGACTTTATCTTTAGCAGTACTTTGACTCTTTGACCTTTCCAGTATTTTGTAGTTTACAGTACTTTATCTTTCTGTAATACTCTGTCAATCTTCAGCACTTTCATATCCCAACAAATCATATAGCTGTCGAATGTGCTACCATCGTTAGCATACAACCGTTGATAACCACACCAATAGATATAACCCCCAACATTTGCTTGACTTGCTTTTTTGATTCTGATTGTGTTAGGAAGCAAGCAATGCTGATCTAACACCGTCCATTGTTTTGAGGAGAATGTGAAAATTAAGACAGTGCATGGCTGTGTTGGATTGAATGGGTATGAAATTTTTAAGAAGGTCGGATCAAAATTGTCAGGACGAATCCCAAAAGCCAAAAAGCGCTTTTCATACTCCTGTGATGTGTTCACATAGGGGACAAACGTGTCTACTGATCGGTTAATGGATGGGTTCCAAACGACCGCCATGGTATCACGTGTCTACTGGTCGGTGTGGAACTTTCTGATGTTCATATGTTTATTAACATTGTGAACGAAAGTCCGATCGAGATTGGTTTTCCACGTTACTTTCCCCATGAACAAATGAATACGGGGTCGAGTCAAGCTAGCGACTCGGGAATCAAAAACAGTAGCATGCAATATGGGTTTTCATCCATATTTCTGACTTCTTTCTATCTTTCTACCACCCTAGTGTGGGGGGGGGGGGGTTGCCCCACATGTTGTATATAAGTTTTCAAAAAAAAAAAAAAAAAAAAAAAAAAATCTTTCTAAATAATGGCCGTAGTATTTCCCTTTTACGTTCTTTGTTTCGGCATAACAGCCGGTACTTTGAATATTGAGGGCAATATTCATTTCTAAGTGTGGGGGGGAATTCTCACGAATTTTATCATGTAATTATACCGCCCAATTCCCCCGTTTTTGGCCAATTTTTTTTTTTTTTTTTTTTTTTTTGGAGTAAGTGTATTACACTTACTCAATTGGTTATCAGTCCGCCATGTCTAATAAACTAAAGGATTGGCTAATCCAGGAGCAAACGGCTCTTGGTAAAGATATCTCAAATCCGTTGACGGCTTGCAATTTGCCCAAAATTGTATGGTATTCAGCTCACCATATCCTAAAAAGTGAAGAGTTGGCTAGCCCGCAAGTTTATGGCTTGTGGTAAAGGCAGTGGAAAAACCATAATTGGTAATCAGCTCACCAAAGATAATATTGATAATTTATCTAAGAGTTGGCTAGTCCAGAAGCAAACGGCTTCTGGTAAAGACAAATCAAATCCGTTGAAAGCTGGTGGTTTGCTCAAAATCACATGGTTATCGGTGTACCATGGTTCTTACTTGAACTGAAACATTTGGCTACTCCAGAAGTAATGGCTTTTGGTAAAGAGATTCAAATCCATTAAGTTTTTCTCAAAAGATTGCTAGGGACTAGCAATAGTTTAGTGTGGGGGATTGATGAGTGTGTAAATACTCATCATTTTTAGTCAAATCTGAACTGCAAAACGTTTAAAAATGCTCAGAAATGCATCAAAATACTGAAAATATTCCAAAATTGCATTTTATATGTTTCAGATGCAAAATGTTCAAAATCAGATGAAAAATGAGCTAAGTTTGCATAATTGGCAGTTTCAGTCCTCCAAGTTTCAAAAATTGTCAGAAATAGTCCCTGAGCACATAATTTCAAAAGAAAAATCACCAAAGGTCCTTTTAAAATCATAAGTTGTCAAAATTAGTCCTTTGGTGAAAAATATCAAAAGTTTTGAGAAATTACAAGTTTGGTCCTCCAAGTTTAAAAATTGGCAAAAATAGTCCTTGGAAATTTTGAAAATGTCAGCTTTGGTCCTTATACTATTGAAACTTGTCATTTTCAGCCCTTGGAACAACTTTGCAAATTTGGCAGATTTAGTCCCTTGATTTTCAGAAATGGCAAAACAAACCCTTGTATTAAGCTTAAACCTAAGCCTTTGGACCTGCCAAACCCAATTGGACCCTGCCAAAACCTTGTGACCCCCTTCAATTTGGACCCCCCTTTAATATTAAAACCAAGTCAAACCTTTTTGACTTCCTCTTTTCCCTCCCAGTCACGGGACTCCTTCACCATCATCACAAAACCTGCAACACGCTTGCCTGCCCCCCTCCTTCATCATCAACCCTACCCTCCACCTCACCCCACTCCAAGAATGCATTTAATGCACCTTCTACCAAACACTCAACCTCCAGCTGTTAAAAACAATTTTGGCGCCAAATTTCAATCCTATGGCCAATAACTCACCAAGGCATCCAATGGTCAAAATTAATGCTGGGATTTGAAGAGAGAGGTGAGAGAAAGAAGTTTGGTGTATAAAAGTGGAAGAAAGAGGCAAGAACAAGGAGCACTTAGTTTTAGTTTTAAAATGTATTTCGTTTTTAAATGTCTTAAGTCTTAAATGAATTCCTAGTTGTAATTTCAGTTTGGTTGTATAATATTAGAATATTTAAATATATTGCAACTCTTTTTAAATCTCAATTCAAGTTATAGTTACAGTTTCATATTTCTGTGACACTGTTGAAATTTTCAGTTTCCAAATCTTGTGTACAAGTTCTAAACAGCTTATTTGTAGACTCAAACAAGCTTATACTAGCTTATTATAGCTTTCTATAAGCTCATAGTTAAGTTTCAAACAACTTTGGATATTGGTCAACATAAGTCAAAATGGAGCACAAATGGGTATGAAATGGAAATGGGTGATGCAGACATAGATTTGGGTTGATAATGAGTTGTTTAATGGGTTGGAATAGGCTAGTGGTTCTGGTTTCAATGATGGCAAGCCATAGTGGCTGGGACATTTGTAAGTCATTTTCAAGTTATGTAGCATAATCTGTTCTTGTGGTTTATAATAGTTCTAATCTGTTCATTAAGTAGTATTTAGGTTATTTAAACTTAGTTTGATCATTAAAATAAGTTGGTTCAGTGTTTGGATCAGTTTTGAGTACAAATCAGTGTATTCAAAGGGTGTTTGGATTTGCTGTCAAAACTGTTATTGAGGTGTATTCAGTGATAGTTTCTTGTTGGTTTGGATTAGTTAAGCTAAATTGAACTCATATCTGTCATAGTTTTGTGCCTGCACACTCTCAAAAGTCAAATCATGCTTTATCTGTCTTCAACTGTTTAACTGTTGAGATTTTGCATAATGAAACTCTTGTTTTGTGTTTAAAGTTCATAGATATTGATGAGTGCTTATTCACTCATCGTTTTACCCGCCTAAGACCTCAAAAAATGACTAAAAACACCCAAATACGATCAAAATATGTTAAAAATATCCTCGGAGTGTGTTTTATGTCTTTCAGGTACAAAATGATTGAAAGCAGAGCGAAAACAGACGAAATCGAGCTAAAACTAGAAAAAGTGCTTTGCGGACAGAGCCGGGACTGGATTTTTCACATTTTCAGAACCTGAGACGCGTTTTTGGAATGAGTTTAGGAAAACCATCTTGAAACCAAACCTTCAACCCAAATAACCATTTTTCCCGTCAAAACCAAAATCCCAAAATAAAACACCATTATTTGTTAAAACCAATTTTGCAAAAACTTATTTTCTTAAAATCCTTTTACCATATTTGCAAAATACTTTTCTTATAAAACCAACCTTTTACCATATCCTTACCCAACCCAGCCACCCAAAAACGACCCACGACCTTTTTTACCCTTTTCCCTCCTTTCTTCTCCCTTTTCCTACTTTACCCAAAACCCAGGAATGCTCAACCTCACCACAACCCTTTTACCCAGTCCACCCCAAATCCCAAACCCACTCACTCATCCTCTCCTTCTCCCAAGATGTCCAAGTCATCAATCCTTGGCTTAGCCTCACCCCATGGACGGCTCAGATTATCTCTCCTTTGTACCTAATTGTTGGATGGTGGAGATCAATGGAAGAAAGCACAAGAGAAGGTATTTGGCTGTTTCATCTCACACAACAAACACTGGAGCAGAAAACAAGAAAGAGGACTGAATTCAAGACACTTTTTTATCTTCTTGTATAAATAGGAGATAGTGAAAATTGAAAAACTTAGTCTAGAATCTTTATGTTCTAGCTCATTTTAATTTCAATGTCATTTTAATTTACATGTAATCCTCAATTTCAGTTTAGTTCAATCTCAGTTTTTAAATTCCATTGCCTTTTAAAGTTTATGCAGTCTTAGTTTTTCATGTTCTAAATTTCTGTCAAGGTGTTGTTAGAAGTAGGTTACAAGTTGTTCAAACTCCTTTTGGGTCTTAGTTAATATTGCAAAGTAAATTTTCTCAAGTACCATAAGCTCTCAGTCTTCAAAATCCATTTCTGACCCATAAAGTGGTGTTTGGATAGGCTAGTTTGGTGGGTCAAAAACCCACCTTGACCCATTTTTGAAGAGTGAATTAGTTTCAGGGAAGTGCAAATTTAGTAGTTTGATGTTGTTACTAGCTTTCATTTGGTAAAAATTGGCTTAGGTAGTTTTTATTTATAAATCTGTCTTCCTGCCTTTTAGTCTCAAACAACCAACTGTCCCATTTTTTAGTCTTAATTCTAGATAGGTTAGACTTAGGATTAAGGTTAGATTTTGATTTTATATGAAGTTAGAAGTAAGAACTTGGTATTTCTAGACTTGGTTAGGATTTTAGAGCTTAATTTCTTGCTTATTTTTACCCTTCAATAGGCCCTAGTGGGCTGTTTTGCTCGCTGGTACAACAACCCCAAACAGCAGCTGTGGGGCATTTTTTAAAGCTTATTTAGGTTCTAGTCTTGATTAACTAGACTCTTTAGGGTACATTAGGATAGTTAGAGTAGATTAGGTCTCTAGTACAGCTTATTAGGCGCTTAATTTTAGGCCCTTTGATTGCTTATTTCCCTTTTCCTTTTAGTTTTAGGAGTTCCTAGACATAGTTTTTTCCCAACTGTTTCCCCCATTCTAATTGCTTTTTGTTGTCCTTTCAGCTTATGTATTTATTAAGTTTGCATGTTCGATTGTTTCTCCATATAAACTGCTTATCATTGTTTTTTTTTAGAACTTAATAGATTGCTTATAAGGTGTGTTTGTTTGATTGGTTGTGCGCTGTTCCAAACAGCAGCCCCTCTTGGTTTTTTTTCACCCATTGTGCAGCAGGCGAACAGTGGCTTTTGTAAGCTTTTTGGTGTTTTCATTTAGCCTATTTTTTGTCCCCCCTAAAGTTCTTCTAGGTACCTTAACTTATTCCTCATTAGATGTAGCTTATTTGCAAGTTATTGTAGTCTTTAATCCAATTGTTTTCCATTTGGCAGCCATAAGCCAAACAAGTCTTTAGTATTTTCTTTATTTTTTTAGCTTCTGTATCTGCTACAGCTCGTTTTTTAGGATTTGTAAGTTTAAGGTTTTGTGAAAAGAGTTGCAATTTAATCATTGTTCAGTTGCAAGAAAAGTTTTTAAAAAAAAAAAAAAAAAAAAAAAAAAAAAAAATAATAATAATAATAATATATCAAGCCAAAACGTGAAGGAGCAGGTTTCGAACCCCAGACCTCCTGCCAACTACGAGCACCTCACAACATCACCTGCTCCCAACGCGCCCTTGGGACTTTCTTGTTTTAGTTTGCAACATCATATACTTAACTTATGTTTGCCCATTTTAGCTTATTTGTCTATTTAGCTTTTTAACTACTTATTCCTTTAAGTTTTTTTTCCCCATTTTATTTTTCTTAGGCTCATCTTAGTATCTAGTAGTTTTCATAAAATTTTCAGATTTTTCAAAAATGTTTTAGTATTTTTAATATTTAATTTCTTACTTTTTAGTTTTTAATTCGTAGAAAATAAAATAAAGGTCAAAAAAATACCCGGCTTTTTCCTAAAATTATTTTTAGCCGTTTAGAACGTAGGAAAATTGATATCACACCCGTAGCCCTTAAATTGCAAAAGTTTTACGTTTTTGGCTCGGGTGGTTGCCGTTTTTTAGCGTTTTTGTATTTTAGCACCCTAGGATGTAATTTAGCGTTGTTTTATTGTTTCTTAGGCTTAATCGTAGTTTATTTAGTGTTTTCTTTGTTTTACATGCTTTATTTTCATTTCCGTTCTTTATTTTGTAGAATACGTAATCACAATTCCAAAATTTTGTTTAACCAATTCAAGTCCTATTCACGAAACTCAACGACACCGTCAATTTCACACCTCGTTGGGACACGACCCGGGGAAATCACTTTCCCGGTATCACTTTTATCACACCCGTGAGGTTTGGCATGTTGACCTTTTTCCTAAACGGTTAATTTGTCGGATTTTACGGTTAATTTGATATTGTTGATATTTGTGTTTTTCTCACACTCACTTCACAACGAATCAAATTTTGGCGCCGCTGCCGGGGAGGTGTGTTGCGACAATATCGTGAAGTTTTTGCGATTAGTGACTTGAAGATCCTTCCTCGTGAAGTTACCGTTTTTCATAAAATACAAAAAACCAAAAATATTCTTCTCATTCCTCTTATTTGTTGATTCTATTTCTCTTACCCTCTTTTGCCGTTTAATTCTATTCTTCGTATCCTCTCGACCACTCAATTCTATTTCTTTAACCCTCTACATGTTTAATTCTCATGGCGACGATCGATTATCGTCGTTGTTTTCATTGCAAAAGTCGTATGGAAGAGGACCAACTTTATTGTCTCAATCCCGATTGTTTATGTAAGCGGTGTGGAAGGGCCGGTGCAAGCAAATATTGCTATTGGTGCGAATTAGCCGATAAAAACTCTCTCGATGATTCTCCAAGTTTTTCTGACCACCCGCCACAACCCGAGATTTGTTCTATTGTTTCTGAGCCTAAACCGTCTAGATTTGATCCAAATCTTTCGCGATTTACGGTTAAGGTTAAGAGAAAAGAGCAAGAACCGGAGACCAAAACGGAAATGGTGGAAATTGCTAGCTCTGAGAGCACACCATTTGTCCCACCTCCGGAGTTTTCAAAACCTTTCTCGGACGAAATCATGAACATGCTTCAAAATTGCTTAAATGAATTTCGTCAAGATTCAATTTCGGGAAATACCGTTTACCTACCATTTGTGATGTTGTTGAGCCCTCGATTCCTACTCCCGTACCCGAGATACTTTCGTTCGATCAAGAGTATTGCTACGGTTGTGGAGATGTGTTACCGAAAGGTTTCCGTTGTTGCAAATGTATGTGCGAGTGGTGTGGAAACTATCTTATTGATGGATGTTGTTCGATTTGCGCCGAGAATTCATTCACTTATGATTCTAATCCTAATTCCTTCAATTATCCTCAAAACAATTTCAACTACCCTCCACAAAATTCATTCGAGCCACAACCGTACTATCAAGATTTCAATGATTCATCATTTCAAAGTTTCTCTCCCCAATACCCTCATTGTGCTAAGTGTGGGGGTCCTCATGATGATTATCAATGTCAATCGTGGAATCAAAATTACTATGGACCTGATCCTTGTTATAACGCTTCCGGATTTGACCACATCCAACCCCCACAACTTCCCGTCATTGATCAATTTCCTCGTATAATTCTTGAAGAACTTTCTGAGGAACAAGCAGCTCGCAACGAAAGATATTTAGCCGATGAACGAGCAGCTCAAAAGCTTATCCTATTTAACGAAGCTTGCCGTCTCGATGACGAGGATGAGGAGGATTGGGAGATGACAAAGGACAAAATGCATATCTCAAGCTCACAAAGTACCGCACATGTCCACTCTCCGCCCTCATATTGCCTATCCACCATAGAACCTTCGGATAACCTTTTAATGTGGGACGAGCATCTTAGCACTATTCCGGAAACGGAACCGTCTTGTGTTGAGAACCTTGTCCCAAACCCAAGTGAATCCGAGGTTATTTCTGGTGATATGTGTGATGACCCTCTCGATGATGATTCTTCTCCCACCCCAAAGCTATCTGTTGAGATGATCTCCGAGTCTGAAAATGATTATACGTCGTTTGATGATTCGTTATCGTGTGGAGACATCGAGTATGTGGAGGAAATTCCTTCTGAGCTCGTCAGCTTGGAAGAAGTGAGAGATGTTGATCCCGATGATCTTGATATGGACACTGATTTTGAAACGGATGATGAAGATATTCTTGTTATGTCCGAGAAGCCTTTTGCTACGACATTTACTAATCCTCTGTTTGACTTTGATTCTGAATTCACTCTAGTTTCGGATAATCCCATCTTTGACATTCAGAATGAGGATAGTGACTTGTACCTCGTTTCATCTCCTTCTTTACCCGAAGATAAGAATAGTGGCAATCCCACTTCGACGTTAGACCTTCTCGAGGAGTTCGCCGATGAACTCGCTCTCGTTGATCATTCTCCGCCGGGAGATGATGATGCTCACTTCGACTTTGAAGCCGACCTTACCGAATTGGAAAATCTTTTTTACAATTGGTCTTCTGATAATTCGTCAAGTGATACTCGTATTGAGGAGGTCGACTTTCTTTCTCCGGATGACTCGATACCTTCGGGTTTTCAGAGTGACGATTATGGCTTAGGTCCATCAGATATCACTTGTATTAAGATCATTTCATCATATAACATCAATATCACTTCACAAATTGGCTTCAAACCTCAAATTAGTCAAACATCTTAAACTGCTAAAAAGTCAAAAACTTGAAAACTCAGTTTTGGGCTCAACTAGAGTGATTTTTCTTGGATTCATTTCTGAACCAAACTTAGTGAAATTTTGGTTTTAAAAAGCTCAATTGGTCCATTTTCTTATTAGCATTTTTTTACATTTTTGTGAATTTTTTATAGGTCTCAAACATGCTTGTCAAAATGGGTCTACATGCCCTGTGCACAGGGACTTGAACTGCACAGGTTTTGTGCAGTTCTTGCAGCCCTTGCACAGAGCTCAAGTCAGCTTATCTAAGTCTGGTCTTTGGTTTAAACATACCTACCCAGGTCTAGTATAAGTTCCAACTTCTCATTTTCATTCTCAGCTTATCTTGTAGCTTGTGCTTTAGTCCAAACTTAGTACCTAAACCTGTTTTTAGCACTAAAATCAAATAAGCCAAATCTGTGTAATCAGCTATTCAGAGGTTAAGAGCAGTTGAGAATTGTTGCATTTGGTCATTTTTAGCATATTGTAGCTTCTGAATCATTTTGGTGCTCATTTGGTCCTTTTTGCTCATCTTAAGTGCTTATCTATAAGCACTTTGCACATCAGTTTCATATTCCTTCACACAGCACCCTGTTTTTCTATTTTTCCTAGATTCTAAATATAATTTTAGACTTATCTAGAACTTTTCAAATTTTTCCAAGTCAGTTTAGTATTTTTCTTGATTTAATTCAGTTTTTAAGCATTTTTAATTAGTATTTAATACAAAAAATTCAGAAAAGTTTCAAAAAAAATAATTTTTCATTTTTCTTAAGTTAAGATAAATATAAAAAATCAAAAAAATAATTATCCAGATTTTTCTTAGTTAAATTTGTATTTTTAAGTAATTTAATTAGTTTTTAATAGTTTTTAATTCATAAAAAATACAAAAATATTCAGAAAAATACAAAAATAGTTTTGAAAATTCTCTTTTGATATTTTAGATTTTTCCAAGTCATAATTTTATTTTTCTAGCTTTATTTCCTATTTTTTTGTATTTTAGGCTATTATTAAATAGTTAAAAATATTTTTTAATTAATAATAATTAATTAAATAGTTATAAAAATAATTTTCTTTTTCTATAAATTTTATTTTATCATTAGGTTTGTAAAAATATCATTTTCATATTTTTAGGATTAATATTGTGTAAGTTTCACATTTTCATTTGTACGTAACGTAGTTTTTAATTCAGTTTTATAAAAACATAAAATCAAAAACATCATTTTGTAAAAATAGTGATAGCGTTTATTTAATATTTTTTATCTTTTTAATTTTCTTTAATTTGCATTTAAGCCGTTGTAATTTATAGACTTTTTCTGTAGTTATAATATCATTCACAACCTCTTTTCCGTTCAAATTTCTCGATCACTATTCGTTTGGTGATTCTTCGCATAGCTCGCTGGGACATAAAGACCCGGGGAAACCCTATTCTCTCCTGATCTTCATTGCATTCGTGCTTGAACCGTTTTAAGTTTGTTACGGTCGGCCATTCACAAGTGGTCGGTTTGAGTGATAAAACTTGACGGTTTGGCACGGATCAAATTTTTGGCGCCGCTGCCGGGGAGCTGTGCTGATTATCTTCCATTTAGCAGATTAGTAGTTTGAATACTCACTCTTTGTTCATATCATCCATCTATCATCTATATATATATATCCATATTTTCTTATAAAAAATCCAAAAACCCAAAAACATCTCAAAACCTATAAAACACAAAAATATTTTTCTTTTGTTTCTCTATATATGTATAACCATAAAATTCAAAAATAATCTCCTTGCCTCATTTTCATAATTCCTCTCCTTAACTCTGAGATCCCTTAGAGTTAACTCTAGTGCATGCGCACTCGTTCTTCTAGATCATTGAGTCCTTTGTGTGATCTAGCAGAAATTCCAAGAAGACGTTCTCGTAGACGTGCTGCCCAAATAGTCGAACCCGAGATTCGTACTATTTCAAACAACAATATGGCAGACGAACGCACTATGGCGGAAATGCTCCAAGCACCCACCGAGGGTTATGGAGATGCCATCGTTTTACCAGTAATCAATTCTGATCACTTCGAATTGAAGACACATTTGATCACACTTGTGTCTACAAATCAATTCCACGGGTTTGATCGTGAAGACCCGTATGCTCACATCCGTTGGTTTAACAAGTTGACTTCAACTATCAATTTCAAGGATGTACCACAAAAAGTCATCAAGTTGATGCTTTTTCCATTCTCTCTTGAGGGGACAGCCCGAATTTGGCTGGAAAAAGAACCCCCTCGATCTATCGAAACTTGGGAGGATCTTGTTCAAAAGTTTGTTAATTACTTCTTTCCTCCATCAAAGACGACTAATCTTAAAAATGAAATTTCTGGATTTCGTCAAAATTTCGATGAAAACTTTGGAGAGGCATGGGAGAGATTCAAAGATCTCCTCAGGAAATGCCCCCATCATGAATTCACGGAGCTTCAACAAGTCAATATCTTTTACAATGGGTTGAATGGTAACGATCAAGATTCCTTGAATGCAGCAGCAGGCGGCAATATCTTGAATCGTAGACCTAAAGATGTGATTGAGATTTGCGAGCAAAAATCAAAAGTTCCTATTTCTCGCAACAAAGTCAATACTCCTAACACTCCTGCTTCTTCATCCAATAACTCTTCTGAGTTAGCCGCTCCGATAGCCGCTCTAACGGATGCCATCCGTTGTATGATTAAGGATGTTAAGGAAATCAAAAGCGAAATTCATAAGCCAGAACCAGTCAAAGCCGTAAACAAGGTGTGTGAAACTTGTAGTGGTCCACACGCGTATTATGATTGTCAAGCAACCGATGCTTCCTTTTACCAAGCTCCCGTAGCTTCGGTAAACCACAATCAATACCGACCACAAGCTGATCCTCATTACCGTGCACCTAGCGGTATGACACCACCTGGTTTTCCTCCTGTGCAAAACCATGGACATCAAAATCGCTTTGTTCCGAATCAAGGACAAAATTTCAATAACTCTCAAAATTTCAATCAAAACCGGAACAATTTCAACCAACCATATCAAGCTCCTAATCATCAAAGTTATCAACAACCTCCTCAAGCTCCCATGCCAAATGACTTCATGAAAATTACTGAGTCAAACATACGTTCAATGCAAACTCAGATCAATAACATGAGAGTTGAGCTTAAAAAGGAAATTGATACCACAATGTCTCGGCAGACAAATGAGTTAAAGAATATGATGAGCAGTTTCATGAACATGAATATGAACAAAGCTTCATCATCTTCTGGAGGACTCCCAAGCAATACAATTCCTAATCCAAATGCCGAGTTGAAAGCCGTCACCACTCGTAGTGGTAAGACGCACAATGGACCTTCGACTCCTATGCCCCCTCCTCCTGTAGCATTGAGTCAAGTTACCAAGGATACAACGGACAAGGTGCAATTCTCAAGCCCACGAAGTACAGCACACGTCCCACCTTCGGTAGTCCAAGCTTTAAGTCCGGAACCCGAAGTTCCGAAGAAAAATCCTGAGCCAGAAATGACTTCCATCCCGGCTCAAAAGTCTTGTCAGCTTCCTTACCCATCAAGAATGAATGATGAGAAGCTCAAAGACAAAAACAAAGAGCAAATGGAAAAATTTTTCCAAATCTTCAATGAGCTACACTTTGATATAAGCTTCGTTGATGCTCTCGTTCTAATGCCTAAATTTGCATCCACGCTTAAAGGCTTACTCACCAACAAAGATAAGCTATCTGAGATGGCTAAAACTCCTCTCAATGAGCAATGCTCAGCGGTCCTTCTCAAGAAGCTTCCCAAAAAGCTTGAAGACCCTGGCAGATTTCTAATCCCGTGTGATTTCTTGGGGATGGTTCAATGCTCCGCCTTGGCCGATCTTGGCGCTAGCATTAACCTCATGCCACTCTCAGTATGGAAGAAACTGTCTCTTCCTAAACTTTCATCCACTTGTATGACACTCGAGCTAGCGGACCGTACCATAACTCGTCCACTTGGGATAGCCGAGGATGTCGTGATGAAAGTGGGAAAGTTTCACTTTCCTACTGACTTTGTTGTAGTAGACTTCGATGCAGATCCTAGATTTCCCCTCATCTTAGGGAGAGCTTTCTTGAGAACGAGTCGTGCTCTGATTGATGTGTTTGCTGAAGAGTTAACCATACGGGTTGACAACGAAGAGCTCACATTGAATATCAACCAGAACTCCAAACCTCTGTCCAAACAGAGTGTTGCCACAATTGATCAAAGATCTGAAAGATTCAATGCAACACTCTCAAATTTCACGGTTAAGACGAGTCACCAAAAACGTGCTGAGCTAAAAGCTTTGAAAATCACCCCTGGTTCAAACAAATGGTTTGAAAGCTGTACCAGGGAAGTCAAGATTGTTCTTGATGATGATGATCTAGAATCGGAGACTTCATCGGAAGTGGTGGAAATTGCTAGCTCTAAGAGCACACCACTTGTCCCACCTCCGGAATCAGTTTGTCGCATCGAGTTTGTTAACTCTGTGGATGAAACCAAACTCTCTTCAGTTTCATCTGAATTGGATGATGATGTTTGTGATCCAATGGGAGACATTCTTCCCATTGATGAATTACTCAAAAATGATCCATCATCTTCTAGTCTTATTCCCGACTCTTCCATCCCTTCTCTCACTCCTGATGAGGAAGACAACAACTTTTGGAATGAAGTCGATGCCTTTCTTAGTGATGAGTCAATTCCAACGGGAATTGATAATGCTTACCTTGATCCGGAGGGAGACATCCTTTTTCTGGAAAATCTGTTGATTGAAGAACCGTTTCCCACCCTCCCTCCCGGACATCTTATTGACAATCACCATCTAAGCTTCAAGTTTAAGCTTAAAAATGTCAAAAATGGTGATTTGCTTCTTTCTGCTGAGGAATGGACTTGCATTCTCATGTACGTCTTTATTCCATTCTTCACAGATGGTGTGGTTGCTCTTTCCCTTTTCTCTTTCGGGAATGAGGACACCATCTTTGACCCCGGTATCATCCCTTATAGTTTCTACTATTAACAATACCGCGGTTGTATCTCGTCGGTGTGGAACTTTCTGATGTTCATATGTTTATTAACATTGTGAACGAAAGTCCGATCGAGATTGGTTTTCCACGTTACTTTCCCCATGAACAAATGAATACGGGGTCGAGTCAAGCTAGCGACTCGGGAATCAAAAACAGTAGCATGCAATATGGGTTTTCATCCATATTTCTGACTTCTTTCTATCTTTCTACCACCCTAGTGTGGGGGGGGGGGGGTTGCCCCACATGTTGTATATAAGTTTTCAAAAAAAAAAAAAATCTTTCTAAATAATGGCCGTAGTATTTCCCTTTTACGTTCTTTGTTTCGGCATAACAGCCGGTACTTTCAATATTTAGGGCAATATTCATTTCTAAGTGTGGGGGGGGGAATTCTCACGAATTTTATCATGTAATTATACCGCCCAATTCCCCCGTTTTTGGCCAATTTTTTTTTTTTTTTTTTTTTTTTTTTTTTTTTTTTTTTTTTTTTTTTTTTTGGAGTAAGTGTTTTACACTTACTCAATTGGTTATCAGTCCGCCATGTCTAATAAACTAAAGGATTGGCTAATCCAGGAGCAAACGGCTCTTGGTAAAGATATCTCAAATCCGTTGACGGCTTGCAATTTGCCCAAAATTGTATGGTATTCAGCTCACCATATCATAAAAAGTGAAGAGTTGGCTAGCCCGCAAGTTTATGGCTTGTGGTAAAGGCAGTGGAAAAACCATAATTGGTAATCAGCTCACCAAAGATAATATTGATAATTTATCTAAGAGTTGGCTAGTCCAGAAGCAAACGGCTTCTGGTAAAGACAAATCAAATCCGTTGGAAGCTGGTGGTTTGCTCAAAATCACATGGTTATCGGTGTACCATGGTTCTTACTTGAACTGAAACATTTGGCTACTCCAGAAGTAATGGCTTTTGGTAAAGAGATTCAAATCTATTAAGTTTTTCTCAAAAGATTGCTAGGGACTAGCAATAGTTTAGTGTGGGGGATTGATGAGTGTGTAAATACTCATCATTTTTAGTCAAATCTGAACTGCAAAACGTTTAAAAATGCTCAGAAATGCATCAAAATACTGAAAATATTCCAAAATTGCATTTTATATGTTTCAGATGCAAAATGTTCAAAATCAGATGAAAAATGAGCTAAGTTTGCATAATTGGCAGTTTCAGTCCCCCAAGTTTCAAAAATTGTCAGAAATAGTCCCTGAGCACACAATTTCAAAAGAAAAATCACCAAAGGTCCTTTTAAAATCATAAGTTGTCAAAATTAGTCCTTTGGTGAAAAATATCAAAAGTTTTGAGAAATTACAAGTTTGGTCCTCCAAGTTTAAAAATTGGCAAAAATAGTCCTTGGAAATTTTGAAAATGTCAGCTTTGGTCCTTATACTATTGAAACTTGTCATTTTCAGCCCTTGGAACAACTTTGCAAATTTGGCAGATTTAGTCCCTTGATTTTCAGAAATGGCAAAACAAACCCTTGTATTAAGCTTAAACCTAAGCCTTTGGACCTGCCAAACCCAATTGGACCCTGCCAAAACCTTGTGACCCCCTTCAATTTGGACCCCCCTTTAATATTAAAACCAAGTCAAACCTTTTTGACTTCCTCTTTTCCCTCCCAGTCACGGGACTCCTTCACCATCATCACAAAACCTGCAACACGCTTGCCTGCCCCCCTCCTTCATCATCAACCCTACCCTCCACCTCACCCCACTCCAAGAATGCATTTAATGCACCTTCTACCAAACACTCAACCTCCAGTTGTTAAAAACAGTTTTGGCACCAAATTTCAATCCTATGGCCAATAACTCACCAAGGCATCCAATGGTCAAAATTAATGCTGGGATTTGAAGAGAGAGGTGAGAGAAAGAAGTTTGGTGTATAAAAGTGGAAGAAAGAGGCAAGAACAAGGATCACTTAGTTTTAGTTTTAAAATGTATTTCGTTTTTAAATGTCTTAAGTCTTAAATGAATTCCTAGTTGTAATTTCAGTTTGGTTGTATCAAATTAGAATATTTAAATATATTGCAACTCTTTTTAAATCTCAATTCAAGTTATAGTTACAGTTTCATATTTCTGTGACACTGTTGAAATTTTCAGTTTCCAAATCTTGTGTACAAGTTCTAAACAGCTTATTTGTTGACTCAAACAAGCTTATACTAGCTTATTATAGCTTTCTATAAGCTCATAGTTAAGTTTCAAACAACTTTGGATATTGGTCAACATAAGTCAAAATGGAGCACAAATGGGTATGAAATGGAAATGGGTGATGCAGACATAGATTTGGATTGATAATGAGTTGTTTAATGGGTTGGAATAGGCTAGTGGTTCTGGTTTCAATGATGGCAAGCCATAGTGGCTGGGACATTTGTAAATCATTTTCAAGTTATGTAGCATAATCTGTTCTTGTGGTTTATAATAGTTCTAATCTGTTCATTAAGTAGTATTTAGGTTATTTAAACTTAGTTTGATCATTAAAATAAGTTGGTTCAGTGTTTGGATCAGTTTTGAGTACAAATCAGTGTATTCAAAGGGTGTTTGGATTTGCTGTCAAAACTGTTATTGAGGTGTATTCAGTGATAGTTTCTTGTTGGTTTGGATTAGTTAAGCTAAATTGAACTCATATCTGTCATAGTTTTGTGCCTGCACACTCTCAAAAGTCAAATCATGCTTTATCTGTCTTCAACTGTTTAACTGTTGAGATTTTGCATAATGAAACTCTTGTTTTGTGTTTAAAGTTCATAGATATCACTTGTATTAAGATCATTTCATCATATAACATCAATATCACTTCACAAATTGGCTTCAAACCTCAAATTAGTCAAACATCTTAAACTGCTAAAAAGTCAAAAACTTGAAAACTCAATTTTGGGCTCAACTAGAGTGATTTTTCTTGGATTCATTTCTGAACCAAACTTAGTGAAATTTTGGTTTTAAAAAGCTCAATTGGTCCATTTTCTTATTAGCATTTTTTTACATTTTTGTGAATTTTTTATAGGTCTCAAACATGCTTGTCAAAATGGGTCTACATGCCCTGGGCACAGGGACTTGAACTGCACAGGTTTTGTGCAGTTCTTGCAGCCCTTGCACAGAGCTCAAGTCAGCTTATCTAAGTCTGGTCTTTGGTTTAAACATACCCACCCAATTATAGTATAAGTTCCAACTTCTCATTTTCATTCTCAGCTTATCTTGTAGCTTGTGCTTTAGTCCAAACTTAGTACCTAAACCTGTTTTTAGCACTAAAATCAAATAAGCCAAATCTGTGTAATCAGCTATTCAGAGGTTAAGAGTAGTTGAGAATTGTTGCATTTGGTCATTTTTAGCATACTGTAGCTTCTGAATCATTTTGGTGCTCATTTGGTCCTTTTTGCTCATCTTAAGTGCTTATCTATAAGCACTTTGCACATCAGTTTCATATTCCTTCACACAGCACCCTATTTTTCTATTTTTCCTAGATTCTAAATATAATTTTAGACTTATCTTGAATTTTTCAGATTTTTCCAAGTCAGTTTAGTATTTTTCTTGATTTAATTCAGTTTTTAAGCATTTTTAATTAGTATTTAATACAAAAAATTCAGAAAAGTTTCAAAAAAAATAATTTTTCATTTTTCTTAAGTTAAGATAAATAAAAAAAATCAAAAAAATAATTTTCCAGATTTTTCTTAGTTAAATTTGTATTTTTAAGTAATTTAATTAGTTTTTAATAGTTTTTAATTCATAAAAAATACAAAAATATTCAGAAAAATACATAAATAGTTTTGAAAATTCTCTTTTGATATTTTAGATTTTTCCATGTCATAATTTTATTTTTCTAGCTTTATTTCCTATTTTTTTGTATTTTAGGCTATTATTAAATAGTTAAAAATAGTTTTTAATTAATAATAATTAATTAAATAGTTATAAAAATAATTTTCTTTTTCTATAAATTTTCTTTTATCATTAGGTTTGTAAAAGTATCATTTTCATATTTTTAGGATTAATATTGTGTAAGTTTCACATTTTCATTTGTACGTAACGTAGTTTTTAATTCAGTTTTATAAAAACATAAAATCAAAAACATCATTTTGTAAAAATAGTGATAGCGTTTATTTAATATTTTTTATCTTTTTAATTTTCTTTAATTTGCATTTAAGCCGTTGTAATTTATAGACTTTTTCTGTAGTTATAATATCATTCACAACCTCTTTTCCGTTCAAATCTCTCGATCACTATTCGTTTGGTGATTCTTCGCATAGCTCGCTGGGACATAACGACCCGGGGAAACCCTATTCTCTCCTGATCTTCATTGCATTCGTGCTTGAACCGTTTTAAGTTTGTTACGGTCGGCCATTCACAAGTGGTCGGCTTGAGTGATAAAACTTGACGGTTTGGCACGGATCACTTGTATTAAATGGTTAAATAGTTAAGTTGGAGTTTAAAGAGTTGACTTGTGCTTAATACTACCATCAAATTAATGAACAAGTACGGGGGCAGGTTCATAGAAACTTGAAAGTGTATGTTCCATAATTTATTATACTTGGGCAACTATGACGCATGGGCAACTTAGTCAATAACTAGTTTGTTTGTAACTACCAGTTACAAAACTGTTGTTCTATTAACTACTTTGTTAATTTTGTTGTATTGACAAACATTTATCAATTAAGAACTTAAAGCAATGGTACTTGTAAACATGCCCGCATCTCCTTGTACCAAGGACGCCACTCAGGATCATGCTTATCGCCACTGTCATAAAATGTTACAACTCCCGTCCTAATATGGAATCGAGCCAGAAACCAATGTTTTTCCTTTTCATTGATAGGCATATAAACCTGCCGTATAACACAAAAGGCCAGGTTAACAAAACACATACCAATATATGTATAAAGGAATGAACACAACTATTACCTGTTCAACATCAGCCCATTGGAGTTTGTACTTTTCCCCGTTAACATACCAAATGGGGATGGAGTCTTGTAAGAGTAGCTGAATAAAGTATGCAGTAACCATAGCCTAATCAGCGCCATCGGGTCTGAAATGCAACATGTATTCCACCCATAACTCTATGTGCTATAAAGCAACAATAAAAAATGATTGGGGTATAAAAGCAACAATATAAAATGAATATACTATTGGAGTGAAAGATATGCGTGACTGTTACCTCGTCCATAAGCCAACCTTTCTTAGGAGGGTCTAAACATACTAAGGATTCCCAAAACCTCCGATCCACACGAACTTCTTTGGACCAAGGAAACATACATCGAAGGGGCCCCTGCTTTCCAAGAAATTCTTCGTACTCATCAGTAAGATGTACTTTGTCGATAGCCTTGTTCCTTCGGGAAAGAACCTACACACACGTAGTTTAAAAAAATAAAAATGTTAAAAGTTGATTTTCATACGTTAACCCAAGGTTTAACCTTTTGTAACTGTGCGGTCATATCTGGATCCCGGCACCCATAGGGAGGTGTTCGATTATTTTGAGATTCCACAAATCTTTTTGACCAGTAATACGACGACTCCGCACCATCTTTTTTTACTCCTCTTGTCAGGTGTTATGTCTGCCTTGGCTCTTTTCCAATGGTCTGAATTATAGAAAGCTATAGACCTCTTTTTCTTATCCTTCTCAATCTTCAACAACTTTGCCTTTTGCAACCTGCGATTCTTCTCCTCTATCATCGCCATTAGAAAATCCTTTTCCATCATCTTTTGTTCTTCCATCCTTCACCGTTCTTCCTCTTCTTTCCTCAACCTTAATTCCTCTTCCAACAGATACTCCTGAGTAACAGGTGATGCATTTAAAATACATTTAATACTATACTATGGCAAAAGTGTACATTTGGAAATCACATTACCAGAACAACATCATCCTCATCATCAACATCAACCGGGTCTGAACGACTGCTAGAAATAAGAGAGTCAACCAATTCGTAGAATTCACGATTTAGTTGGTCTCGAAACTCATAGCTCAAGTGGGAAAAGGATGCAGTAAAGTCCAATTTATCCTGTAAGCGAAATAAAGTTCATTCTAAAACCAACAGTTTGTTTAAGAAATAAAGATAATATATCGATGAACTTATTACCCGAAATCCGCAAGTTCTTTCACATGCAAGGACCTACAAAGTAATAAAGGGTATTATCCTTAACAATAATTCTAATATAAATAAACGTATAGTTATTATTTAACGTTGACTAGTAAAGAACCTGAATAATAGCCTCGAGTTTGAAAGCATGAGAATTCAACTCTTGAAGGACACAATCCTTGACGCTGATTTCTGTTAGAAGACTACTGGTCTGTACCCTAGACACAATCGGTAAATACTTTTTTTTCTGTCCTACCACGTTTCCGTGCAGCAGCCAACTTCTGTAGATACACATCGTAATCATGCGGTAATTTTGTTGGAAGAGTCTTTGGTATGTAGTGCAGGTAAAATTCCCTAAATTGCATATACCACTCCGACTGGTGCTCGTCTAATGTTGGTTTCAGATCATAAATTATCTTCGAGTCCTAAATAACATCATCAACCAAAAGGAAATTAAATTGCATATACCAGTCCGATTGGTGCTCGTCTAATGCATTGAAACATTTGAATGTGTTTTACCTTGCCAAATAGCAATCCATAATCCGATCTTGTAAACATTACTTTCCTTGACCACGCTACTGCCCTTGGTATGACATCTGGGACTTTATTCCACCAATGACTGCTTCTTTCAAACGACTCAAGAATCCATATCTATAATAATAAAGATGCATTACTCTCATACCTTGGGTTCAATAATAATAACTAAGAAAAGATAATATAAATAGGAATAACCTTGAATGCCCAAACAAATACAGCAACCGTGTATGTTGGAACATACTTCCGGTCTCTTTCCAGACCCTTTAGGTGTTCCCACTTGTGGTTTGATACAACGTCTAGTATCTGGTCGTACAAGTCCCTCCAAATGTGCTCCCCCCATGGAAAGGAATTCCATGCATCAAGGTCTTCGACCAAACGAAGGAGTGAATCATCCACCTCTTCAACCAATAAGCGACCCATAAAAATAACCTCTAACGATAACAATAGACACACACGGACTGCGTCTTCGTCAGTTAATTTACCGAACAACTCTTCATCCTCAATAACACCAACAAGATCTAAGTTGGAAAGTTTTACCCCTAATTTTTTTGGAAATACCCTCAACTTAAATGTTAAATCCCCTGAACTATATAAATCAAAACTTGCTGTCCCAAAACGAAAGCCTGTTATAAGAGAAAACTCGGGTCGACCAAAATGTAGACTACGACCATCAAGAGTATATATAAGGGGCATGTCATAGTGACGATTATCCACAAAACCCTGTTTTTGTAAAACATAATCTAACATATGTGGTTCATGGTCAAAAAAGAACATATCCAGCCACCCTCCAAAACAGGTTGTCCTAAACAATTTCCTTCGAGTATGATTCAGCTTTTCTTTAATTATTGAAAAGTATTTCAATTTTCTCCTAACGATGACATTGGCTTCGTATTCCTTAGAAGAAAAAAATAAACAAGTTAACAAGAATTAATAAGTATCTTACGACAACTACAATCAATAAAAAAACGTATACTGACTTCCTAATACGGCAATCATATTTAACAAATGAAGTATTTGTATCATACTCACACCAAATAAACAATGGCCCAATTTTAGAGAACTTTTAAAACATTTGAATGAGGCTAAGATCTGTATAAATCAATAGTTTACAAAACATCAGGATATAACCGCCATGGCTGCAATAGTATAAACTATAGAATTGCCACGCCAAGATACAGAATATTGCATCACTTGCATGATTTAATAAGATACATGTCGTCACAGCCTCATACACACACACACACACCTTATGTATACATGCTCCTGTGTATTGTCTTACTAACTCCCAGGCTATCACCAAAGGCCCGCACCAGGGGATTTGCTAGATTGTTGAACAAACATAATTATAGTTTCGCTAGATTCTTGAAAAAAGTTAAGGAACAATATGATATAGTTGCTGATTCAAAAGAAAGTTGAACATACCAATGTGGCCGCGTTATTTTGTAGGTGTGTATGGAATTTCAACTTAGTGAACCCTTCTGAATCCCCCTACAGTACCTTTTGTCGTTTCAACTCCCTTTGGGCAAAGGCCTGCACCAGGCGGTTTGCTAGATCGTTGAAAAAACAAAAGGAACTGTATGGGAATTAAGATTGGGAAACTATGCTGAAATTCCCTACTCATGTACAAAGTAACGTGGCCACCTAGAAACGTTCTACTTCCCTTCTAATTCACAAGTATATCATATTGATCCTTAACTTTTTTTAACAACCTATCAAAAGTGTATAACAAGTATATCAGACTCATATAAACTTCGAAACTGAGTGTGCATTCTGATATGCATTAGCAACGCTCAGATCTGTAAAAAAATTGGATAAGCACTGGAACATCAAGATATAACCGCCATGGCTGCAAAATTATGTAATACAATTGCCATGCCAACGTACGGTAAATCACATCATTTGCATATCAAATAAAATATTCGTCATCACAGCCTCTTGCATATCACAAATACACACTTGTGGACAAAAGGAAATGTTTGGGAACTGAAAAGGGTTAATTATGTTTTTTAAAATCATAATTATAGTTTTGCTAGATTGTTAAAAAAAGTTAAAGAACAATTTAATATACTTGCGGATTCAAAAAGAAGTTGAACATACCAATGTGGCCGCGTTATTTTGTACATGTGTATGGAATTTCAACTTAGTGAACCCTTCTGAATCCCCCTACAGTACCTTTTGTCGTTTCAACTCCCTTTGAGCAAAGGCCTGCACCAGGCGGATTGCTAGATTGTTGAAAAAACAAAAGGCACTGTTTGGGAATTCAGAATGGATAACTATGCTGAAATTCCCTACGCATATACAAAGTAACGTGGCCACCTAGAAATGTTCTACTTCCCTTTTAATCCACAAGTATATCAAATTGATCCTTAACTTTTTTTAAAAACCTAGCAATAGTCTATAATAAGTATATCAGACTCATATAAACTTCCAAACTGAGTGTGCAGTGTAATATGCATTAGCAAGGCTCAGATCTGTAAAAAAGTTGGATAAACATCGGAACATCAGGATATAACCGCCATGGCTGCAAAATAATGTAATTAAATTGCCATGCCAACATACGGTAAATCACATCATTTGCGTATCAAGATAAGATAATCTGTCATCACAGCCTCTTGCATATCACAAATACACACATGTGTCCCAAAATAAACCAACTACTTCAAACAATTACCTATGTAAAGGAGTTGGTTAACAAAGCTGCTTGTCAATATGTTATAAACAAGTGGATAAATGTTACTACTTTGACCCTCCACTCGAAATCCCATTGCCATGTCAAAACCCATTGCTATGACAGTGACATAGGAATGGGTTTTCGAGGGGAAGCTCAAAGTACCAACGTCTTTTCTATAATTCGTGGATTCTAGAAAAGCATTTGAGTTGGATAATCATGGAGTGTGGCGTGTCATGAACAATACACACTATCGTGATCATTGAGATATTCAAAGACAATTTGAATGTAGGAAGTTGCGTATGGCCACATTGTTACTTTCAACTTGACTTTGAATCCACAAGTATATCATATTGTTCCTTCTTTGTTAAGTAACTCCTTTACATATATAAACTAAATTTTTGTAAAATTATATCAACAGTCTATAACAATTATATGACACTCATATAAAGTAACAAAAAATCAAAATATGATAAAATTAACTTCCCTAAATGCCCCATGGGCAACAGTCACCTTTGACGATGGTCTAAAACTCCTCCATATACTTGTTTGTTCACCTGAATCCAGGTTTGCTGATTGAATAGCATGTCAGATCTAGGTTGATTTATGAATCACACAAATGATCCCATGTCTGACATGCCATTCAATCAACAAAGCTGAATTGTAAGTAAACAAACTATCTGCATTTGGTTAACCTGGTTGCATCTAAGATATAACCGCCATGGCTGCAAACAGTAATGAAAAATCAAAGATGGATGACCGACACCATATTAAGTTTATTTTGCTACTTTGACCCTCCACTGTCATAGCAATGTTAGTTTCGTAACATAATAATAAGGTGGTGCCGTACATCCATCTTTGATCATTCATATGTTAGTTTCGTAACATAATACGGAGGCTCAGATCTGTATAAATCAATAGTTTACACAACATCAGGATACAACCGCCATGGCTGCAATATTATAGAATTGTCGCGCCACGAAACGGAATATCGCATCATTTGCATGATTTAATAAGATACTTGTCATCACAGCCTCTTACAAATTAACAGCATATATATGTAATGGAATTGTTTGAAAATGTTACATGTCTAGTTTACTCACATACATGATACAAATCTTCGAGCCAATCATGGTTCATTGGGACGGGCGTCTGCTAGGGAGAAATGATTATATACTCTCACAGAAAATATATATTCATGTGTAGCCATAGGATGCCAACCACAATGAAACATGATTGACCCGAAGATGTTAATCATCTATGTGAGTATACCAATCAGGAGTTTCTATTTATATGCATTAGCAAGACTCAGATCTATAAAAGGTTTGATAAACACAAAAACATCAGGATATAACCGCCGTGGCTGCAAAATAATGTATTAAAATTGCCATGCCAACATACGGTAAATCTATCATTAGCATATCAAATAAGATAATCATCGTCACAGCCTCTTGCATGTACTAAATACAAAATAAATTTCTGCTACTAACACACACATAAAATCTTCCCACTGAAAGTAAAACCTTTCTTCTCAAACACACATTGGCAACAATCAAACGTTCTGCCCCATGGGTACACAGTAATGTATGCTACGATAACATCAAGTCTCAGATCTGTATTAAAATAGATAACAACAATGACATCAAGATATAACCGCCATGGCTGCATAAGAATGTAATAAAACTGCCATGCCAAGATACGGTCAATCACATCATTTGGTTCATCAAGTAAGATATTTGTCATCACAGCCTCATACACATAAAAAATACACAAATACACAAAACTAGCAGTGGTTTCGTCTGAACTAGCAGTGGTTGTTGACTAAACGTTAATCAATCTAAACTTCCAAGAGTGCCTAAATCCTTATATTTTGGGGGATTAATGGTGGCTTACAGTTATCTAGGGTTGGCGATAGCAGGTATTCATGGTGGCTTACAGTAATCTTAAGAGAAGAAAAATATTCACATTGTTTTATTAGATAACTAAATGCTTAATAAATAGGCAAAAGTTGCCCAATAAATAAGCTATGTAAGTACAAGGTGGGCCCATGTCAACTATATGGGAGAGGTTCCACCTGCACCGCATTTATTGACATATTAATGGTAATAAATTTTCAAACTTACCCACCTTATATGTGTGAATTTAAATTCAAGTGGTGTTGCTAAATAGGTTACAAAATTCTATCAAAAATGTCTAAAAAAGACTTCAGCCAATAATTTCCGGAACTGTTTTCGGAACAAAAAGACTTCGGCCAACAATTTCCGGAACAAATTGATGAAGAAGAACTTTTAATACAAATGGAGGAGGCTGCTATTAAGGAGGAAAGGGAAATGGAGAAAGCAAAAAGAGAAGCTGCTCTTAAGGAGGAAGCCGAAAGGGAGCGACTTATGCTCCAAGATGAAGAAGTGATGTTAGAGATTGAGGAAGCTGCTCGTATGGAACAAGCTGAAAGCGATGAACAGGAACGTCGGGACAGAGAATTCAATGCATTGTATGCAGAGTGGGATGAGAGAAGGTTTGAAGGTTGCTCTGAGTATCTTTACGACGATGGTTACGACTCTAACAACTCTCAAACTTGGGATCACCCGGATTATATCTAGTTGTGTCGCAGTTTAATTTTCAGTGTATTTTGTTTCGTTAACCCAACCAGTTTGCACCATCATTACAGTGCTTTATTCACTTACTACCACTTATCTTACAGTGGTTTATTCACTTAGTCTAAAACAACATCCATCATTTTGTTTCTCAAACTTAATAAGTAGCAACAAATCACTAAAACCAGATGAACAATTAATCACCCAATACGTTACCAGATATCTTACACTACTTTATTCACATCCAACATTTGTTTCACAAACATAACAAAAACAACTAATCACCCAATACGTTAACTACTTACAAAATTAACCCTAAAATATCGAAATCCAAAATCAAACCAGAACAATTACCGTAACCCTAAATCAATACGATACCAACTTAAAAAGTTAACCCTAAATTAGAGAAACCCTAAATTACCGATACCCAATAAATAACCGAAACCCTAAATTAGCGAAACCCTAAATTAACAAAACCATAAATCAATATATGAAATACGAATAATTAAACGCCCAAATAGCGAAACCCTTAATAAAAAACAAAATTACTTACCCTAGCCCAAATCGTTTTTCTTATAGACATTAGATCGGAGAGTGTCGTGGCGATGTGAAGAAGTGTGTTATCTGTTGATGAAAGTGTGTTGAGGAAGAAAGTGTGTTGTGGTGGTTGTGTTGTTAAGAACTGTGGTGGTATGAAATAAGAAGTTTGTTGAGGAAGATTGTATTTATATATATAAAGTGTATAAATGTATAAAACTTATAAAACTATTTATACCCTTTTTAATTTTTTTTATACATTAATACATTGTAATACTATATACATCATAAGTTGTCCAAAAGTACATACATGTGGGACCCAGTTGCCCAAGATTTATGTATTTTTTATTAATTAAATATGACCATACTTTTTACTAAAAGACAAAAATTGTCAGTTGCCCAACATTGGAAGTCAACGTTGCCCAACCAACTAATTAGTACACTTGTACTAAGAAAGTACAAGGTGGCCTCACAACATAGGACACATGTCATTTATTTGGGATGGTTGCCCAAATTTTGAGTTGAGAGAGTTGCCCATGGGGCATTATGAGAAGTGAAAAAAAAGTTAGGCATTTGAGGTAAATTTGTTGGGCAACTGGAGCATTTAGAGAATTTTCCATTTTCAAAATTTCACAAATAACTAACTTGATATATATGATCAAAAGACAATTACAAAAGAGAAATTAATCCAGGTTCCATTTGGCACATAAATATAAACTGTAACACAAATAACATAGACTTATAATTAGCAGATTTATAACAAACATAATTTTTATACTTTTTAAATAACTTAATTAAACTATTGAGGCACTCATCCATTGATATCACTCTTCTGCAGTAAATATTAAGTTAACTGTCAAAGAAAGTGTTGATAAAAGGGAGTAATCCTGCACCCTGGTAAATATATTAACCAAAAAACGTTTAAGTACAATGGATATGAGAGAAATCCCATATCTCAGCCCGTTACATAGGCATAAAGCTTACATAACAAGATACTACCTATTTTCTCTATTCCAAGTCAAAAACTACTTAAACAAGTGTTCATTGCTTAAGGCTAAGTTATTAGAAAAAATGTGCGGGCACACAAAATGGATGTACGAGTAAAAAATTTTACCGCTTGAAATTTTTGGAGATAACTTAAATGTAGATTTATACGCAAAATGTATTGTTTTGTTGCTACCATTTTATCTACACCTAAGGCTGCTCCTAGCATTGGGGAGTGAACCAACGTGAGGATCTAACCTTACGCATGACACCGTTGGGAAACAAAGATGAGGAGCTCAAACCAGACAGCCAAAGATGAGGTCCTCATATGCTTTCGTGCAAAATGAGCCTCTTTTATGTTTTTATTATTTATTACCGTATTTGATTTGTGAGTGTGTGTGTGCGTGTGTGTGTGTGTGTGATATTTTGTGTGAAAGCGAGTATTTTAATAAAAAGTGAGGGAGTTGTGACTAATAGACTACTCTCAAACCTCACATCAGTTCACATTTTACTTCAGCGTCACATCAACTTTCTCTTTTTTCACCAGCCACTCACTTTTCACTCTCATCCATTTCACACTACTCCACCTTTTTACACATTTTATATATATATTAAAATACATACTTTTTTATACAAACATATCCCACTGTATAACTCACATCCACTCACAAAACAAATAATAAATAATAAAATATTAAAAGAGGACCCACTTTTACACGGTTCACGAAATGTGAACATTTCACCTTTCGTCTCTTCTTTTTTGCTTTGCCATCGTGACACAAAAGTCACCCCAACCCTTGTTTCCGCGTGGAGTGGCCTTGCCAATTCCTCATCTTCATCCATTGGGAGCAGCCTCAGAGGTGAAAAATAATAAGTGAGGGGAGAGAGAAATATGATATAACGCTAAGGTACAAGGTGAAGTGGTGTGACTGGTGATAGTAGTTTGAACTAGGCGTGTTATTCAGGTTGACTCGGTCGGGTTCGGGTCAATTCGGGTCGAGGCTTAAAAAAACATACTCGAACCCGACCTTATTTAGAACTTCGGTTAGTCAGGTTCGGGTCAACCCGCGTATATGTAAGATGATTAAAAAAATGTCTTACTTCAATATTCTTACGTTGTAAAAGTGTTAGTCAAAGTCGAGTTGGTCGGGTTCGAGTCAATTCGGGTCTATGCTAATTAATAAAAACATACTCGAACCTGACTCTATTTAGAACTCGGGTCATTCAAATTGACCCGAATATAACTTTAAACCTGAATAACCCGGCTTGAATAGTCATATACGGGTTCGGTTCTGTTCGGGTTTTATGACACCCGTGGTCCGAACCATAGTAGCCAAATCAATGATGTTATATATGGACTTCTACATGTGTGGAAATTAATATATTTGTACAACACTTTTAAGGTGATTCTGAAAAGTAGATACTAGAAAGCTAACAAGATCTTTTGACTCATGTTTTAACTTTTAAGGACAAAAGCACCTCATTTTATCACACACAATTTACAAACTTTGCAAAACACCCATTAATCTTACTCGATCACAGATCTGAACAAATTTGCAAATGGCTGTTTGCAACCCTCCTTCATTCAAGAAAATCTTGCATGACCACGATGCTCCTTACTTGGTATGTACTTATATTACTCAAACACACACTATTATACATGTGTTTTTTAGTAATATGTTTTTTTAGAAATTTCATGCATGTAATCTTTTTATTTTTGCAGGCCTTGCCACATACTTTTGTCATGAGGTACATGGAAGACAAGATCCCTGAAAAAGTAGTGATTAGATCAGCAACTGGAGGGTTTTTATGGAATGTAAAAGTTAAGGAAATTAAGGGAAGTGTTCGTTTTGACAAGGGTTGGAAAAGAGTTGTCAAGGATGCTTGTTTAGCTTATGAGGATACTTTACTTTTTTGGCTTGTTGATGAAACCACTTTTAAAATGTGGATTTATGGTACTGATGGCTCTGAAAAAGTGTTGGCACCTAAAATACATGTTAAAGTTGAGGATGCTCTTGATGTTAGTGATGATACTGTTGATGGTGGTGATGGAAGTGATGGCAATGGTGGTGATGGTCGTGATGGCAGTGATGGTAGTGATAGTGATGGTGATGTTAATGATAAACATTTCTTCACAGTGACTATATCCAAAAGCCACAAACTTTGGTTGGTAAGATAAGTAATTGATTTCACATAGTTTATTTGATTATATAGTTTTTGTTTGCATAGTGTGTTTTAGATTACTTAAAACACCTAGTATTTGCTACTAGTATTGTTGTTTATTTAGAAAAGTTTATTGTTCATATGATAGTTTGCATAAATTATTAGGGTTATGTTGTGTAACATAAAATGCTAAACTTTCTAGATAGGGTAAGATGTGTTAGGTTGTGTCATACTACTCGTATATATTAATGTACCTACAAATAAGTCCGATCTCATCACATTTACTTTACTAGCAAATATTGTTGCTTGTATCAAAACACTTGAACACTTTTCTAGTATAGGGTAAGATGTGTTAGGTTGTGTCATAAATTGTTGCTTGTGTCAAAACACTTATATTAATAAGCACCCTCTAAGCAACTTAACCATTTTACATATTGGTATGATTATAGGGGCTGCCGTCGCATTTCCATGGGTTGCCTGGGATACATCATGAAGGGAAAATAACTATGAAGAATCTGGATGGGGAAGAGTGGGAAATGGGTGTTCGTTTTAGATCAAACCAGTACTATTTGTCGCGGGGGTGGGTCGCGTTCAAGAGAGATAACAAGCTGGCGGAAGGAGATGAATGTGTCTTTTTGTTCATCAGAAACGAAGGGAAAATGTGTCTAACAAGAGTCACAAAGAAAGATGAAAGTCCAGCGCCACGCGCGGCGAAGGTTATGTAACAACTCTTGTGACACCCTATTTGCGAAATATCTTTTGTTAGCTAACGTATGACTTAATAAAGACATACGGGTTATGTACTATAAACAATGTGTGTTTTTTGTTGTTATTTGATGGTTGTTATTAACGTTATGAACTGTTGGGAAGTAGCAGGTACATGTACTAAAGAAAGAACATACATATGCTATCAAACAGACATAGGACCTCCTTCAAGGTTCTTTTATTTTGTTTTGTGTTGTGCTTTTGATGTTAAAAAGTGGTTTTTTATTTTTTTTTAGTTCAAAAAAGATAAAGGTGATTAATAATGACATGACACAAAGGAGAGGTCACAATAAGTATTTTGATGTGTGATGGATGATATAGCATAAGACTAGCTTGCATAGGAAATGGGAGGTGACATTCACATCATATTTTTTTATTATGCATCATAATTTGTGCATTTATAGTATTCTGTAATGCACAAATTATGGTGCATGAATCAAAAAATATGATTTAATTCAGTTTGTGATCTTGTTAGCCCTATCAAAAAACGAGTGGTGTATTTTTTTGGAAGTAGTTTTGTCAGATTTCTTCAAGTTACATGGTTTGGTAAGTCGACCTATTTAACCCGCGTAACGCACTTAATCAACTATGTTTTTGTTTTTTTTATCTTAGAAAAAATTAACCGGGTTGACAGGTCGACCTCCAACCCAAATTCAACATGTTTAATAAACACTTATCAATAAAAAAGTTTAACTTATCAGTATTATAAAAAGTTAAATACATAGGTTGGCAGGTTATCTAATTTCTATTATTATGTTAATCTAAGTATTGATAAATAAAAGTTATCAATATTATGGCAAATGGGAGTGAAGTTGGAGAAATCGTATCACAAGGAATGGTACATGTTATCAAGGAAGTGATCTAGTTTTTGGAAACGTAACAAATTATCAGGAGACAATGCGTGTTCACGTACATATATTAAGAGTGAAAGTAAGTTGTGTCTTGCAAAAGTCGCGAAGGAAAATGTGACGACAATGCAGCCGTTGGCGTTATCTGGACGTGGCAAAATGCCGACTATGGAGTTTGCGGAGGTGGCGGAGTGACCACGTAGAATGCCAGGTAAGCGGCCAACTACATAAGGAGCCATATGGACAGCTACATCAGTAAAGATTGTATTATCTAATGTTAGTTATTTGTGAAACTATCAATGAACTAAACGTTAATGGTAACTTTTTTAAGGTGTGTTATCATGCTACACATATACATGCTACTTGATACAAGAACACTAATACATGTACTGATGTACATATACAAGAAACACATATATGTATCATGTATGCATACTCCTTTCTCTGTTTGTGCTATCTTCATGTGTATGTCCTTTAATGTGTTTTGTAGGGGAAAATGTTTAATTACCACAACTTTGATAAAATATATTGGACTCTTTAAAAAGTTAAAAACCAAGAGGGAGATATGATATCCCAAACAAGGAATGGCGTAAGGCCATATACATGCAATAGTTTTGTCCATTATATTGCAAAAGAAAGTAAATGCTACGTAAGCTTACGAGTTCCCAAAAGCCATCATGTATATTCATTAAAAGCTAAAGCTTAAAAAAAATGTCATAAGATTTATTGACTCTAAAAACCAAGTGATACCCCAAACAAGGAATTGTGTAAGGCCATTCACATGCAATTATTTAATGAGGAAAAACTTTATAAAAAGTTAAGAGTAGAGCAATGTTAGCAAACTGTAACATTGTCTGAACTCTGAAGCCATTACTCCATTAATGATCTTTGGTTATGCTATGGGCCAAAATGGTGCCTATATGGTTCCCAAATGGGCTCCTGAGCCATAAATATGCTTTTTTTTTTTTTTTTTTTTTTTTTTAACTTAGAGCCATAAATATGTGAACATGATATTTTCTTTTTTTCACATGATCACATCAAATAACATGTCTTCATAATAGTTAAGAGTGATGTTATAGCTTCCTAAAAAAATTCTTATATATTTGGACTCAACAAACATTTGGCATTAGGAAGAAGTTTATGAACATTTTTAGGAGGCTAAATCATATATTTCCCTATAATTAAAAGCGATGCTATAGCTTTCTAACAAACATTCCTAATAATCTTACTAAAAGTATGTGGCTTCTTTTTATTTGTTGGAAACGAAATATTTATCAAGAAAATGTATGTTTGTGGTAACAAGAAATATTTATCAATTTGACAAATTAAAGGTGTGTTTCGAACCATGGTAGCCAAATCAATGATGTTATGGACTTCTACCTCTTTGGAAATTAATATATTTGTACAGAACTTTTAAGGAGGTTCTGAAAAGTAGATACTAGAAAGCTAACAAGATCTTTTGACTCATGTTTTAACTTTTAAGGACAAAAGCACCTCATTTTATCACACACAATTTACAAACTTTGCAAAACACCCATTAATCTTACTCGATCATAGATCTGAACAAATTTGCAAATGGCTGTTTGCAACCCTCCTTCATTCAAGAAAATCTTGCATGACCAGGATGCTCCTTACTTGGTATGTACTTATATTACTCAAAAACACACTACTATACATGTGTTTTTTAGTAGTATGTTTTTTTAGAAATTTCATGCATGTAATCTTTTTATTTTTGCAGGCCTTGCCACATACTTTTGTCATGAGGTACATGGAAGACAAGATCCCTGAAAAAGTAGTGATTAGGTCAGCAACTGGAGGGTTTTCATGGAATGTAAAAGTTAAGGAAATTAAGGGAAGTGTTCGTTTTGACAAGGGTTGGAAAAGAGTTGTCAAGGATGCTTGTTTAGCTTATGAGGATACTTTACTTTTTTGGCTTGTTGATGAAACCACTTTTAAAATGTGGATTTATGGTACTGATGGCTCTGAAAAAGTGCTGGCACCTAAAATACATGTTAAACTTGAGGATGTTGTTGATGGTGGTGATGGAAGTGATGGCAATGGTGGTGATGGTAGTGATGGCAGTGATGGTGATGGTGATGTTAATGATAAACGTTTCTTCACAGTGACTATCTCCAAAAGCCACAAACTTTGTTTGTTAAGATAAGTAATTGATTTCACATAGTTTATTTGATTATATAGTTTTTGTTTGCATAGTGTGTTTTAGATTACTTAAAACACCTTGCATTGCTACTAGTATTGTTGTTTATTTAGAAAAGTTTATTGTATATGATAGTTTGCATAAATTATTAGGGTTATGTTGTGTAACATAAAATGCTAAACTTTCTAGATAGGGTAAGATGTGTTAGGTTGTGTCATACTACTCGTATATATTAATGTACCTACAAGTAAGTCCGATCTCATCACATTTAATTTACTAGCATATATTGTAGCTTGTATCAAAACACTTGAACACTTTTCTAGCATAGGGTAAGATGTGTTAGGTTGTGTCATATATTGTTGCTTGTATCAAAACGTACACTTAAATTAATAAACACCCTCTAAGCAACTTAACCATTTTACATATTGGTATGATTAGGGGCTGCCGTCGCATTTCCATGGGTTGCCTGGGATACATCATGAAGGGAAAATAACTATGAAGAATCTGGATGGGGAAGAGTGGGAAATGGGTGTTCGTTTTAGATCAAACCAGTACCATTTGTCGCGGGGGTGGGTCGCGTTCAAGAGAGATAACAAGCTGGCGGAAGGAGATGAATGTGTCTTTTTGTTCATCAGAAACGAAGGGAAAATGTGTCTAACAAGAGTCACAAAGAAAGATGAAAGTCCAGCGCCACGCGCGGCGAAGGTTATGTAACAACTCTTGTGACACCCCATTTGCGAAAGATCTTTTGTTAGCTAACCCATGACTTAATAAAGACATACGGGTTTTGTACCTATAAACAATGTCTTTTGTGTTGTTATTTGATGGTTGTTATTAACGTTATGAGTACGTTGTTGGGAAGTAGCAGGTACTAAAGAAAGAACATATATATGCTATATATCAAACAGACATAGGACCTCCTTATAGGTTCTTTTGTTTTGTTCATTTGTGTTGTGCTTTTCATGTTTAAAAGTGGGTTTTTATTTATTTTTTAGTTCAAAAAAGATAAAGGTGATTAATATTTGACATGACACAAAGGAGAGGAGGTTACAATAAGTATTTTGATGTGTGATGGATATAGCATAAGACTAGCTTGCATAGGAAATGAGTGGTGTATTAATCTTTACCCATTGTTTTGTACTTCCACATATTGTTTACAGTTTTGCTTAAGTTGGTATTAGGGTTTAGCAAGACTGCAAGAGGTCAGATTTGCTATCCATTTACACTTATTTTTTTTTTTTCTTTTGGAAATAGGTATATTTGTTCTTTATCATAAAAAGATTGTCTACAAAGTATATGATTTTTAAACTATGGAGTTATGCAAATTAAAGCACACAATTATAGAACTGTATAATTAAAACATATATTGAAATATTTAGTTCAATAGGGCTAACAAGATCACAAACTGAATCAAACTATGTTGAAGAAATCTGACAAAACTACATCCAAAATAGTGAAAGAATAAAACTTGCATGAGAAAGGATATACAGGGTGGTAAAAATAATAATACCGTGGTTACAATAAATATTACTTACAACGTTTTAAAATTTTAATTGCCTACCTGTCACTAGGGTGCTAATTCGTGTAGGTTTCGAGTTCATGGGTTGGCAGGTCAAAAACCGTAACCTGAACATGACGTTTTAACAATTGGGTTAGGCTTGTCAACCCTGACTTATATATACCTAACTTGTACGAGCACAACCCATATAGACTGTTTATTTAAATGAGTTGGCAGGTTCAACGTTTTAAACGGGTTAAACAAGTTAAATGGTTTGATAAGTCGACATATTTAACCAGTGTAACGCACTTAATCAACTATGTTTTTGTTTTTTTATCTTAGAAAAATTAACTGGGTTGACAGGTCGACCTCCAACCCAAATTCAACATGTTTAATAAACAGTTATCAATAAAAAAGTTTAACTTATCAGTATTAGAAAAAGTTAAATACATAGGTTGGCAGGTTATCTAATTTCTATTATTATGTTAATTTAAGTATTGATAAATAGAAGTTATCAATATTATGGCAAATGGGAGTAAAGTTGGAGAAATCGTATCACAAGGAATGGTACATGTTATCAAGGAAGTGATCTAGTTTTTGGAAACGTAACAAATTATAAGGAGACAAAGCGTGTTCACGTACATATATTAAGAGTGAAAGTAAGTTGTGTCTTGCAAAAGTCGCAAAGGAAAATGTGACGACAATGCAGCCGTTGCTGCTATCTGGACGTGGCAAAATGCCGACTATGGAGTTTGCGGAGGTGGCGGAGTGACCACGTAGAATGCCAGGTAAGCGGCCAACTACATAAGGAGCCATATGGACAGCTACATCAGTAAAGATTGTATTATCTAATGTTAGTTATTTATGAAACTATCAATGAACTAAACGTTAATGGTAACTTTTTTAAGGTGTGTTACGTTATCATGCTACACATATACATGCTACTTGATACAAGAACACTGATACATGTACATATACAAGAAACACATATATGTATCATGTATGCATACTCCTTTCTCTGTTTGTGCTATCTTCATGTGTATGTCCTTTAATGTGTTTTGTAGGGGAAAAAGTTTAATTACCACAACTTTGATAAAATATATTGGACTCTTTAAAAAGTTAAAAACCAAGAGGGAGATATGATATCCCAAACAAGGAATGGCGTAAGGCCATATACATGTAATAGTTTTGTCCATTATATTGCAAAAGAAAGTAAATGCTACGTAAGCTTACGAGTTCCCAAAAGCCATCATGTATATTCATTAAAAGCTAAAGCTTAAAAAAAATGTCATAAGATTTATTGACTCTAAAAACCAAGTGATACCCCAAACAAGGAATTGTGTAAGGCCATTCACATGCAACTATTTAATGAGGAAAAACTTTATAAAAAGTTAAGAGTAGAGCAATGTTAGCAAACTGTAACATTGTCTTAACTCTGAAGCCATTACTCCATTAATGATCTTTGGTTATGCTATGGGCCAAAATGGTGCCTATATGGTTCCCAAATGGGCTCCTGAGCCATAAATATGCTTTTTTTTTTTTTTTTTTTTTTTTTTTTTTTTTTTTTTTTTAACTTAGAGCCATAAATATGTGAACATGATATTTTCTTTTTTTCACATGATCACATCAAATAACATGTCTTCATAATAGTTAAGAGTGATGTTATAGCTTCCTAAAAAAATTCTTATATATTTGGACTCCACAAACATTTGGCATTAGGAAGAAGTTTATGAACATTTTTAGGAGGCCAAATCATTTCCCTATAATTAAGAGTGATCCTATAGCTTTCTAAAAAACATTCTTAATTATCTTACTAAAAGTGTGTGGCTTCTTTTCATTTGTTGGAAACGAAATATTTATCAAGAAAATGTATGTTTGTAGTAACAAGAATTATTTATCAATTTGGTCTTCAAAAAAGAACTATAAAATCAACTTAGCTAGTTTATAAGATATAGTTTCATATTAACATACATATGTTACGAGTGAACAACGTCTGTAGTTTTTGCTAATGGACATGTCCTAATATTGTGACCTTCGCCATGACATGCCCTACAAGTGTACGCCCTTTTTTTCGAGTCCAAATACACTTTCTTTATCACCTGAGTTTTGGTTTTGGTGGTGGAGGGTGCCATTTTTTGTTGAAGACAGGTCCTGCGATTATGCCCGGTTTTTCCACAAATTCTGCAAGAAGGTTGTTTAAAGGTTTTACCCTCTGATTTTATTGTATCAAATTTCATGCACCTTCTTCTGTTATGACCCTTTTCACCACATAAACTGCATTTGAACCGCCGATCTACTGAACCTTGATCAAGTTCTGGACAGTAGTGTCTTCTGTGCCCTTCACGGCCGCAGTTTTTGCAGTAAAAGTTCACTCCTACACCGCAACAAACACGGATGAAGTTGACAGAAAATAGAGTTTATTGAAACCCATGTACTTGTGAAATAATGGGTCAAACCGGATTATTAGTTATATACTACGGAGTATATCTAAAGCCAGAACCAAATCTCCAAATTTAGTTTAAAAGAGAATGGGCAGAAAGTGCCCAAAATTTCATTTAGATGCATACAATCCCCTTAATCGGTTTTCAAAATTAGTTTTTATGATCACACTCAACAGACTAATACGTAAGTTATAACAAAAAAAAAAAGGGAACAAAAAAAAAGTTTGGGTCAACCCACTCAATCCTACCCATTATTACTCAACTCACCCAAACTCCCACTTTGCCAACACTAGAATATTATGAACATATAGCACTTCATAATGTTTTCAGCTAGTAGCATTGTCATCGTTGAAATATTAAGTACCGACTCATGCCGTACAATGTATAAATATGAACATACCTTTCATAGAAATGCTTCTTTTGAGCCGGTTTTCTGGATCACTAAAAAACGCTTTCATGGTTTCGGAAGCATGTTTTCTTGCATCAACAGACCCTTTAGATTTCTGCAAAGACAGACCTCGTAAATTTGCCATTTATATTAAAGGGGCGTTTGGGATTGCTTATTTTACGTTGCTTATCAGCTTAAAGATTTACAAGTACCAATATCCTTTATTTCAGTGCTTAACTGCTTGTCTAGAGTAAAGTAAGCAGTCTGAACCAAATACTCATGTTTAAAAATAAGCAATCCCAAACACCCTATAATTTCAATTCTCCATGTGGTTCCCATCCAAATCTAGTATACATGAGCTAAATGGGACCCACAATCTATGTTCACGATATAAAAAAGCGATCATTAGAACCTTGATTGCTGCCACTCTTTGAGCACGAAGCTCGGGATCACTATGGATGATTTTCATTCTGTTGGTAAATAGTCCAGTTTTTGCATTAAGGCTCTGCAATCACCCAACTAAAACCACAAGCGTAAGTTCATGATTCGGTGAGCAATAGCTGAACTATGTCTTCAAGTACTTTACTATTAAATTTGTAAGGAAAGAAACAAACTTGCTTTCAAAGATCTACTAATCTTCAAACCAACTTCTGGAGATGTAGATTTGTATACGCGTTTCGATTTTTTCCTTGCTGCTAGCTTTATTTCAAGATTATCCACTTCATCATCTTCCTTTACTTTCAAAGGCGAACTGCATCCAAGGATTGTACATGACATTAGACATGTAATGCTAAAGAGTAATATATATTGGTCTTTTGCAAAACGACCCATTTCTGTGTAACTTTAAAAGGAACACAAAAATGAGAAATATTGGATATGTGTCACGCATTATAGGTTTAAAAATGAGATAAGCACTTAAATGAGCAGGTTGCATGTTTATTTTCAAAGCAGATTAACAATAGGCAATCTAAAACACGCTCTTAGTATGCTACGAAAAGGCAAGTATGGTTATTTAAATGTAAATCATTCTAATAGTTATTTGAACATAAACGGATATATAGAGGAAAATGAACAAAGCAATAGATTTAATATAGTACATTGAACGGGCTTTCTCCCATGGACGTTCATCAATGGACTCTTCCCATATTACACATTCTCCTGAGCATTGGGGACATGTAACCTTACCCTGCCACAACCCAAATTACCATTGGTTTTCATAATCAGCAATTACGGTTTGTGGTGTTCATTAATATGTTGTTAGAATATGGGAAGATGAAAAATTATATAGAAAGGATATAAAATGTATACCTTTCCGTTACACTGTGAACAATCTAATCTCGATCTTTCAATACCACACATGGTGCAAGGAGTGTAGCCCCTTCCCCTGCAACTCGGGCAAGGCAACTCTCTGATGTACTGACCATTTGGACCAAACCATGATCTTGGAGTAGAATTGCTTGAAAGAGCCTTCCTGGAATAAACGTTTCATGTTTATTTACTTTGAGTATGATACAATCGTAGCAATGGTATTTGACTTTAGTTTTCAAGAAACCATATTTTTACTAGGAAAAAATAGCCATTATGCTTGAAAAACATGAATTTCTTCCTACAGGGCTAGTTCTTTCGATATCTTACGTATGGTTAACTTCCAGTGAAATTAATTCACTACAATCGTTCTTTCGATAGCTTACAAATATTTAAGTGCCAATATCGTTAGTTCATTCAAATCTTTCTTCTTATATTAGTTAATAACTCAATATCATAAAATCCTGACTAATAGTTAAATCTTCTACACAGCTATATGTTCATGTAAAAACTTGCAAAAAAAAAAAAAAAAAAAAAAAAAAAAAGTACATTTGACTTGTAATAGTTCAAACGTATCATACATGAATTCTGGATATACAAAACCAAACACTCGATGTAAATTATCATAATGAAAAGCACTAGCTCAATTATTTCGAATCAAAATTGAATTTAACTACACAAAAAGGAAGAACGGGTGATTTAGGGAGTGTTTAGCATTGCGTTTTGAAAGTAATTATCTGGCATTGGAGTTTCAAGTCACAGATTATTAGACGCTAAAACTGATTCTGAGTAGCTGCAGCAAGACTGATTATTAATATGTGATTATTTAATGTCATTTTGCATACAACCCTTAGATGATACGAGTACGAACATAGGGTGGTGTTTGGGATTGCTTATTATTAGAACTCATTCTTATAAGCAAAACCAGCAACCGAAAACAGCTTTACATTAAACATGTAACTTTGAATCCACCATGAAAACAAGAAATCAGTTTAGATGACCAATCTTAAACCAGCTACAAAAAATAATTTATTTCGCCATATGATAAACAAATAAGCATAAACATTTTTTTTTTCATACAAACATTCCTCTGCCCAATGGACTATTCCAAGTAACCATAATTACTATTGACACACAATACAACAACCCCTGAGCATTGGGTATGTAGCGTTATGTCCGCCTTCATCAGTGTTACCACACCTCTCTTAAAAGTTACTGGATAAAATTTGTCACCTGTTACGTGTCTATTTATCTCTTTCTTCTTCTCTAATCGCTCTAAACTATCTTATCTGTTTCCTGTTCTTCCTCGGAATTGATTCTTAAAACCTCAATTCCCAAAGTTGATCAGAAAAGATTAACAACTGAGCTTGTTCTCGGTCTTGATCTAATTTGGGTTTTAGTTTCTGATGAATTAAAAGGAGAAGGAAAAAAGGGTTTAGAGGAGTCCAAAAGGGGTTCAGTGTGGTGCTAATGTGGCAGCACTTTTTGTTAACTTTGGCGTTACGACACGCGATGCTCTAAATATAAAATCAAACACATAAATGCTAATCCAACCAAACATATATTGTTTTTGTCACATGAACACATAGACTATGTTACCTGGGCTGCAAATCAGCCGACATCCCAAAAAGATCTTCAGAAGGATCATAACTCATCTGCAACCAATCAACCAATAAAACAAGAATAATCATATGTATAACCAGGTGCATCTAACACAAACTAAACAAGACGAGAAACATAACTTTTTGGATGAGGTGCATTTAGAAAAGATTTAAATTTTCACAAAAGCTAGCTCTACGCCATAAAAATCCCCTGGACCCACCCTGGTTCCGTCCTTGATACATTATATATAATCATCAAGATAAATAAAAAATGATAGCTTTTAATCCTTTTAGCAAAAATAAAAGAGGTGCATCTAACAAAAACTAAACAAGACTAGAAAAGCATAATTTGCACCACACCGTAAAAATCCATGGGCATCCCTACCCCGGGACCCACCCTGGTTCCGTCACCCTATGGTTGTGTTTGGCTAGGGGCTTATAGGGGCTTATGGGGCTTAAATTTCAAAAGCCCCCCTATAAGCCTCGTTCGGCGTAGAGGCTTATATGAGGCTTTTGAAATTATAAGCCCATGCCCCAGCCATAAGCCCCCTCGAACCCAAAAATGAGGCTAAAGTTTTTATAAGCCCCAAATATAAGCCCGTTGGTACAAAGTTACTTAATTACCACAAAAATATCTAATATATACATATGTTAATTTAATTATATATATGTCTTTTATAGTAATTTTATAATAATAAGCCACAACTTAAACTAATTTGCCAAACAAGTTTATGAAAATAAAAAATTTAGTTTCGGCTGATAAAATAAGCCCCGAACCCAGTTCTAGGCCTAGCCCTAGCCCCTTGCGCCAAACATACCCGATATATGTAATAACCGAGATAAATAAAAATGATAGCGAGTAATCCTTTTAATACCTGAGATTGTTTCTTATTGGATTTTTTCAGGCTACTCGGCTCATCTTTATAAGATGAAGAAACAGTTAAAGTACAAACGTTAAATGAATGTTTTGTTGTCCAATGTGAGATGAGCAAGAAATTAAGGTTCTTGTTGGAATGGTTGTGATTCCATTGAGGAGTAAGTGTTTTGAATGAAGAACATATTGATGATGATGTCATTGAAGTTGCAGATATGGGTTAAGGCTGGATGAAGAAGATGGAGTTAGTTAAAAAACGGTTGTGTGGATGTAATGGAGACAAGATAGATAGATATGCCGCCAATTATCATGTTTCAGGGACATTTTCGTCCAATTCTTTAAAATTTAGAGTAAACGAGTGTAGAAACCCGCGCGATGCAGCGGGATTGGCTTAAAAGAACTTACTTTGTAGCGACATTTAAACCTTAGGGACCAATTTTGCCAGGTTGCTATAGATAGTTATTAATTCTACAGGACTTACTTCGCAACGACACTTAAACCTCAGGGACTATTTTTGCCAGGTTGCTATAGATTGCAATTAATGATAAAGGACTTATTTTGCAACGCCACTTGAACCTCATGGACCATTTTTGCCAATTTGGCAAAGTTTACATTTAATGCATGGTTATTATTCTCTCTCTTCCCTGATCTTTAGTATATATACTAATTATACCATTCGTCCCCAAAATGCGTCAAATTCACGCATTTGGTCTCAAATTCTCAAAAATCGCACTTTTAGTCCCCAAAATTGCGTCTGGTCCTTTTGGCTAACGGTAGTTAGTTTTTTCGTTAACTGCAAGGGTAACTTCGTCTTTTCGTCTTTTCCTTAATTACACCTTTGATCCCTGGAGTTAGCAAATATCAAATCCTCTAATTCAAACACTCTTCAACCTTTCTGTCACTACTATTACGAATTACATGTAGTTCAAAACTTATAAATAAATATGTACCAACTTAATTTTAAACAATAAGTAAAACACCCACAATTTAACTCGATTAGATGGTGAGTAATTATGAAAAGCCGTCTATTTATTTTCCGTCAAAACGGTCAGTCTCGGGCTATATGTGGACGACTTTTAGTGATTGTCTATACGAAAAGTCGCGACTGTGTGAATCCTTTTACCTTTCACATTTTTATCATACTTCTTAGATATTTGATAAATGCAACTTGTTATATAAAAAAATCCGTAAATAGCTAAAAGTACATTGTAATTAGCATTACTCGCCACATAATTTAATACTCCCTCCGTCTCAAAATTATAATCCCCTTTTTACTTTTTCGTTCTTTCTTTCACCACTTTGACCTCAAATATTTTTGTTTGTGTTATATAATACTTGATGCAAAATATAGGAATGGATTGAGTTTTTAATGTATTTTCATTTGAAATAATTTTTATCAACTATTGTATAACATAAACAAAAATATTTAAGGTCAAAGTTAAAAAAGAAAGACTAAAAAAGTCAAACGGTGACTATAATTTTGGGACGGAGGTCGTAGATGTTTTGTAAAAATTCTTTTTTTTTAAATGATTACTTATTTATTTATTTTTTATTTTATTATTTTTTTCTGATAAAACGCCCCCGTTCAAGACGCCTAGGGTGTGTTTGGCAAAAGTAGTTGTGAGCACTAGATGTGCAGCTCACCGCTCACCGCTCACAGCTTCTTAAAGAAGCATTGGAAAATTGAGCATTCTTAAAAAGTAGGAAAGCTCACTGCTCCTTTGCCAAACAACTACTAAAAATCAAAATACTCATTGTTCACCGCTCATCGCTTCAAAAAGCTTTACTCCAGTGCCAAACATATCCCTAATGAATAGTTATGAGATATTTGATGAGTAGTTAATTATAATATTCCATAACAAGTTAATAATTTTTATAAACTCTATTATGAATCGCTACAAAAGTTGTACGCATGCTTTTGTATTTTATCTCTTTGTCTCTTTCTTGAAATATATACCTTTTGCGCCAATCTTGACTTAATTAGAATAATCTATGGAATAAAATATTCACAATCAAAGCGTGTTATAGTTACACATGTACAACGACGATTAACAAAATTGAAAATCATATATTAAACCCTAAAAGTTGATTATACTTTGTTTCTAACAAACTTATTCTATTATGCACCAAGTCTTGATTTCACACATACTATCATAACTAAAGACAATCAAAGGACGTTAAAATCAAAACAGTGACACATGAACAACGACGATCAATAAAATTGAAAAAATATATATCAATGGCTAAAAGTTGTTTATACTTGGTCTCTAACAAATAGATAGAGATTCTCTCATTTTCATATCTCTTATATTTTTCTCATGTTAACATTTTGTGAGATGAAACAATTTAATGGGTCATATCTTTTACTAAATAATGGCCCCATTATTTAGTTTTCATTAATTTAATTCGTGAGAGACAAATTTTAAAGAATCTTAATTCCTAACAAACTTATTATATTATGCACCAATTCCTGTTTTCACACGTACAATACTATTGTTAATTTGAAGTCTTGAAACAAAACAAGGAAGTTAAAAACAAAACATATTTAAAGCCTTGAAAATGATGATAAACAATAATCGGATAGGTTATAAAAACCCCTAAAATTTATACAAAAAATACCTCTTTTTTTTCTTCTCTTTTTCTAATCATAAAACTGTGAAACGAAAAAATGCGGAATAAAAAAATAAAATTTAACCAATCAAAAAAATTAAACTGACAAAAAATACATAACAGAAAAATGATAAAAAAATTTAGTTATACTGTAAACAGAGGGACAAAGTGAGTAAAAAGTATGGAACATTTGTACTTTCGATGAGTCGAGGGGTACCAATAACATAATCCATAATCATATTTGAGAACTAAATATTGTTAATTTATTGAACAATAAGCTTCTTTTTTTTGTACTCTTTGTCCCAACCATAGTAACATAATTCGCTAGAAAGGTCAGGAATTGCGATTCGGTTCACGCGTTCTCAATTTGGGTACGATTCAGTCGGAAACGGGAAAATCAACGATCTGAATCTCAAACCTTCTCGATCATAAAATTGTTATTTTTTTGAACTTTAATACAAAAACTTTAGTATGTAAATGACTAATGGTTATGATTTATAAAAATATAATAACTATCAAACTGTATTTTTAATTTTGGATGTTAGGATTTTTTTTATAATCCTTAGAAATATATTAATTATTGCATACGTCGTATTTGAGCGATCCCAAATGAACCTACCCATATCAAATCGAATTTTAGACATCTAATGAACCGTGATTCCGATCCTTGACCGCGTACCGGAACAATCCATGTTCCATGTGACTATGGTCCCTGCTAAAGAGTTTTTTTTTTTTTTTTTTTTTATCTTTTTTTTATAGGCTTCAATTATCCTGAATATGTATGCTGGCATTTTTTTTTCTGGAAAGGCAAAAAGAAAAATAAAAATACATAAAATCATAGTTGTCAGGATTTCGATCATGATGTTAGGATCTTACGATTTTACGATACTACAAAGCAAAAATGGTCCGGATCTTATGTATGATCTTAACACACTTAGGATCTTATAAGATCCCGATCTTGACCATACATCTTATGATCTAATCCGATACGATCTTACTTTTCTCGAATCGTAAACTAAAAAACTAAAAAGTTATGGATCATATTTTATAGAATTTTAAAAAACAACATATTACTTTTCTTACACATTTCATATTCATAATTTAAAAACAATATGTTTATGAAACATTCACATAATTTTGTGTTAATAATATATAATAATTTACAGATTTGAATAAAATTAAAAAAATTATTAAGAAAATGGTATTATAGTAGAATCTTAATATCCCGATTCAATATTATGATTTCGATCTTGCAAAAACGAAAACGATCTTAAATAAGATCCCGATCTTGAAAAACTTGCATACAAGTTATGTAATACCGGAGATTCTTTACCTATCGCCTAATAGTGGTTCAGACAAATAGAATTATGTAATTTATATAATATATAAGGGTGATTAGTAAAAATCAATCACCCTGAGCATTTAACTAAGGTGCTAAAGTCCTCTTTAAACCTTCTGCAACCAGTTAGAAAATTCTTCCAATATAATTTGTGAATTACCCAGATGATAACATAAAAAAAAGATAGTCATGGACCAAGCTTCCAAGCATATTCGGATGGCTATTCCCTTGTATAATAAACAAGTAAGGGTAAGCATACAACCCGAACGGACTGGACCGACCATCAGACTGACCGAGACCGGACTGGACCGGACCGGACCGACCACATTCGGTTTGATACGCAATCTCAGCTTTTGGGCTAATTCGGTCCTTGGTCCGGTCCGAACCAAAACCGACGAAATTGAGCTAATTTGGCCTTGTTAGACCGGACCGACCAAAGACCGACCGAACCGACCACATTCGGTCTGGTCTCGGTCTAATATTTTTATCGAAATCGGGTCTCGGTCCGGTCCGGTTTTTGGACCGTGCACACCCCTATGAACAAGCCTCAAGACAAACAAATAATAAAACAAACTGAACAAATGGTCGCTAGGTCTATCTACCAGTATATACTTTATATGCATATTTTATGCAATATGATAATGTGCCAACTTACAATTTGTCACCGGATGAATTTCAACCAAATACTTGTTATCATATTTTCATTATCGATTGATGTTGTCCTTTTATCATATATTTTAAAGCCTTCAATTGAGTTTATGAACTACGTACATCCCTCAAAGTTATACTTAGAGCACCAATATCTCTAGTTCAAAGCCTTTGCAATTATTTTTAATTCTGAAAGATAAAAAAAATAAAAAAATAAAAAAAATAAAAAAAAAAAATAAATAAATAAATATATTCATGTCCACTATTTATAGCACAATATGCTTAATTGTTTTTAAACCCTTAACTTTTATAGTTAGCAGGCTATATACCAAATGAATTTTCTAGGCATGTTTTATTGTGGAGGATGCGGTAAACATAACTGAAGAAGATGCAGACCGGAGTATTAATTCAGCACATAACTGTCAGGACCCATGCTGGTTTTGTCCCTAAACAAAACCCTTTTATCTATTCATGAAAATGGTGAACTTTAGTTTGATAAGAATGTTAAACATGATAAACTTAAATTTAAGAAAAGTGGTGTCTATACGATCATGTGATGTAATGGAATCTATATTTATATCTATACTATTAACAATGTATTTGTAATACCTGGAATTTCTAAAATTCACAAAAGACCAAAATACCCCTAAAATCAAAAAGTATGAATAATTAATTTGAAGAATACCAAATAAGCTATGTAAATTCAGAAAATTATTAAGAAATATCCCACATGATCTAAATAAATATTAAACACTTTGTAAAAGGTAATTTTTATAGTTTATGATCTTATAAAATTCGTTTTGTATTTTATATAATTAGCCGCATATATTAATTTTATTTTATAAAAGGATTTAATTAATAAAAGCCCAATATAAAGTTATAAAATTTAGAGTCCATTTATTTTAAGTCCAATACATTATAAAGCTCACAAGAAAAATTGTAAATCATATAAAAACACATTATACGGTTCATTCTAAACCCTAACTAGCGATTATACCCAAACCGACTCCCAAAACCCTCCAAAATTCGACGATCAGTTCCCAAGGCTTAAGGCTATTTTTCCTGGACGAGTTTGAAGGTAAAGAAGGTGATAAAAATCTGGTTTGAGGCTCTAAGGTGCTGTTTCGATCGTGGTTAGTTTTTAGGTTGGTTAGGGTTTCGGCGAGTGGAGCTTTTGTGTTCTTTTTGTTCTAACGACCAAAGCTCATCAAGGGTATGTTCCTAATATTATTCTCAGTCCTACAAGTCATATAGAACACGTAAAAATTAGCCATGCATGTTAAATAAGTCGTATGGAATTATTTGGAATTAAAACCCTAAAAGCGTATAAAAATAACGAATGAGCGTATAATAATTTTTGGGACCATGATATTAATTTTCTAAGGACTCTTATATGATATACGACCTGTATAAAATACATGTTCATGAATTCGAAGCTTTTGTGATTTGTTTGGGGTTTTATTTGTCGATCGTATATAAATAAGGAAAGGTTTTAAAAAGGAACGATTAGGGTTTATAAAAATTAGGGTTTGCTTGTTATGATTAAGGGTCATTAATACAGTAGTAATGATGAATTAATGATTGGTTTAACCTAGGTTTAGGGCTTGTACTTGAATTATGCATTATTCGGTTTTACATAAAAGTTTTGGGTTGGTTTTGTAAATTATGAAACTTAAAGGTTATTTTTGTGAACATTAAAATAATGGTACTAAACGTATAAAAATAAGTATGGGGGTTAAACGTGTAATTTTGGATATTTAGAGGGCCATTCGAATTGTATTTAACTTAAAGGGGTATGTTTTGTAAATTCTAAAACCTTTGGGCTAAAAGTGTAAAATCTGATAGTATAAGGTTAGGTCGTATAATTAAAGATGTTAAGGGTGTAATATGTAATTCTGAGTAATTATGGGTCAACATGTGTAAATAAATTACGTAAGGACATGCATGAGTTAAGTTAATTTCCGTTTGAGTTTTCATACGTTCTAGGTCAAAGTGGGAATCATTAAAAGGAGTAACATGTTAATTGAATGCGTAATAAATGATATTAAAAGTATGAAAACCCTAGAACATAAATAGGAAGTTGATTAGGGTTAAAAGCTAAGTGTGTAAATTCGTTATTTCATGTGAGAATGGTAAGTCTTGGAATCATGTATAACCATTGATTAGGAGTAAATGAGCTAGTACTAAGTGTGTCGGGAACATGCGTGAGTTATAATGAATTAAAGTATTGCATGAATGGTCTCATTAAAGTTTGCATTCGAACAATGTTACGTGTGAGTTTTGGGTTAATCATGTAAGTTATAAAAGATTATGTAAACTATTTTGAAAGAGAGTTCTAAAATCCGTTATTGACATTTGTAAACCTTATACTTTGAAAGATGATCATATAAGTCCTCAAAATAAGATAATTATCATATTAAACCCTTAAATTTACCGTTTGTCATTTGCAACCCATGAGTTTGGCTAATTAATGACTAATACTCTAAAATGTTGGAATTCCGTCCGTCACTAAAAATGAGAACAATCTGACAACTCTAAAAGTATTAATGAGATTAATCCGTTATGACATTAATGATACTAATAAGTATTAAATAAATCATAATCCCTGTAGATTCGTTGGAGGAGACGCGACGTTACATCTTTGTATTCGTTCATTCGTTTGCTTTTCTTCTCATTTGCTTTAAGGTACAGATATTCTGACCTTTTCAGTAAAGGTTCCTTATGATGTTCTTTTCGTTCGCTTTCCTATTATGCTTATTAGGATTCCCAATGCCATTGCTATGAACCCTTTTCTGAATGTTTGATATGTTGTTTATATGAATTTATGATCTGGTGAACTATGCAATATCTGATGTGAACTTATGTTAGGAAGACTTTGATATATACATTCGTTGAACCCTGCTATATTGGATTATGAACCTATGATTATGAACTTCTGATTTATGAACTTCTGCTTATGAACATATGATATGCCACTATGATATGAACTTATGATTTCTGACTATCTGAATATGAACCTTATGATATGAACTATCTGATATGTTATCTGTGACCTTGTGTTGACTATGATCTGTGCTATATCTGAAAATCTGTTTGACTAAGGTCAGTTGTTAACTGAACCAAATATTTAACTAGTCATGGGGGTTCCATGTTCGTATCAGTGATGCACCTCTGATATGACTCTAGGGCAGTAGAGTGATGTTCTGCCACGTCTCTGGATGGTGAAGCATATTTTTGAATATGTAGGAAGGGGCGTATGGATGCATCCTAGATCTGATCTGTTATCTGATATGTTATCTGGTGAATGATGTCGTGTGCAATACGCGTCTTCACAAAATCTGGGAGCTAGCTACTCCATTTATTTTCTGATGTTACCTTTTTGAAGAAGAAAGATATTTCTGATATGATATGTTAGTGAATGTGCTTATGACGTATTTGTTTAAGTGATTATTAGTTGCCACGCTAGGATAGGATTAATACGTTAAAACCTGATTTGTATATCTGATATTATGATTTGTTATCATTACGTGAATGTGTTGATTTGCGAGATGGATGTGCTAGTGTAAAATTGAGTGTTTTGAAGGTTAATTATCTGTCTGCATATGTGACCTGCCAAGTTTATACTCTGCTAAGGTTAGGATATGAGAACTGGTTTTGCTATATTGTCTGCCATGACTTGTCTGATTTTTCCGCTGATATAATATTGTATTAAGTGTATTAAATGTTGATTAAGTGATTTGTATGAATGCCATGTTATTATCTAGGAACTGTTTCCGTTAGTCATTAGACTCTTCGTTTAGTTGATACGTAATCTGTTCTTTTGATATGTTAAGTGTTTGGTTATTCTGATGTGTTTGCGTTTATGTCATTAATGTGCTATGTGATGTCTAAATTGTTATGTGGTTGTTTGGATCTCTGTATATTTGTGCTTCCGCAGAATCCTAAAAGATCCTTCGTCATCATTTTCATTTTATTTCGTTATTCGTATATTTGTTTAATTTTAGCTTTTGTTTCGTTATATCTGTTCACTGGGCTTTGTAAGCTCAGCCGCACTTTTCTTTTCCTGCGGCAAGTATTTAGCATTCAAGATGAGCTTATGGGATAGCTGATCTGGGCTTGAGAGTAGAGCTGAGAGCAAGACTTGACCATAGAGATCTTAGATTTATTTTGAATTTTAAGTCATTTATATTATCTTTTATAAGTTTTTGTAAAGGCTTCCGCTTTTGTATAGTATTTCAAGTTCTGATATGAAACCGTATTGTGATATCTTTACCCTTGTCGGGTCGGGGTGTTACAGTATTTGTAACTTTTATAAATAAAAGTTTTAAACTTTTTAAATTTACACAACTTACAACATTTAGGTGTTATTTGGCAAAACTTTACAATTTAGTGCTCAATGAATCAAGAATGCCGAATAAATCAAAGGTACTAAATGAACATGATGCTGAATGAAATAAGTGTTTGATAAATTCCTAATTGCCCTTTTCAAAATAAACAAAATTACCATTTTAACCTGCACCATTATTTCATACTAAATGAAAGATGTTGTTCGATAATTTCAGTATTGTGTCTGATAACATAATCAAAGTTAACTTCTGAATATGCTTATGATAATATAACTATCATCCAAAATATAAAAAGTTTTAAGTTTAATTTTTGCTTGATGCAAACAACTTTAATATTGTCATGCCAACCTTTTTAAAATGAAAAAGGTTTTACTGTGTTTGTGTCTCTAGTCACATCGACCATCTTGAAAAAAAACACTTTAACTGATTTATATTTATATACTTACAGACTAATACCTCACGAATTAATCCGATAAAATAGAGACCACCATACCAAATTAACTTCGTAATAATCGTAAAATTTAACCAACTAATATATATGATCGAATACTTGAAATAATTCAATGTCATTTCAAAAGTATAACAGTATATAATATGCTAATTATAAGTGGGATTTTTCTAACTTGTGCCCTAAGGGCACAAGTTAAGCACATAAAAAGGACATCGGGTCTCACAGTAAAAGACACAGGGATTCACAGAAAGTACAATTTTTGTGGATCCCTATGTACTTTTCTGTGGGACCCGGTGTCCTTTTAGCGTGCTTAACTTGTGCCTTATGAAACATGTTAGACCAACTAATAAGTGGGATTTTTTTAACTTGTGCCCTAAGGGCACAAGTTAAGCACATAAAAAGGACATCGGGTCTCACAGTAAAAGACACAGGGATTCACAGAAAGTACAATTTTTGTGGATCCCTATGTACTTTTCTGTGGGACCCGGTGTCCTTTTAGCGTGATTAACTTGTGTCTTATGACACATGTTAGACAAACCCTTAGAGCAAGAGGTGTTGTGGGTTGCCCACTTCTCTTTATTTGGGCGCTACGTGTGCCACATCACTCTAACACACTAACTAAAAATACCCCCCAATCACAACTTATTTACTTCTCTTCATCTGGGCCCCACCCACTCTCATTTTATTTTTTTTAGAACATATAATCAGTTTATTTAAAACAAATGCATGAAGTGGTGAGGCCCCTTGGTGTGGTGGCAAGGAGCAAAACAAAGTGGCGAATGGTAAAGTCTTTGTCGTATTCATATAGGGGAAGTGGCGAATTGCAAAGTCGTGAGCTATCTTGGTGTGGTAGCGAGGAGCAAAACAAAGTGGTGAGCTTCCATGTAGGATTCGGCGAGAAGCAAAACGTCCCACACCCCACGCTCTTATAAGTGATATTTTTAATTGTTTTTCAAAATGTATAAATGGGATAGAAGACCACGTGCCAAGGTGACGTGATTTTTTTTAAAGGCTAAGGTGACGTGAATTATTAAAGGGTATGTGCGAAAGTATCAGGAACAATAAATAAACATTAGAGCTTTTATTCAAATCTAAGCCTCAATAGTCGGCTTAGATTGTATCAACAATAGTATCCAAAGTGTTACAAGATCAGATTAATGTCAATGAGACAATAGCCATACAAATACAAAGAAGAGACAAGATCACTGAAATGATCAGACAGAAGAGAAAAGTGTGAGACAATGACTGCACACACAAGTGTATCTAACCCTAGATTAAGGGACTTATTAAATAGGAGATTAAGATACACTAAGACCCTTCTAACGGCTATAAATGACTCATCAGCAGAAATGAGAAAGGCTTCAGCAGAAATGAACTTGTTGGAACTTTAAACCATTTATGCTTTGTCCATGATTAACCCTTGTAATAATCCTGCCCTGAACATAACTAGAAAGCCATTAGCAATTGATAGAATAATATGTTTGCCACAGATTAATACCCCAAAATTTAACAGGGTATTCGGGGAATGTAGCTCACGGAATCATTTTGTATACGTACTCCATCGTTCAAAATTGGTCAGTGCATTATTTGTCCTTCAGTAGCCAAATTTTCAACTTTTTTTTTTTAATCCAACATTCTAAACGATTAAGTTTTTGGCCATCAGTACTTGGGGTCCGTTTTGTTAAGAGGGTGACGGATTTAAATAATGGAATTAGATTGAAAAACGACATTTGGTATACATGTGTGTATATCATGTATGACTATCATAGACAGAAAAGTGCACCATTCACAATCCCCACAAGACTAGTATGGGCGGAAACAAAGTTTTCATTTTTGTCATCGAGTAATGTGTAGAAGTTTTTCGGCTACACGTTACTTAGAGATAGGGGTGGAAACGATCGAGCCGCTCGTAAAAAGCTCAGAATCGGATCGGTAAAAGCTCGAACGAGCCGAGCCTAAACGAGCTCGAGCTCGAGCCTAAGTTTGGGCTCATTTACTAATCGAGCTCGAGCCCGAGCTCGATACAAAAAGCCCGTTTAAGCTCGCGAGCCTAAACGAGCCCTAGAAATATTTACGTATATATATTTTCTATACGTATAACCGTGTTAACGAGTTCGACCCTTGTGTTAACGAGTCGAGCTTTGTGTTAACAAGCCGAGCTCGAGCTCCATTTGAACCTTGTTTTTTTCTACACATCATATAAATTAGTCGAGCCCGAGCCGAGCTCGAGCTTGTGAAAAATTTCACGAGCCGAGCTCGAGCTCAAAATGTGAGGCTCGAAACGAGCTCGAGCTCAAGCTCGATCTTTTTATATATAAACGAGCCAAGCTCGAGCTCTGGCAGACTCGGGCTTGGCTCGGCTTGTTTTCACCCCTACTTACAGATAGCACATATTTACTTTTTAAAAGCATATCAGCCCAATACCTTCCATCCTTTTTTATACTAGTATTAAATTGTTATATTACTCACTCCGTTCCATATTAACCGTCTATTTTGATTTTTCAAAGTATTTCATTTTCAACTTTAACTTTAAATATTTTTAATTGTGTTATATAATACTTGATGTAAAATATATGAATAAATTAAGTTTTAAATTTATTTTTCATTAGTGAAATTTTTATTAAATATTATATAACACAAACAAAAATATTTAAAGTCAAAGTTGAGAAAGAAAGAAGAAAAAATTACACGTTTGGTCCTTGTGATATACCCCAAATAACAACTTTAGTCCCTAAGTTGTTTTTATTACACCACAGATACCTATTTTTGAAACCTTGCACGCATTTAGTCCCTATTTTGGATGGGCGTTAGTTAAGTCCGTTAAGTATTTTGCGTTGTTAGTCCTTCGTTAATAATTTTTGCACCGTTAATCCTTATTTTTTAAAATATAGTTTTCCCAGTTAGTCCCTCCTTTAATAATAGTTATCGCCCGTTTTTTTTACGTTTTTATCCGTTGTCGTTCGTTTTTATCCGTTTTCCCCCCTTTTTTTCGTTTTTCGTCCGTTTTTTACGTTTTTATCCCTTTTAGTCTGTTTTTATATGTTTTTCTCCGTTTTTTGTATGTTTTATCTATTTTTGTCAGTTTTTTTTATCCGTGTTCGACTGTTTTTTACGTTTTCATCCGTTTTTACCCATTTTTTACGTTTTTGTCTGTTTTTATCCGTTTTCGTTCGTTGTATATTCGTTTTCGCTAGTTTTGTTACGTTTTTGTCCGTTGTTCTACGTTTTTGTCTGTTTTATCCGTTTTCGTTCGTTGTTTATTCATTTTCGCCAGTTTTTTTACGTTTTTGTCCTTTTTTTCGTTTCCGCCCGTTGTTTTACGTTTTGTCTGTTTTTTTCCTTTTGCGTTCGTTTTTTATCCGTTTTTTTACGTTTTTGTCTGCTTTTATCCATTTTCGTTCGTTTTTTTCACAAAAAATTTCCAAAAAAAAATTTTTGAATTTTTTCACAAATTTGAAAAAAAAAAATTCAAAAAAATTTTGAAAAAATAAATTGGAAAAAAAATATTTTCGAAAAAATAAAAAAATTTGAATAAAAAATTTAAAAAATATTGAATAAAAAAATATTTTTCAAATATATATTTTTTTAAATCTTATAAAAAAAATTTTCAATTTTTTTTTTCAAAATTTTCAATATGTCGAAATACCTTTTTTGTTTCAAAACTTTTTTTTTCAATATTTTTCGAAATTTGGACATATTGTAAAAAAAAAATCCGAAAAATATTTAAAAAAAACGGACATATTTTTTTTAAAGATTATTTTAAAAACAAATATTTGAAAAAGATTTTTTTTTAAATATTTGAAAAATATTTTTTTTATTCAAATTTTTTTTTGAAATTTTTTATTCAATTTTTTTTGTTGAAATTTGATTTTTTTTTTTTCAAAATTTTTTTTCGGAAATATTTTTTTTCCAATTTTTTTTATTTGGAAATTTTTTTTCTTTTTGGAAAAAAATTTCAATATGTTGAAATAGTACAAAAACGAAAGAAAAACGGACAAAATGTAAGAAAAACGAACAAAAACCGATGAAAACCGATAAAAGCGTACGAAAAATGGACAAAACGTAAGAACAACTGACAAAAACTGATGAAAACGGGCAAAAACGAAAGAAAACAGACAAAACGTAAGAAAAACGGATAACGAACGAAAACGGATAAAAACAGACAAAAACGTAAAACAACGGGGAAAACGGGAAAAAACAGACAAAAACGTAAAAGAACTGGCGAAAAAGATTAAAAAAACGAATGAAAACGGATAAAAACAGAAAAAGATGTTAAAAAACGGGCGAAAACGAACAGAAAATGAACGAAAACAGATAAAAACGTAAAAGAGTGGGCGAAAACGTAAAAAACGGACGAAAACGGATAAAAACGTAAAAAATGAGGAAAACGAAAAAACGGGGGAGAACGGATGAAAACGAACGAAAACGGACAAAAACGTAAAAAAAGGGCGATAACTATTATTAACGGAGGGACTAACTGGGGAAAACTATATTTTAGAAAATAAGGACTAACGGTGCAAAAATTATTAACGAAGGATTAACAGCGCAAAATACTTAACGGACTTAACTAACGCCCGTCCAAAATAGGGACTAAATGCGTGCAAGGTTTCAAAAATAGGTATCTTAGGGACTAAAGTTGTTATTTGGTGTATATCATAGGGACCAAACGTGTAATATTTTCAAGAACGAATGAAGAGTCAAAACATAACAATTAATATGAGACGGAGGTAATACTAAAAATCCAAAATCTACAACAGACTTAAAACAATAAAATAGATTAAACTATCATTCAGTTTATGTTTCTTTCTTTACCAAAACCCATTTCCAATCCCACTGTCGTAACAAACGGACCCTTAATCATTTCATTAAGCAGTAATCAAACACACCCTTAGGGCCCGTTTGGTTTCCTTAAATGAATCACTATGGATATGGTTTGAGGATAGATTTGGAATGAAATGACTTCAAATAAAAAAATAATTAAAAGTATAATTGAGAGATAGTTGTGGGCTGATAACATCAAATAGTCATGAATATTAAGCGTCAATTTCCCCCGTTAATGCTCGTTATTTATATCATTTATATGGATTTACGCTTGTTTCCCATTGTTTTACACTTTCAGGTTAATTACGAGCATTGGAGCTAAAGAGACGCGAAAATGGAAACGTTACTTAAGATTTATCACAGTATGCTTATTTTGAAGAAGTTACGGCGTAACTCATCTCTCACATTACGACGTAACTATTGCGTGACCCAGAAGTCCAACTTATCAAGAGGTTACGACGTAACTCCATTAGGTCAAAAGAGGTTCTACGCCGCTGATACTTACGCCGTAACTACTGCTACACTTACGACGTAACTGAGTTTATTGAAGACTACGACGTAACCACTTCTTAGGTTACGCCGTAACTAGCAGATCTAGTGCATTTACTGAGAAATAGAAGGTTACGGCGTAACTCCTCTATGGGTTATGTCGTAACCCAGACCTGGCCTATAAATACCCCATGAATTTCAGCATTTCAAAGCATCTCATTCCACACACAACACTCTGAGAGCGGGGGAAAAAGCTCAAGGGAGGTCTAGGGAAGCATACAGAGCTGTTTCCAAGGGAGAAGTCACACCATTACGATAAGCTTTAGCGTTTATTATTTCTTTTTCTTTCAATTCATGTATTTCGTACCTTTGAATATTGAATTGATATGCATGATTAATATGAGCGGCTAAGCACCCTTTGGTGTTAGCCTAGTTATGATTTCTTAATTGTTTTGTTTGAGTTTACCTTTACTTCCGTACAATTATTTCTAAGTGTATGCATGCATAGTTATTTGGTAGTCACCCCTGGTTCGGTAGTTTTGAATGACGATAGAGGCCAATTGCCTAGGAGATATGACCAACTGACCCTAGGTGAGCGGACTGAGACGGGAAGCGTAAGATATGACCAAATGACGACCCTTTCTACTTGTGCGATTTGACCAACTGATCACCTATCGTTTGGATGAACTTAAGAATTGGGGTGTAGTGTCTAAGTTCCTAACGGCCGGGCACTCACTATTTAGAATCTAGCATGTAGCGGTACTTAATGACTCAGCTTAGGGGACCAGGAACAACAGAAATTATAACGGTGCACCTGATTTCTCCTGTGGTGGCATCTTTGCTGATAGGTTAGGGCGAATTGACCAAATATTGTCCTCTCGAATTTGACCCCACCTGAAGTAATTGGAAGTAGGTAGACGAAGACATAACTAGTTAGGAGGATTAACTAGGTTAGCACCACTATTCCTCTATTGATTTCCCTTCTACCATTTATTTGCTTTTATATTCTGCATTAGTAGTTTAATTAATTAAAACCCTATCAAACCATTAATATTCTGTGACAATTAGACTTAGTAATTATCCGACACACATAGCTCTTGGGACGACCTTGACTTTACCATTTACTACACTACACACGACCGGATACACTGCCCGTTAGTGCATTTGGGTAGACCATATGTATAGCGAGACACTATAAATATTAAGACATAGTCAGTAAAACCTGCATCAAGTTTTTGGCGGCGCTGCCGGGGAGCTATTTTAGGATTTCATATTAAGTCTGTTTTTAATTTTCTTTCTGATAATGTCAGGATACAAGACTCGCAGCTCTAGGCCCTTTCTGGCTACCCCATTTGTTGACCTGGAGAAGCATTTTCGGAAAAAGAGGATCTATTCTCCGGTTCCTATTCACAACATCTTCTAATTTTACGAATCAGACCCGTCGGACACAGAACCAGAGGTCATCAATGAAAATAATATCAATGACCTTACCATAGAGCAGTATTTGGATCGACCAAACGATAACTGCCAACGAAGCTTCACTAAGGATTCTCCTACCGAAAAATACTCCATCCCAGATCATATTATTCGAGAGTTACATGAGCTTAAGTTTTCTGGAGATGAAGATGAGGACGTTCAGGATCACGTAGATAAAGTTCTCCACTTATCCTCTCTTTTCAACGTCAGGGGTACTCCAAGTTATTTAGTCACTGCAAGGATTTTTCCTATGACTCTCATTGGAACAACAAAAAGATGGTATAACAAACTTCCTAGTGAAAGTAAAGAAGCATGAGGAAAAATAAGAAAGGAGTTCGTCCAGCAATTTTGCCCTCCTTAAAAAATGGCTAGGCTTCTTGGGAAAATCTGTCAATTCGTGCAGATTGGAGAAGAAACGATGTACCGAGTGTGGGAAATATTTAATGAACTTCTCTATCGATGCCCTACTCATGATTTAAACAAACATCAGATCGTATACGTCTTCTATTGGAGGATTAATGCGCAAACATGAGAACTCTTTGATTCACCAAGACCTATTCCTAGCATGACTCCTGATCGGGCCTTGGAATGTATTCAGCGGATTTCTGAACATTGCTACAAGTGGCACATGGATACTGGATACGGACCGAGAGATAACTTCGATCATAAGGTAATGAAGACAATAACAAAGCAAGAATACAATTACGGGGAAATTTTTGAAAAACGGAGATTAGAAAGAGAAGCTGAAGCATGTAGGGTTGAGAAAGTTAAAAGTGTATTTGAGACCAATACCGGGAACAATATTGAGATAAAGATTCTCGACCACATCAAAGAATCAAGAGAGCGCGACGATAGGATAGAAAAGATGATGAAAGCATTCGTGGATAATACAGTCTCTTCTATTAAAATTCACGATGCTAGGATAAAAAGATTAGAGAAAAGTGTTAGTTCATGTTCAGAAGCCATCTCTGATTATCTAGCAGCTCGGGAGGAAGAAGTTGTCCACACTGTAGAAACTATCCTCGAAGAACCTTTGACCTTTTCAGAAAACGTTAAGCGACGGATCAGCATGGAGAAACAATCACTTTTGGACCAAACTTTGCTGGTAAACCCTCCTAATGATACTAATCATCATGATACTACGCGGGAATTAAGTTATGATGAGACTATTCGCCTCAACGAAAGATGCTAAGCGGTTTTGAGGAACGAGCTACCACAAAAGGAAAAAGATCCAAGATGCTTTACTCTCCCTTGCTATATCGAGAGCCTAAACATGTGTAACGCCCTGGCAGATCTTGGAGCTAGTATTAGTATAATGCCTCGTTCGATGTTTTTGCGAATGAGAATTGGCAACGTAAAACCGGGCAAGATGAAAATTGAAATGGTCGATCGATCCATGCAATCGCCATTAGGAATTATTGAAAATGTATTAATGAAGATAAAGAGATTCCTTTTCCCAGTAGATTTTGTGATCCTTGATATCCCGGAAGACAACAGAGAACCTGTCATTTTAGGAAGACCCATGCTTGCTACTGCTCACACTAAAGTGGATGTCTTTGCCGGAAAATTGACTCTGGAAGCTAATGGAGAGATCGCCACATTCGGACCTAATGAACATTTGTCTACCCCGGAGAAGGTGTGTGCAATTGACCTAGTGGGGGATTTTGGTGAAGCCCTTGAAAAGTTTCTTAGTGCCCCCCCCCCCCCCCCGCGGACCCTGGAGAGGTTGACTCGGGGAAGGATTTTGATGTTTTCGTGAATTTTGAGGAAGAAGATAACTTAGGATTAAGTGTTGAAGACCTCTCTAGTGATGTCGAGATGACCCATTGGCAAGACAACTCTGAAAAAAAATATTCTTGCAATCGGACCAACCGCAATTTTATGAGATGGGGGCACGAATCCATCATAGGAATCCCCACTATCTGAAGATCTCATGCAAAATTGGGTTCATTGATTTTCACCCATTTATCGACACAGATTCCCCAGTCAACATTATCTCTAAGGAATGCTACAACCATGTTATGGAAAAGGAGCTTGATTACAAAGGAAACAACTTCCTCGGGATAGCAACAAACATACGATTTTTTGTAGGAACATACTCATTTCTAGTCGACTTTGTGGTTTTGGATGATGTTAGTGAATTCGTGGCAGACGGGCTGACTGGGATGATTTTCGGAAAACCCTTTAAAGAAATATCTGGGCTTGATAAAAACGAGAAGGAAGGACTGGTTTGGTTAAAGATTGGCGATGATAAAATTGTTTTCAAAATGCCAAGGAGGTGTCAAAAACTTTAAAAATTGGACTAAAAGACAGTTGAGTTATGCTAGACCGCTGCTTGGTATCAGTGAAGAAGATAAGGCCAAAGGTTTTGATCACCCCTACCAAAAGATCAAAATTTTTTACTTAGGGTGTTTAGAACTTGGAGATGGATACAAACGGGATGAGAATTTGATCAGCTGGCTTCAATATGGAGATTGCCCAGTCCACGAGATGACGGACAAACACTGGTAGCCCACGGCTAAGAGTCTAACTTAAAGACTCGTAAATAAAGAAAAGTGCTCTTTCGAGAGACAACCCGAATTATCCATTTCTTTTGTTTTTATTTCATTTCTGTTGGGTTTTGTGTTTTCTAACCATTTTTTTTTGCAGGAGACAGGAAATAATTACTGCTGCAGTTGCTGATCTGAACAGAGTTACGGCGTAACTCATCTTAGTGATTACGCCGTAACCAACATTTTAGCAGCAGAATTCTTGACGCATTACCAATTACGGCGTTATACCATCTCAGTGGTTACGCCATAACTATTCGATTCAAAGCTCATAACAAGTTTTGCCAGTTACGTCGTAACTCTCTCATAGGAGTTACGACGTAACTCTCCTCTGCTTTAATTCTTTATTTTAAAACACAGTAACCTTGTATTAGTTTTTAAATGAACTTTGTGGGTGTGTTCCCTGTAAACCCTCACGAGACTTCACTCGTCTACTTGGGATACCAAGTGGTTTAAAAGGCTTGTTGCATTCGCTAAATGCAACCGTGATTCCTACGAAAGTGAGTTAGGTTTGTTTTTCATTTTTTTTCTTTTTAGAATTATGCTTGTCGGTATTGTGATTTCAGGGATTGAAGTTTGTTCATGACGCTTAAACAAAGGCAGGATCCTTTCTCATGGGCCTTCTTCTTTTTGGAGCAAATTTCAAGGAAGTTCTCGCTCTAATTCTACCTTTCTCTTAACCTTTATTTTAATGCCTAGTACAAAAGGGACTTTGTACAATTCAAGTGGGGGGACGGGAGTAGAATTACCTCTTGAACTTTCACCCTCATTTTTCTAGTTTATTTTGAAAAATTATGTCATTTTTAAAATCTTGACATGTTTTTCCGAACCTAACTAGATTAGATGTAACGCCCCGACCCGCCAAGGGTAAAAGAATCACAAATAATGGTGTCATATCAAAGCAAAACATAAATAACCAAAAGAAGTCTTAACATAAAAGCGGAAATAATCCAAGTCAAATGACTTCAATACATAGGTCCCAGCGGAAACATAATAAACTTCAACATAATATCCGAAATAAATAAGTCTTAAATGGCATCATAAGAAATCAAAGCTAAAATCTCTAAGGTAAGTCCACTCAAGCACTCATCCCAAAGCAACCCAGCTTCCAATGCTTAGATACCTGCCGCGGAAGAAAAGAAAAGTGCGGCTGAGCTTCAAAAGCCCAGTGAACAGATATGAAAGCAAAAGCGAATACTAAACGATATTGAATACGAAATAAAGTGAATGAGCGATAGCAAAATCATAATCATTTTCAAAGTATAAATCAGAATTTCAAATCAAGTTTATAGTTAACTACCTCGAGCCCAGAAACATATATCAGATCATATTCATATTCACATAAGGCAACATTTTGTAGGGGAGACCTACCAGAGTTATGAAGGACGTGCATGCACGCAACATCAATCATCAGATAACAGATAACATATAACATATAACAGATCTAGGATGCATCCATACGCCCCTTCCTACATATTCACAAATATGCTTCACCATCCAGAGACGTGGCAGAACATCACTCTACTGCCCTAGAGTCATATCAGAGGTGCATCACTGATACGGACATGGAACCCCCATGACTAGTTAAATATTTGGCTCGGGTGTCAAACTATCTTAGGTCAAATCAGAATGTCATAACTGACACAGATCATATTTATCAGAAAATCAATCATATTTCCAAAATCATAGTTTTCATATCAGATAGTTCAAAATCAGATGTTTCATAATTCAGAAATCAGAGTTCAGATAAGCAATAGCTCAAACAAATCAGATTTGGGATTCATAGCAAAGGCTTAGAAAACCCTAATACGAAAGAAAACGTTAAAAGGAAACCTCTACTGAAAAGGTCAGAATATCTGTACCTTATTCCAACGCAAATGATCAAAAAGCAGAAAGACGAAAGGCAAAGGATTACTCCCTCTTCTCAGAACCTATAGACATTAACGGTCGTCCATGTTATTTATGATTCCATAATCGTCAAAATGATCTTTTAATATTTGGTGTTCATACTTAATGATCTTCATACTTTAGGGTTTTATTAAATGAGACTTAAGTATTTTATAATTAATGTTGTAGATTAGGGTTCGTTAAGTCATTTATTAAAGTCTAGGGTTAAATGTGAAAATAGTTTATAAGTCATAACTCACACATGAAATAACGAATTACTATATTTAGCTCAAACCCTAATCGACTCTCATTTATGTTATAGGGTTTTTCTTATTCTTTAATATCTCATTAATATGCATTTACTTTACATGTTACGTCTATGATTTTATGTGACCTACAAGTTACTTATTACTCAGATAGATTACACATGTACATAATTATTAGTTCACTTGAATTAATATAACGCACACAAAAGAGACACGTTCACAACATTTAGGTTTTGATATACTTTATTCGCTTTACATATTAAACTAGGGTTTATGTTTACGTGACCCTTACTCGTTTATTACACGTTCAAAACTCATGTATAGATGTTCGGTTCAAACTAGGGTTTCGGCTAGCAAGTTATACGCAAGTCCTAGCTCATCTAAACATGTTACATATTCAAGTTATTAAGTTTTATACCTTATTCGAATACACATATGGTTCGGTCCAACCTCATGCATGGTTCTGCCTAGATTAACTCGACACAACCATGACCCGATTTAATATTACATCTTACGTTACATGTTCTTTATTAGTTACAAGTTCAATTCGTTAAGGGTTGCCCTTGTTTTGGTTTACACGGCTCGGCACAAACAAAAGAGAACAAAAACTCGACCAAACAAAATATAACTCGACATATACATGCAAGGTACGTTAAAGGAAGTCAAATAAATGTTATACCTTAGCTCGTTGAAGCAAAATCTCGACACCAAGGGGGTGTATGAGTCTCGACCGAACAAGAAGAAAGAAAAAGGGAGAGGCAAAACAAACTAGGGTTTCACTTTTGATATTATGTGATGTATTTATAGTTTACATTTTAAGTTAGGGTTTAGGAGGGGTTGGGTTCGGTTTGGGTCCAACCGAGCTCAAAGGCTCGCCCACAATGGGCTTCGGCCCTTGATCCCATGAACACAAAACAAACGCCCCTCTTGGGCTTCTCTTGGTCCTTGGCTTGGCGCAACACAAACAAAACAAACGAGCCCATCCAACAAATGAACGGCCCAACATATAAGCGAAACGTTTAAGTCCTCGTCGCACTAAAGTCGTTTACGTAATTATATTCGTCACGTTTTATTTATTAAGTTTTTAATGTCGATCATTTTATAAACGGGTTTTACGTATTTTATTATTCTTGGTTCCAAGGGTATTTTCGTACTTATATATGTTTTAGATTTTCGGGTTTTACATTAGACCTTAGTCGAGCACATACAACCCTTGATATTATATGGTGAGATTAGCCTTATCCGTTTCCAATATTTTACCCCAAATCCACCAAATTATGAGTGTGCCGGTAGCTTGTAAACTTTAGAACTTGGCCTTTGCATCATTTCGAGACCATAGACGATGTATGTTGAGTTAGCTCGATGTATTTGGACTTTTCAGTTTTAGAATGCAGTATTATAGGATTATCACCCAAACAGCCTACCATTGTGAGTCTATCGATTAGTCACCTCGACTTTTCGACCCCCATGTGAAACCCTTTTGTTGCACTCCCTTTTAGTGCAAGATACCCCTAAATACACCCTTCTGAGCCATTCATTTCATTTTGTCACCCCGATATATTGTTTCGTCACACCCTTACACCTTAGCCTACCCTGTGGTCTTTATTTGTAATGCGAAGTCATCATTTGCCTAAGTTCAAGGTTCGAGTGGAAAGGTTTGGAAATCACGCTTTCATCGACAACAATTATGAAGATCATTGAAGACCCCCCGAATTCCCATTGTTCATCTCAAGTGGGGGGATGTTATGTTATCATGTTATGTTCAAAAAAAAATTGAAAAAAAAAAAATAGTTGATTGAGTTATGATTTTGTGAAGTGCGATGTTATAAGCACTATAATATGAGCTTTATTGTTTAGTATCGAGGAGGCCACCTTGGTCACATTGGAAGATTGGAGTTGGAGTTATACCAACTGAAGAAGAAAAGGTAGTGTGCCCATCACGACGTCCTCTGATGACACATCTGCCTTGCATTTCATGATCCGGTCTCTAGACTTCTAAGCTTGAACTTTAGGTATAGATATAGACTACCTGCTTGTTTTTCATTTTACACCAATTATATATCCCATGTCTTATCTTACCCTTTAGTCATGAAGCGTGTCTAGGTGATGCAGCGAGCAATCTTTGGTGTCCTGGCCATAGATTTGGTCATGTATCATTGATTTTGTCCACTTCGCCGTGACATGTTAGTAATGACGAGTCACCCCTTAACCTTTGTCGTGTCTACCCATATTGCCTTGGAGAATTGTTTAGCCCTTAACTCTAGTGGTGGAGATTTGTGTAACCGCCAAGCTTATGATATAATACATGCTATGACTATGCGATTGAGTGATCACCCCGAAATTGACACTTAGAATAGTTGAGAGATTTGAGTGTTTGTTCCCCTTTCGTGAGGTGTTCGGCTTTGTTTTATTCTAGCATAAGGGATTTGTAAACTCATATTTTCCAGGTTTTGAGATATATCTTTTTAGAAATCTATCTAATAAGGTCTACTTAAGGGCAAGTAGAGTTCAAGTGGGGGGATATTTGATAACATCAAATACACCCTGAATATTAAGTGTCAATTTCCCCCGTTAATGCTCGTATTTATATCATTTATATGGATTTACGCTTGTTTTCCATTGTTTTACACTTTCAGGTAAATTACGAGCATTGGAGCTAAAGAGACGTGGAAATGAAAACGTTTCTAAAGATTTATCACAGTATGCTTATTTTGAAGAAGTTACGGCGTAACTCATCTCCCACATTACACTATAACTATTGCGTGACCTAGAAGTCCAACTTATCTAGAGGTTACGATGTAACTCCATTAAGTCAAAAGAGGTTCCACGCCGTTGATACTTACGCCGTAACTACTGCTACACTTACGACGTAACCGAGTTTATTGAAGACTACGGCGTAACCACTTCTTAGGTTACGCCGTAACTAGCAGATCTAGTGCATTTACGGAGAAATAGAAGGTTACGACGTAACTCCTCTATGGGTTACGCCGTAACCCAGACCTGGCCTATAAATACCCCACAAATTCCAGCATTTCAAAGCATCCCATTCCACACACAACACTCTGAGAACGTGGAAAAAAGCTCAAGGGAGGTCTAGGGAAACATACGGAGCTGTTTCCAAGGGAGAAGTCACACCATTACGATAAGCTTTAGCGTTTATTATTTCTTTTACTTTCAATTCATGTATTTCGTACCTTTGAATATTGAATTGATGTGCATGATTAATATGACCGGCTAAGCACCCTTTGGTGCTAGCCTAGTTATGATTCCTTAATTGTTTTGTTTGCGTTTACCTTGACTTCCGTACAATTATTTCTAAGTGTATGCATGCATAGTTCTTTGGTAGTTACCCCTGGTTCGGTAGTTTTGAATGACGATAGAGGCCAATTGCCTAGGAGATATGACCAACTGACCCTAGGCGAGCGGACTGAGATGGGAATGGTAAGATATGACCAAATGAAGACCCTTTCTACTTGTACGATTTGACCAACTGATCACCTATCATTTGGATGAACTTAAGAATTGGGGGGGGGGGGGGGGGGGCGGTGTAGCGTCTAAGTTCCTAACGGCCGGGAACTCACTATTTAGAATGTAGCATGTAGCGGTACTTAATGACTCGGCTTAGGGGACCAGGAACAACAGGACTTATGACGGTGCGCCTGATTTCTCCTGTGGTGGCATCTTTGCTGATAGGTTAGGGCAAATTGACCAAATGTTGTCCTCTCGAATTTGACCCCACCTGAAGTAAATGGAAGTAGGTAGACGTAGATATAACTAGGTTAGCACCACTATTTCTCTATTGATTTCCCTTTTACCATTTATTTGCTTTTATATTCTGCATTAGTAGTTTAATTAATTAAAACCCTATCAAACCATTAATATTCTGTGACAAATAGACTTAGTAATTATCCGACACACATAGCTATTGGGACGACCTCGGCTTTACCATTTACTACACTACACACGACCAGGTACACTGCCCGTTAGTGCATTAGGGTAGACCATAGGTATAGCGAGACACTATAAATATTAAGACCTGGTCAGTAAAACCTGCATCATGGGCCCTAACTTTTTTTTTCTTTTATTTTATGATAGAGAAAACATGGGTATCCTCAAACCACCAAAAATAACCACCTATCTAGATACATTTGTCTGAAGGGTTTTCTCATACCCATATCATCAAGCAAACACATTTTATCATTCTCACACCCATACCACCATTCCCATACACCCATACCAAACGGGCCCTTAGTAATTTTTAGATCCATATTTTAAAATCCACTATTTCCACATTGTTTAATAGTATTAACAAATTGCATTTTTGGTTCATGTGGTTTAGCCAAATTGCATGTTTGGTCCTTATTCTTTTGAAAGTGCAGCGGTGGTCCTCATTTTGAAATTTAGATTGCATATTCAGTACCTAAGTCGATGTGAAATAACCAAATTACCCTTGTCTTCTTCCTTTCTCTCGGGGGATATAATTTGATCATTTCACATCGACTAGGGCTGAATATGCAATCCAAAGTTCAAAATGTAGACTACCTCAGAACTTTCGAAAGAATAAAGACCAAACATGCAAGTTGGCCAATCCATATGAACCAAAATGCAATTTACTCAAGTATTAAATTAGATGTTAAAGTGATAAAATATAACTACTATAAGAAAAGTATATAAGAACATATAAAAACGTCTAAAACCGTATATAAAAATTATATAAGAACATATATAAAATGTATATAAAAACATTGATAAGAACATCTGTATAACGTATATAAAAACGTATAAAAAGTATATAAAAACATATATAAAAATGTATAAATGTATAAAAAATATATGAGAATGTATACATAAGCATATATAATACCGTGTATAAAAATGTATATTAAAACATAAAAAAATATATATAAAAACGTATAAAAGATAATATAAAAATGTATATGCTTTTATAAAAACATATATAAAAACATATAAAAACTTATAAAAAGCATATAAGAGAATACATAAAAAATGTATACAAAAAGGTATATAAAAAGTATCTAAGAACATATATAAAAGTGTATAAAAACTTATATAAAAACGTATATGTTTTTATAAAACGTATAGAAATCAAAAAAATTTAAATAACCAAAACTGTTTAATTGTAAACGGTCATTAGTTTAAATGATGAACGTTGCAACACTTATTTGCCTAAAGGGCTAATGTGTAATTTCTAACGAAATCTACTTAACGTTGATTAAAATCAAGAACCAAAATTTGCAAAAAAATTTATTTTAAGGACGATCTATGCACTTTTCAAATTATTTAGGATGAAACCTGCAATTTGACAAAACCTTAAAATCGATTTTGCAATTTACTCTAAATTTAATATATTTATAGTTTGAAACCATAACTCTAAACTTAGATAATAAATAAGGTTACATATCATCCTTTTCACCATCTCACATTTAGACTATCACTTATTCTTGAAACATGTAGTTTACAAGAAGAAAAGAGAAAAACAAAAAGATCACCTCTAAATATATACCATCTTCTATTATTTTGCACATGTGCACAAACTAAGATCGTTTTAGTCTTTGTAAGATCATGATCGTGAGATCGTATCTAGATCTTAATATCCTATTATAGTGTCATTTTTTATTAGCGTTGTATAATTAAGCAAATCTACATATGATTATATATCATATATCATGAAAATGTATATCCAAAATATGATTATGAAGTGTTTAATACAATTTGCCTTTTGTTTTTTATATTCTATTAAACAAAATACATAAATATGTAATTTTTTAGTTTGTGGTTCGATAAAAGTAAGATCGAATCGATCAAAATCTTAAGATCTTATGGTCAGGATCGGGACCCTATAAAGATCCTATCTCACAAAAATCATACGTAAGATCAAAATTATTTTTGCTTTGTATTATCGTAAAATCGTAAGATCCTAAAATCACGATCAGGATCTTAACAAGTCGATTAGGATCTTAACAAGTATGATTTTAATTGTTCGATTTTTATATGACAATAATTGGAACGCACATGGATGATGCTTAATTAATCGATTGTTGACCGGTAAAACTATAATTGAATAAAGTCTACTTTAACTAATATTTTTACAAGTCAAGCAATTAACCACTCAACATGATCATTTGATTAATTTGAGTCTACTTATTGAGGTCATGGGGTGTATATGTAATCACAAAAGACTTATAATCTCCAGTTCTTCCCTCTTTCTTACATTCTAAAGCATTTCTGTTAATCCAACATATATAAAATGTCAATGAAAAAGTGGCAACACCTCAAAATACCTTTCGAAGACATAAAAGTTGCAACAAATAACTTTGAAGATTGTATCGGAAAAGGTGGATATGGCTGGGTGTACAAAGGACAACTCTCAGTTTCTGGAGTAATTACCACAGTTGCTGTAAAGAGGCTGAACGAGACTCTAGGACAAGGGTTAAAGGAGTTTTTGACAGAGATTGACTTGTTGTCTGGTCAACACCATCCAAACGTCATATCCCTTCTCGGTTATTGTGACGATGGCAAGGAGAAGATTATAGTTTATGAATACGCAGATCGTGGAAGTTTGGATAATTATTTAAGGCGTAGTAATTCTACTAGTCTTACGTGGCTAGATAGACTCAAAATATGTGTTGATGCAGCCCGGGGGCTTGATCACCTCCACAATCATTTTGGAGAGCATCAAACCATTATCCATCGGGACATAAAAAGTGCGAATATTTTGTTAGATGAAAATTGGGTTGCCAAAATATCTGACCTTGGATTGTCAAGGTTAAGTTTAGCCGGTCTAGATAGAAGTGTCGTTATTACCCACGCTTGTGGCACACCTGGCTATTGTGAACCTGAATACATATATAGTGGCGTCGTGAAGAAAGAATCAGATGTCTATTCTTTTGGTATGGTGTTATTTGAAGCTATTTGCGGGAGGTTGTGTAGCATTAAAGACGATGATGGATTCTTGCTATCAGCAAAATTAGCCAAAGAATACTACCAAAGCAAGAAACTGGATGAGATTATTGATCCTAGTTTAAAGGAACAAATTAGCTCATACTCCATGAGCAGATTTTCAGCAATAGCATATGCATGCTTGCACAATGATAGAGAACAACGACCTGGTATGGATGTTGTCACCAAAGAGCTTGAAGAAACACTCAAAATCCAGGTATGTTCTATACTCGATCTATTTATGCAAATTGAATAGGGTGTTGATCCTAGTTCGATAAACTACACTTTTCTATGGAACTTTAATTATTGGTGCCGTATAATACATTTATATCAGAAAAATACCATTTCATATTAAATTACTCTTCGGATCTAACTATAAATGTTCATGTTGTATAGTGTAATACACCAATCTATACTAAATATAAAGACAAAACACATTTGATTACGCTTGAAACCTTAAAAATAGTGGTAATATTATTAGGCTTAAATAACGTTACTTATAAAAGTCAATGTAATATATTATATATTTAAAAAATTATTCACAGTTTAAGCCATTCTCTTTCTTCACTCTCACTTAATCCACACCCATATATACATACAAATATTTTGCACACACAAATTAACGCTATATATACCCCTATACACGTGCAGTCGTCTAGTTCATTCGATAAATATAGTAAAATTTCCAATAGTCAATCTTCTAAATTTCAAGCAGTAAATTCTCGAAAATAAACTTGTCGGCAATTTTCTGTACAACATTAGATAAATGAACTATGTTCGTAACACATGCATTACTGTTATTTTTAATAACTGTGGTTTTCGACCTTTTGGCCGATTTATTCATAGGATATGAGCCCATCGTCACACAGACTCAAACGGGGTAAAACCCTCCTCTTTTTAGGAAGGTTGGCATGGCCACTTAGGTGGTGTTTGATAATGACTTAAAGAGTCTTAATTGTAAAATAGGTAATTTAGTTAAGTCACTAATTGAGTGTTTGTTTGGTGCTTAATTTAAATGGATGACCTTCTAGAAAAAGCCATGAGAATGAGGGTCTCTATATTAAGTCATCACTTTTATCCTACTTTTACATATTTACCCTTCCACTTCTTAACCACTAATTTCAAATAAAAGGGTATAACAATAATTTTATTAATTCAGACACTTTATTCAGCATACAAAACAAACAACCATTTATTCATATACATACAGACAATATATATCCAGACAGACACTTTAGTTTAACAGAACTTAATATAAAAACTAAACAAACAGACCCTTAGAGTTGTTTGCACCTAGCACTTATGTAACTTGAGACATCTTAACAGTTACTTAATCCCTCAACTACCACGCCATCCCTAAGTGGTTTTACTGTTATTTATTTTCATCACACTACACTTGATTCATTGAAAAAGGTCCTTTGGTCTAGCAGTACATATCCAGGTGACATCTATATCTCTAGAGTTAAATGATTGTGAGTTCAAGTCCCGTCAATAACAATTAGGGGTGCTCAAAAAAACCGTGAAATCAACAAACTGAGCTGAACCGCTCAATCCGAAACCGAAAAAACCCGAAGCCGAATAAACTGAAACCGATAAAAACCGAAACCGAAAAAACAGATCGATTTCGGTTTTTATATTTAGATATCAATGGTTAACCGAACCGAACCGTATATAATATACATGGAGGTTTTTAACTAAATATTTAAATAATAGTACAAGTATCGATTAATATTATTATACTACTCTTATTATATAACAAATTTTGTGCTTCTAATGTACACGTTTACTAAACATGCATGTGTGAAAATATATTAATGTGTTTGTAACATATAAACATCGAACAAATATTTTTTTGTTAATGTGTCATGTATGCTTATTTGAACATAATTATTGTGACGAAATAATTTTAAAATGAATTTAGTTTATTCAATTATTTAATACTCTAAAATTGGTTTTACCTTTTAGATCATGTTATTGTTCATACGCTTAAACTTGTTTAAACGTCTAAAATGGTTAACCGTGAACCAAACCGCGGTTAACCGCTCATTTCGGGTATCTGCGTGTCCGGTTACCCGCCTAACACGGTTCGGTTTCGGGTAGTAAAATGAATTACCCGCCCCGTGATGGATAGTTAATATATCCCAACTAACCAAACCGAACCGCCCCATAAACACCCCTAATAACAATGAGCTTGGTCTAGCAAGTTCCAGGTCATACTCCCCCCGGTAGAGTAAAATTTACTTTTTTTTTTTCTAGAACAAATGTAAAGTTGTATGTGCGTGTGTGACGTCGATGTCTAGTTTAAGTGCATGTCACTACTAGAAAATGGACTTTCAGCGACGAACATTTCTGTCGGAAATCCATCGGTAACAGTAGTTTCCGACGGATTAGAGACGAATAAATATAGATGTCGGAATAGCGTCGGAAATTCGACGGTAAGTTATGTGATTAGTGACGGATTTCCAACGATATTCGAATCTCTTGGAAATCCGTCAAAAGTTACTCGGAAATGCACAGTTGTCACTGTTTCGTCCGAATATCGTCGGTATTTAGCGACGGATTTTTATCCGTCAGAAAATCTGTCGCTGAAAGTCCATTTTCAAGTAGTGTGTGTTTGAAATATGATATTACAGAACTATTTTACATGATAGTGAGAATCTCTATTTTACATGTGTTCTATGAGACTGACGCTAGGACCCAAGAGTAATGAATTCTTTTTTCCTTAAGTGATATCACATTTGAAGTTTTAATTTTACAGGAGGAATATGAGTTTGATAAGGAAATGGAGTTGAAGCGTAATCTGGTGTCAGAGTCTAAGTCAGACGAATACTGGGAGACAAAGCTACCAAGGGATGTGGATGAAATCATCAAGATGTTCGAAATTCCTCCTGAAGTTTCAAATAACAAGAAGAAGCTATTCTCTTGTCTTCACAAGGGATTTTATCTTCATAGTGAGATGAATGATCACCTCTTGAAGGTAAATTCTTTCGCAATTTATTATCTCTGATGATATCGTATTAGATAAACTTGTGCACGTGCAAGGTCTGGTCAATGACTATAACTAATGATATTATTTCAATTATATTTTTTTGGTTGAAAATATGATTAACATCATTTTTAAAGTTATTATTTATGTCGTTTAATTTGATATTTTAACATAAGTCAAATTCAGTAAATATATATAAGTATTTATATATATGTTAAAACTAATCTTGTGCATACACTCAATAACAAGTGCTTTAGCTTGATATTTATAATACTAGTTAAAAACCCGTGTAATAGACCAAAGTCTTGACATAGACAAAAGCCCAAAACCTATTATAGCTCATGTCACCTTGAAATGGAATAGAATTAAAATTAGAGAGTACATATAAAAGTTTCAGTAATAAAATATAATAGAAACTAAATTTATATTGACTATGACACTCATCTAAACACCCTCTTAAACATCCAAGTTGAAGATTCAGCTTAAAAAATGATATTAATAAAACACAATTTCAAAGTCAAAACACAAGAACATTGAGACGAACATATGATGGGCAGCAAGTGAAGAGACATGACACCTTTGGGATAAGATGATAACTGGATACCTTTTAAATAAAGGAATCGGACACTTTATATTAACATGTTACTGAAACAAACAACATCTTAATACCATCAATGGAACTTGTTGAGAGTTGAGACCTTTGAAGATGCTCAAGTAAAGACTTCGTCTTTCACTTAGCTCTGTCAAATCCATCCATTAACAGGATCACTGCACAGAGCCTACTTATACCTTATCATTATCACTCTTGCATAAAGAAAGCAAGATCATACGTAGCGTTTTCTTTGTTTCTTGGAAGACCGCTTCTTATAAGATCACTTAGTAGATGTATTGTGCTAGCTATGACTATTTGTTGTTTTAGCTTGTTGTTGATGTTTCCGTTTTTGTTCTTGTAAAGTTTTTGGGCATGTTGTGTTCCCACTATCGGTCCATGTCTATAGCATTTTCTCATAAGTCTGAAAGAAATCATAAGGTAAAAAAACTAAACGATAACAAATATTGAAACAACTGATTTTAACTTTAATCTTTGTTACCTAATTGTCATGTGGAGACAATAACATGATCCCCATCAGTTGAGATATAGACATATTGGAAAAAGTAAACTTACATGAATTGCAGGTTATCGTTTGATAATGTTTCCACCTTTGCTTCTAGTTATTCCTCATTAGCATTAATTGTGTCTTCTACCAAGCGAACCAACTTATCCGAAGGCCCACCATATATTTCCCTTGATCTTCGCATATGACCTCTCACTAATTCAACCTGAGTTAAAAGATTCATTAACAATATATTTGGAACAAAATCGACAACTAACAACATAATCATAACTATAAACATATCCTTAGAGCACTCCCATCCATAACACCATAACACCAATAACACCGTCCACGTCAGTGCCACATCAGCTTTAACATTTAACATTAACATCCAAAAAAAACACCCACAACCATAGCATCCCAATAACATCAATAACATTCCCAACAATTTACAAAAACAACCCCTCATTTAGGGGCATAAATGAAAAAAGAAAAAGAAAAAAAAAAAAAAGAAAAACAAACAAATAACTGGCGTTAGCCCTGTAACGCCCAAGGACTAACGCCGTTATAATGTTGCGGTTCCAGTGGTTAACGCCATTAACGGGCGTTGTTTTGCACATTCACGCCGTTGGGGCGTTATGAATGTGTGTGCTCTTACTTGTTCTTGAACTTCTTTTGAAATGTCAAAATGATCATATTATTAAAGGTTAAGATGATGCATGTAAACATATCCTTTTATAAGACCTCCGAAGTGCTAATTAATAGTTTTAGCAGTTTAAAAATTAGTACTACGGAATAAAAATGACAATAATTTAGACGCATAACGGTTTCAAATTCACAACAAAAAACAAAGTTATAATAACCAATACACCATATTTCCATTACTCGCATCGAACCAAAACGGAAACTGTGATATAAATCTGAAGATAACACAACTATTAAAACAATAGGGCAGTCTTGTAGAAACATTATCTATGGCTTTAACCGTTTAAGAGCTACAATTAAATAAAACCAAACTTTAATTAAATCATTGAAATCAATGCAGTAGAATCTTACCATGTAAGTACTTGTTTCTAGAGACACTTTATCCAACACATTTCCTACATGTACAAAGATCCAACAAATGATATAGGTACATTTCATTTGAGCAAATGCGTAATAAAAGCTGCAGATATTGAGCCTGTAACCATTTACCTGCATACCCACAATCATACATAATTTTCGATAGAGTTACATCATGGAAGGATTAAACGATAGAAACTCACAAAAGACATGATCACGTGAGCAAAACTATGTTGGATTAATCTGACAGCGCAAAACACACTTACACAGACCAAATGAGTTGGCTTCAATTTGAGAAAGGAATGCATGTTTTTCAGTAGAAAATTGCAATTTTTTTTACAGTGTTTTAAAAAAAGTATGTTACTCACATACAACAAACTTATAAGATTATCCTCTTCTAGAAAACGATTGACAAATATTCCATTTTAGAGATGTATTGATTAACTCGTATTATAAGAACCATTTAGACATTTCATAAAATAGTTGGTGTACAACATAGAAATATAACATTCATAACAACCAAATTTTATTACCAAAAAGTATTGACATATAAACACGCTGGATAACTCTTACCGTGCATATCAAAGTTGGAAAATCAAGTACCTTATAATCTACTCCGTATGTAATCACCAAATCTCTTATGTATAAAAAAAGGGCAAATAACCTATTAAAGCATCATACTTGTCACAAATGTTAGTATGACGTAGCGAATAAAAAAAAATCCCCTTTGAGTACCTTTCTCGTCCAACTATGCTTGAATCACACATTGACCACCTAGAAGTCTCGGTTGTGTCCACGTAACCAGTTACTTGTCCACATCACTTTTCCAACTCAACATATATCACGTTTTTTTTTTTTTTTTTTTTTTTTTTTTTTTTTTTTTTTGTCTCTCTTCCATTTTTCCCTCTTTCCCTCTTTCACTTTACCAATTTTATTCCCAACATAAATCCTAATTTTCATCTTTTGCAATCCACTCTAGATTGAAAACCGATTCCCTATTACATCACGTTTAGAATCAATTTCTTAATTACATGACTGTATTCTCGAGAATTAACTACTTTTATGCATCAGTTTATAGTCTTTATGAATTTTCAAGTATCTTTGAGATATAATTGGGGCTGTGGTTTTTGGAAGAAAAAGCGACATTAAGATACTGTTGGTTATCTGAAAGTGTTCTATGTGTGTAATGGAAAGGGGTCAAATCATGGGCAAGGTATGTAATATGTCACGTACTCAACCATAACCCAGACTCCTGCTGTCCATCCTGGTTTCCCACTGAGTGCTTGATGTTATTATGCACTCTAGTACTGTTATGAAGTTGTGTGTGTGGGAAACGGTGTACACTTTATTTATGAAAAATAGATTATAATTACAATTGACAGCAAATAAATAACAGACAGAATGGAGTAGAAGCATAAGACAGACACTATATAACAGTAATAAAAGAAAGCAGTAAAGACACTTGTACGAGGCTCGTATTGAATACGATTCCCTTAAAACAGATTCGCCGTCTGTTTCCCAGGGTACAACGTACACAGCTGTTGCACAGCCGGACCTGACTCACTTGCCTGAAAATTCACCGAAGCTCTGAGTGTTTCTGATCGAAGAGAAGGCTGGAACTATTCAGTATTGGAGCTGCATTTTTTCTGTATCTAAAACCGAATGAGATGTGTTTAATATATAGGCTAAACCTATCTTGGTCACCAAGAAAAGATATTCGCCTGTATATACACAGATACGCAAATCTGTTAATTATTAAACACGGTTTCAATATCTTCTATTTATTTAAAATCGATTCTGTCTAACTTGTTTACAAAGTTTAAATCAGTTCCAAAAATAAATAGACACAAATCTGGAAATAATGATACCGAAATCTGCAGCAAAAAGATACACAGGTATGCGAGATTTCGGAGCTGCATTCGTGTCCGTAGGTCGCGCGGGCTCGCATGAGTTTAGAAGCTTTGAACCCATTTTGGCCCAGAAATCCTGAAATCTGCACCCCCTGCGCGCGCGCACGTAGGTGTTGGAGTAAAACCAACAAATCATTTTGAAGGTTCATACCAAGAATTCTATATAAACACACTCCCACTTCCTTTTCTAGGCGATGTGGGATGTGTTTGTTTTCCCAAATTTGTGTTTCACGTGTCCCACTTTGAGACACGATATCTCATTCATATTAACTTCATTTTGGACATACTTTAGCTCGTTGCGAAGCTCTCATCGAGGAGAACGCAAAGCTATCAAGAAATATAAATATATATAACATATACATATATTAAATAATGTCCAAAATTTGCAAAAACTCATTTTGCAAAACTATTTTTCCAACAATCCCCCACATGAATGGAAATCGGTCGAAAACACACGAAAGTTTTGGTGAAATTTCTGCGGTTAAGTCTTGCATAGGATAGGTAGGTGTAACCCTTTGAACCTTCCCTTGTGAGATTCACCTAGTCTCCTAGATCTGAGTAGACGCGATGTCCTTGAACTCATCATCCATTTACGTAGACGACATTACACTTCACACAAGACTCTCCCTGACACTGTCAAGTCCTCATAGTCATGTTCGTTATGTTCATGAACACTAGCCTGGTTCTGCAAGAGCTCTTAGGAATTGCGCCCCCACATTTCCCTTCGAAGCGACCCTACTTCTCTCTCACATAGGTGATTTCATCTTGAATCATTAAAAACATATGTTTTGTGATTTCATCTTGAATCATTATGCTTTATGATTTCATCCTGAATCATTAAAGCCATATGTTTAACCTCTTAACAAGTCACATTTGTTATAGGAATGGACTAGGAAAGTTACAATATTTAGTAACTCCCCCACATTGACGTGACTTCCCCCACATTTCTATGATTAGGTTGTCCTATTGAACCCAGATCTTGGGATCTCCAGTCAACTGAGTTAGGTTTTCCTTCATAGAAACTCATTCCTTCAAGGGCTTTAGTCCCATTCCTCTAGACGACTTAATTACCTGTTGAGAGTAGTTGTCGTATCGAATTATGTCGACGACGGATATGTCTGGACTTTCCATTATACATTATGCTATGAGCTCTGCCAACTGCCGACTGACTATCACAATGTGTACTAATGGCCGTTACCGGTTTAGGCCACCATGGTATGTCCTCTACGAATTGACGTAGCCATTCCGCCTCTTGTCCGCATTTATCTAACGCGATAAATTCTGATTCCATCGTGGACTTAGCTATAACAGTTTGCTTGGAAGACTTCCAAGATATAGCCGCTCCTCCTAGTGTAAACACATATCCACTAGTCGATCTAGAATCCTTTATGTCAGATATCCAATTTGCATCACTGTATCCTTCGATAACAGCTGGATATCGATCATAATGCAGTCCATAATTACGAATGTATCTCAAATAGTGAAGTACCCTAGTCATAGCTGCCCAATGTGCATAGCTTGGGTTACTAGTATACCTACTTAGCCTGCTAACAGCATATGCTAAGTCAGGTCGGGTACCTGTCATTAAGTACATTAACATGCCAATAATTTTTGAATACTCTAATTGGGCAACACCTAAGCCTCTATTTTTAGATAGATGCTTACTGGTGTCAATTGGAGTTCTAGCTAGGCCGGAATCCCCCGCATTATGAGTATTAAGAATTTTTTCCACATAATGTGCTTGACTTAACACAAGTCATTTCTGAGTTCGTATGATCTTTATTCCAAGGATCACATCAGCCAAACCCATATCCTTCATGTCAAACTTTGATTTCAACATGTCTTTAGTAGATTTGATCATCTTGTCGTTACTGCCAACGATAAGCATATCATCAATATATAAACACAAGATTACATATCCACTATTTGTGTCTTTGACATAAACACACTTGTCGCATTCATTAATTTTGAATCCACTCTCCAGCATGGCGTGGTCAAATTTTTGATGCCATTGTTTGAGAGCTTTCTTTAAGCCATATAATGACTTAACAAGCCTACAAACTTTGTTCTCTTGTCCAGGAGACATGAAACCCTCAGGTTGATTCATGTAGATTTCTTCTTCTAAATCTCCGTTTAGAAATGCCGTTTTCACATCCATTTGGTGAACTTCCAAATTTTTTAAAGCGGCAATAGCAAGTATCATCCTAATCGATGTTATTCGCGTAACAGGCGAATATGTATCAAAGTAATCAAGACCTTCTCGTTGTCTAAATCCTTTGATTACTAATCTTGCTTTATACTTGTTAATGGTGCCATCGGCTTTCATCTTCTTCTTGAAGATCCATTTATAGCCTAGTGGTTTACAACCAGGAGGTAAATCCACGAGCTCCCAAGTATGGTTTTGTAAAATAGAATCTATTTCACTTTTAATGGCTTCTTTCCATTGAGGCCCTTCTGAGGAAGTAACCGCTTCTCGGTATGAAGTAGGTTCGTTTTCAACCATAAAAGAAACAAAATCGGGTCCAAACGATTTCTCGGTTCTTACCCTTTTTCTTCTTCTAGGTTCAACCTCTTCTTCCTCAGTTTGATCTTGTCTCTCATCCTGGAGATCATTATCATCTCGTTGTCTCTTATCTTGGACAACTTCGTCATCTATTCTAGATGAACTTCCAGTTTCCTTCGTTAAACAAGGAAATATAGTTTCAAAGAATGAAACATTACTTGATTCCATTAATGTACCCTTTTGTATATCCGGATTTTTTGAATCATGTACAATGAAACGATAAGCACTGCTATTCTTAGCATATCCGATGAATATACAATCCACAGATTTAGGTCCAATCTTTTGGGCCTTGGGAGTCGGTATAGCTACCTTTGCTAGACACCCCCACACTCGTAAGTACTGATATGATGGCTTTCTTCCCATCCATAATTCATATGGGGTCTCTTCTTTTTCTTTACGAGGTATCTTATTTAAAAGATAAGTAGCCGTTAGAATGGCTTCACCCCACATGTCCTGGCTTAGACCAGAACTTATCAACATGGCATTAACCATTTCTTTCAAGGTACGGTTCTTTCTTTCGGCAATACTGTTCTGCTGAGGTGAATAGGGAGCAGTGAACTCGTGTCTAATTCCATGTTTCGCACAAAGGTCAGTGAATGGAGACACATATTCACCTCCTCTATCACTTCGGACCACCTTGATTTTCTTACTAAGTTGATTCTCAACTTCGTTTTTGTATAGAACAAACTTGTGTATAGCTTCATCTTTACTTTTCAGTAAGTAAACATAGCAATACTTTGTACAATCATCAATAAACGTGATAAAGTACTTATTGCCACCTTTTGTGGGTAGTGATTTCAAATCACATATGTCAGTGTGTATCATATCAAGTGGTTCGGTTTTTCGTTCAACCGATTTGAAAGATGCTCTTGTAAGTTTGGCTTCAACACAAGTTTCACATTTATATTTCGAGTCAATATGGAAATTAGGTATGCAATTAAATTTAATCAAACGTCGCATTGAATTAAAATTTACATGTCCAAGACGGCCATGCCACATATTAGAAGACTCAATCAAGTAAGCAGAAGAATTTATTGAGTTTAAACATACCATTCAGGGCATATCCCCTACCAACATACTCTTGATTCTTAGAAAGAACAAACTTATCAGACTCAAAAAGAAGACGAAAACCAAACTTGTTCAACAGCCAACCAGACACAAGATTCTTGCGAATCTCTGGAATATACAAGACATTAGTCAACTTGAGCTCTTTCTCGGATGTCATCTTCAAGATTACTTCTCCTTCACCCTTGATTTCAGAAGTTGCAGAGTTGCCCATGTACAACTTCTCTCCACTATCAACCGCTCTAAAAGAGTGAAACATACTCTTATCAGCACACACATGACGGGTAGCCCCAGTATCCACCCACCATTCCCTGTTGTTGGAACCTACCAGGTTAACTTCAGAGATCATGGAAATGACATCAGACACCATAGCAATCATGTCCACATCTTCATTCACCATATTAGCCTGGCGTGGAGTCACCCACTTCGGCATCTTACAATTAGCAGCACGATGACCTGGCTGGTCACAGTTGAAACACACCCTTTGGAACTTCTGTTTCACAATTGCAGCTTTAGGAGCAAGGTACTCAGACTTCCCTTTGCCCTTTTTGTCATTCTTTCCTTTTCCTTTGCCTTTAGCTTTGACATTGGATTTTGAAGATGACGAAACATGCTCAACCATATTTGCCTTTGCATAATCAGGCGTATACGTGTTTTTCTGAGCCAGCTTGTTGTCCTCTTCAATACGAAGATGAACAACCAAGTCTTCAACACTCATCTCCTTTCGCTTATGCTTCAGGTAGTTCTTGAATTCTACCCAGCTTGGAGGTAACTTTTCAATAATAGCAGCAACTTGAAAAGTTTCACTCAAAGTCATTCCCTCAGCATGAATGTCGTGTAGCAGAACCTGCAGATCTTGAACCTGACTTATCACATTCTTTGAATCAACCATCTTGTAATCCAAAAAACGAGCTACCACGAACTTCTTTGTACCAGCATCCTCAGTTTTGTATTTGCGTTCCAATGACTCCCATAATTCTTTGGCAGTCTTGGTCTTGCAGTACACGTTGTACAAAGAATCAACCAAACCATTCAGAACATAATTGTGACACAAAAAATTTGAATGTTTCCATGCTTCCAAGGATTGAACAGCCTGTTGATTAGAGGATTGACCTTCTGCAGGAGGTTCCACGTTAGGTGGGTTTTCTTTTAAGAACCGCGCAAGGTTCAAAGTAGTCAGATAGAAAAACATCTTCTGTTTCCACCTCTTGAAATTCTGCCCATTGAATTTCTCTGGTTTCTCAGCATGATTAGCAACCGTGTTGGTAACTGGCGCACCAGTTACGTTCACAGGAGTACTCACAGGAGGGGTATTGGTGTTTGTCATCCTGAAAAATCAAACACAAACAGTTAAACAAACTGTTTTAAATGGTATCTACTTGTACCAGATCTGATTCAACAAAACTCTAGCTTGGTTTTGATGGATCGAGTAAATCAGTTTAATAAAAACTCTATCTTGGTTTCGTTAAAACTGATATTAAAACTGCTTAAAAAAAACGTTATAGATCTGTTAATCCAAATCTGTATGTTAAAACTGTTTAATAGAAACTGATTTCCAAAGAAACTCAACTAGGTTTCGACAGAAAACAGTTTATAAAATCCCGTTAATTATTAATCCGATTTTATAACAAAGTGTTTTAAATTCGGTTAAACCGAATCTGTTTTAAGACTGTGGGAAACGGTGTACACTTTATTTATGAAAAACAGATTATAATTACAATAAATAAATGACAGCAAATAAATAACAGACATAATGGAGTAGAAGCAGAAGACAGACACTATATAACAGTAATAAAAGAAAGCAGTAAAGACACTTGTACGAGGCTCGTATTGAATACGATTCCCTTAAAACAGATTCGCCGTCTGTTTCCCAGGGTACAACGTACACAGCTGTTGCACAGCCCGACCTGACTCACTTGCCTGAAAATTCACCGAAGCTCTGAGTGTTTCTGATCGAAGAGAAGGCTGGAACTATTCAGTATTGGAGCTGCGTTTTTTCTGTATCTAAAACCGAATGAGATGTGTTTAATATATAGGCTAAACCTATCTTGGTCACCAAGAAAAGATATTCGCCTGTATATACACAGATACGCAAATCTGTTAATTATTAAACACGGTTTCAATATCTTCTATTTATTTAAAACCGATTCTGTCTAACTTGTTTACAAAGTTTAAATCAGTTCCAAAAATAAATAGACACAAATCTGGAAATAATGATACCGAAATCTGCAGCAAAAAGATACGCAGGTATGCGATATTTTGGAGCTGCATTCGTGTCCGCAGGTCGCGCGGGCTCGCATGAGTTCAGAAGCTTTGAACCCATTTTGGCCCAGAAATCCTGAAATCTGCACCCCCTGCGCGCGCGCACGTAGGTGTTGGAGTAAAACCAACAAATTATTTTGAAGGTTCATACCAAGATTTCTATATAAACACACTCCCACTTCCTTTTCTAGGCGATGTGGGATGTGTTTGTTTTCCCAAATTTGTGATTCACGTGTCCCACTTTGAGACACGATATCTCATTCATATTAACTCCATTTTGGACATACTTTAGCTCGTTGCGAAGCTCTCGTCGAGGAGAACGCAAAGCTATCAAGAAATATAAATATATATAACATATACATATATTAAATAATGTCAAAAATTTGCAAAAACTCATTTTGCAAAACTATTTTTCCAATAGTGTGTCCGCAGCGTTCCATTCATGCTTTCACATAAGAGAATCATGCTCTAAGTGAGTCAACTTAGTTAAAGTAAATAAGTTATCATTTGATTTTCACGATCTTTTGACCATAATATGTTTTGGGAATTTTGATTTGGACAACTGAATAAGCAGGAAAATAGATTGAATATGAATCACGTGTATAGAATATCATATGTTGGGACCATCAGTTGACCTATGAATGAAGTGTTGGGGACCATCAGTTGACCACTCCACGCTGGAAATCCAATTAGGATAAAAGTGTGTCAAAAACAGAAAACCGGTTAATCAAGTGACAAAATGTATGGTTAAGATAAGAAATACAAATTGAATGGTCAACGGAATATTTTTTTTTATTCGCTACGTCGTACTAACATTTGTGACAAGTATAATGTTTTAATAGGTTATTAGCCTTAAAAAAAATGTGATAAAAGAGAAAATAAAAGAAATTTAGATGGAAGAGTAAGATGTTGGTAAATGATGATCAATTGCTCTTAAATTTCATTACACACTGATCAATGCCTTCATGCATTGGATGGTTGTCGGTGGCTCCCATTCCCAAGTTCCACAAAAGCACATAGGATGATTTAAAATACCTAAACGTATTTTGCCGGTATACTACTCAATTTAAAAGTTTAAAAATAAATATAAATACGCATGATGACATCAGCTTTTTTTCAATTATCCAATAAAGTCACTCAATTGAAGTATTTGTTTTTATTAGCCAATCAAATTATTCAACATGACATTAGCTGAAACACTCTTTTAATAGATAGTATAGACGTGTGTTTTGTTTTTAATATCTTAACTACATTATAATGCATTTAGGTCATGCTAAAAAAGAAGTTTTAAAAAAATAACTTACACACTTAATATAAAAGGAATGCTTATAATTCAATACATACTATTAAATTAAATACAGTTTTCAAAGCCTATTATTAAAAACGTGTAACCGCTAAAAATCATTATTATCAATACTGATTATAAAAACATATAACCGCATCTGCTATATAAATACACACAAACTATTTCATATCTCTCCCACACATATAAAACATTAGCAATAAGGCTGAGTGTAATAATTTAAACTACGTAGCTCACGGGAAATTAAAATACTTAAAGTTATTGTTAAAAAAATATGTAAAAAAAAATATTTGTTCGTCATAAAATACAGTCACGGAGTATCCGCCTTTACATTGCGCAGGTACCCTACTAATTTAGTATTAGGGAGTGTTTATATGTGCATATTTTACTTCTTTTATAAGAATTAACCTCATCCAATTTTTGATCAAATCAATTCCAGTTCTGATTTGTAGTGGCTAATGGAAGAGTTGTCACGTGGCGAAATCAAACTCTACCTGTAGTTTCAATCATGGATTTCATTTGCACTTTTTGGAATTCTCTTATTATATAAAAAAATTAGTAATATTCTTGGATGGATTTCATATGTATTAAATTTGATATCTTCTTATCTGCAGTCCACTTGGTTATACCATAGTGAATACGTATATCGGCAGATCTTTTGGATAAACGACAATGGAAAGAAATGTCTACAGATGTCTTCACAAACATTTTTAAATGTGAAGCTGCATAAACATCTTGATTTGGAGGGCTTTCAGAAAATTGCTAAGAAGCGCTATCTTAAAAGCTACTCTGAGCACGGAGTTGGTTCATGGTATGTATAATATCATGTGTTTAAATGGGATGAATACTATGCTAACATAAGTGAAATTTTAGATACGGCCTTTTCTAATTTTTTATTCTTTTGCAAAAAAATTTTGGTTGAATTGATTAACGGAACATTAACTATCCGTTAATCAATATAATTCAACTAAATATGCAATGAGCAATCAAAAGCCAATTGAATATTTAAAAGCCAGAAAGATGAAAAAAAGAGAAAACTATACTTTGTTGTTCTCATAATCTTGAAGTGAGGTACTAAAGAAAACTATACTTCATGTTGTTCATTATAAGAAATGAAGTTTACATGTGTTTACTTAAGTGTACGGTATGGTATGTAAATTGGTTTAAGAGATGGGATGAGAGTAGTTTTGTTGTTTGGTTTCTCGTGTTGAACGGTAATGACCTGATGGATTGATTGAGATAAAAAAAGCTCGGGTAACACTTAAACAAGAACCATAGGAAACTGCTCTGAAGCAGTATTGCCTAAGTGTGTGAAACTTGTTGAAGTTATGTGTGGTGCCTTCTATGTATAGAGATTCGAGTAAAATCAACGGCTGCGAGGGAGCTAAGTATTAATGATCTATAGATCAAACAAGGAGGACAAGTGGCCTTTCTTCCTTGGCTCGTACAAGAGAGTGCTCTGCTTCCTATAATGTTGGTTATGTGTTCCCCACTGTGTTATGTCATACTCGTACGTCTTAACCGTTAGTGACAGTGGGGGACAGTTATCTCATGTGCATGTACTATGCGGCCTGAGAGATGTTACCAGGGTTAGCTCGACCTGGGTTTACATGGCTCTTGTCATGGCTGACTCGCGAACCTTGGATAAGTGGGCTTGATTTGAGCGTGTAGTTTAGTGGGCTTCGGCCACAAATATTGATGCGCTATCAAGTCTGCCAAGTCTAGTATTATGTCATGTACAAGTGAGATGATGTTGGACTTTTATATAACCGAGACCCCCCAGCCATGTGGGGAGGTGATTGGTGTCTGTGTATTAGGTTTGTTTTTCCAGGCCGACTCATGAGTTTTTGTTAGCCTCGCCATTTTGTGAAGTTGGCGTCTTACACGTGAAATGGACTAGACACATAATGTAGTTCCTCCCGTAGGGACTAATGATGTATACGGGGAAAACTTGTAGTGTGGTGAGCCTATAAATATCCCTCATGACTCTCCATGAGGAGTGTGGCTAAGTGTTAGGTTTTGTGCTCATTATTCTTATCTAATAATCCTTTTTTCTTTCCACCCTCTCTACTTTCTCTCGCTAGAACCATGCTTACTTTTGTGTTCTTTGATCAACCTCGACCTCCCGAACCACATAAATCTTTAACATAAATATTTATCCGGGCAAATCAAAAAATGGTCAAAAGTCTTATACTTTTACGGTTTTATCTAAACAGTTTCTTGTGTTCTTTTTCAGTTCCAAGTTAAGTGCTTTTGTATAACTATCTTTTAGTGATTTTTGTACCAAACCCGTAAAGATTTTGTGGTAAAAATGGTCTGAAAGTTTCCAGGGAAAATTTGATGTTCTCCGAATTTCAGAACCCTCATTCTCCGGATTTTGAAACCTTTTTCCTACGGATTTTGAAACTGTTTTTCTCCTTACTCTCTGTATTTTGAGAAATTCCTAATTACTCTGAGTTTATCGGATGGGTTTCTCCAACTTTTGAAAATTCCAAGTTTAGAACTCCGAATTTCAAAAAAATTCTATAATCCTCCGAATTTTCATGAACTTCTCAGGTTTTTGAAGTTCTCTGGATTTTATCATAAATCATAACTCCGGGTCAAACTAAAACAAGTTTTGACTTCTATTTTAACACTTCATCAGTCCAAGAGCACATTACAGAAAACAAAATGAAGAAGAAAAGCCAAAAACAGTTTAAAACCGACACCAACACGAATCCATAACTATCCTAATCCGTTAACCTCCTCAAATTTTTAAAGAACAGAAGAAGAAAACTTGGTACTGATGATTTCTTATTATTGCTAAACAGCATATATCTATATACAAACGAAGTTCCTGGTTAATGCTAGTTAGGTATAATGGATATAGTGGCACACTAACCCTTAATGATACACTAACTCTTGTAATGGAACATGACATAGATGATGACTGTGATTCTAGAAGAACTTAGAATTCCAACAATCACCCCCGAATCTCTAAGTCCTTCTAGAGATATTTATTTCCTCACTCACATCAACGTTTATGACCTTTCCCGGATAGCCAACTTTCACTTCGGTCACATCCAAAATCTTCACATAACCCGAATCAAATTCATCACACTTGTAACATCTTACATGGCATCCTGCTGGAACCGTTCATTAACTTCTTGACTCTTCACGGATCAACGACATCTTCCTAGCCACATCCAAAGCCACCCGATGTGAACTCCAACCACCCGACTGTTGTTTGTCACCACACAGAACCCGTTTGCTCATAACACTTCTGTGACACGAGAGCATTACACAGATTAAGAAAACAACGCCACCCGCTTTTATTGTTTTCTTTCACCCGCTAAACAAACCGAATCAAAGCTATCTGCTTTTCCCGAATCTTCTCGTCTGTTTTTCCCACGAACTAGTTAATTTCTCCATTTTCCGGTGACCTACAACCTACCGCCGGATTTGATCACAACCCTTTGATCACGACTAACAGCTACGGACCACCTATGTTCATCACCGGTCACCCCCGTCGTCTTGAATAGTACTCCCCGTCTCCCCCACGACAACGTAGTCTCAAAACACCTTGTCGGTCTCCGTCTTTTGCTGTAAAACAGTCTCAATGACAGCCCATGTTGTCCATGCTTCTGCTGCGATGGCAGCCCCATGCTGTCCATGCTTCTGCTGCGATGGCAGCCCCGCACCCGAAGGCTCCTCACCTTCGAAAGTCGACTCTCAAACCCGCCCTAATCGAACACTCTCCGATACCAATTAAAGAACGGAAGAAGAAAACTTGGTACCGATGATTTCTTATTATTGCTAAACAGCATATATATATATATATATATATACAAACGAAGTTCCTGGTTAATGCTAGTTAGGTATAATGGATATTGATGACGTATAGTCTATATCCGGGTCACGGACCCGACTAAAGTCCAATACTAACTTAGCCCAGTACGAACTGGGCTAAGCCAAATAGACGTTTGGGCTCATGAAGGCCCAAACCCGAATCTATTGATGGAATAGATATCCGATATCTTCTAAATAGGAAGATAATCATTCCCAACCGACTAAGGCGGGATACGCTGAAGGTTGAGGAACACGGAACCAACAAGGATTCCGTGCGTATATAAAGGGAATCACATCCCTCGTTTAAGGTACGATCTCAGAACCCTAACACTCCTTAAACCCTAAACCGATTACTTACTCTCACGCCGGAGGATAATCGTGGGAGACAATCCCAGGGTAAGCCTAACGGTGTTTTCTGTCTCTTAGTGCGCATGTCTCAAGTAACAATCAGCAATTGGTACAAGAACCGGAGCCCAAACAAGGAACGCCCAACTTTTGTATCAACAAGTGGCGCCATCCGTGGGACCATTCACTAAGAACCAAGACCAGAATGACGAAACATGGAAATCAGCGATCGCAGTCAGACCTTATGAGAAAGAAGCTGCAAAGTGGATTGACCCCTAAACAGACCGCTGGGACAACCAGCGCTGCTAAAAACAAGGGATCAGGCCAAGACTTGGTCTTCCCACTGGCGGAACCGCGCTCGGGGACAACCCAAGCCACTGCAACTACCGCCAGTGAAGTAGATCCACTGCGCACTGTCCTTACCACTCCCTTTCAATCGGTGCTAGAAATTGACTTGACAAAGGCACCAGAGGCACCCAATCGGAATAAGGGCATAGCAGTAGAAACAAATACACTCGCTCTAGAAGGAGTTGCGCCACAGCTGGCGCCAGAAAATTTCGTATCCCAAAACTACGAAGCCTTAGCTACCCTCATGCAAGAGGAAGAAAAGAAGAGATCGGGTCGGAACTTGCAAGCCCGACTAAATTTTGATTCTGAATACGATACTTCCCCACCGTGACATCAGAAAGAGAAGCGCGGAAGAAACGGACGCCGACCTCGGGTATTCAACAGGATCGGAAGGAGAATCGAGGACGATGAGACATCTCACTCTCATCACTTGAGCGATAGTGATGAAAATGAACGGCGTACCAGTGTCTATGCTAGACTGGGTAGCCGCAAAGTGCATGACTGACTTGGGCGGAAGTACTCCCCAAGTGAAAGTCCTTCCAGTCCAGATTCTGGGGATAGCCGGCGCAAGCGTCGAAGGAAGGAAAACTCGTCCTCCGATAACTCCTCGGACAACGAGGATAGTGATACAGGACATTGGAAGTCCAGAAGCAGACACAATGACCAAGAAGAGGACATGTCTCTCCCATGGCGCCGTCAGAAGGTGGATGCGTTTACTAGACGCATTAGCGATTTCTCAGAGAACAAGAAGAGGCGCATGCCCGCTAATGTCAAGACCTATGATGGAACAGGTGATCCAGACGATCACCTAAAAATCTTCGAATCAGCCGCAACTATTGAGAATTGGCCACAACCAGTATGGTGCCATATGTTTAATTCCACACTAGTGGGAAGCGCGCGGAACTGGTTCAACAAGCTTCCACGGAGGAGTATAAATGGTTTTGAAGAGTTGAGAAAGGCGTTCCGCCTAAACTTTACTCAACGGAAAAAATGCGCTAAAAATCCTGTCGAACTTGCAAGGGTAAAACAACGCCAAGGAGAATCTACTAGCGCATTCATGGAGCGCTTTAAAGACGAATGCATGCAAGTTAAAGCATGCCCGAAAGTGCTAAAGATCTCCGGTTTCATGAATGGAATTAATAACCCAGAACTCATCAAGAGGTTGAATGACAAGATTCCTGAAACTTTTGATGAACTCATGAAACGCTCTAGGTCCTTCGTCCAAGGAGAAGCCGCCGCGGCGGATAGCAAAAGAAACTCCTCAAACTACCAGTAGCAGGAACAACCTGGGAGACAACCCAATGACCGGAGTAGCAACCGTAATAGAAGCTATCGCAGTCAGGGGAGCGGGAGGGATAACGACAGATACACCTCGCTGACAAAAACCCCAAAGGAAATACTCGCGACAGAAGGGGCGAACTTCCCAAGACCACCACAAATGCGCACCCCAGAGGATCGGCGCACCGGGAATGGATATTGTAACTACCACGCGCAGAAGGGCCACACCACTAACGAATGTGTCCAACTGCGCCAACTCATTGACAAGATGGTCAAAGAGGGCAGATTGGACCATTTGGTCAAGAATATCAAAGAAGGAAAGGAAAAACAGAAGAGTGGCAATAAGAAAGAGACACCTAAAGACAAGCCCGACACCATTTACATGATACAATCATGGCAGCGGGTCACAAGGCAGAAGTTCAGCCAGGATTTTTCACGTGGAAAGGAGATCTCTTTCCCCACCTTAACCGCGGACAACGTAGTGGTGGAACCACTCACTATAGAGATAAGCGCGGGGGGTCACGACATCCACCGCATGTATGTTGATGGTGGAGCTTCTTCCGACATCATGTACGAGCACTGTTTCAAACGATTGTGTCCTGAAATACGCAGTCAGTTAATCCCGGTCAGAACAGCGTTGACTGGTTTTACAGGTGAGAAGATATGGCCTATGGGGAAAATACGATTACCTGTCAGCATTGGAAACGAAGAACACTCCGCAACGACCTGGATGGAATTCATGGTGATTAAATCTCCCTCGCCATACAATGGCATTATTGGGAGACCTGGAATATCAGCTATGCGAGCAGTGCCATCAACAGCGCATGGGATGCTTAAATTCCCAGTGGAAGGTGGTATTGTTACTCTTTACAACGCCACTGTACCACATAGAGAATGCAACACGATTGCATGCGAAACGGCACCAAACCCAGCACAACAGACAACCAGGATTCCAAATCTGAAAGTAGCAATTCACCCCGAATACCCGGAACAGGAAATATCCATCGGAGGTTCATTGTCGGACAACGGCAAAGCAACTGTATGTGCACTCCTGCAAAAGAATTTGGATATTTTTGCATGGGAGCCTAAACACATGACAAGAGTACCGCGTTCTGTCACGGAGCATAAACTGAGAATCCGACAAGGATACTCACCCATACGCCAGAAGAAGCGCGGCCAAGCCCCGGAGCGCGCGCAAGCAATTTTGGCAGAGGTACACAAACTGGTAGAGGCAGGAATCATGCGGGAAGTTTACTACCATGACTGGCTTTCCAACCCAATCATGGTAAAGAAGAGTGATGGCAGCTGGCGAATGTGAGTAGACTTCACCGACCTTAACAAAGCATGTCCACAAGACTGCTATCCTTTACCAGAGATAGACTGAAAAATAGAGTCTCTGTGCGGATATCCATTAAAGTGCTTCCTCGACGCATACAAGGGATATCATCAAATCCAAATGGCTAGAGAGGATGAGGAAAAAAGGCCTTTCACACAAGCCAAGGCGTCTACTGCTACACAAAAATGCCCTTTGGTTTGAAAAATGCAGGCGCCACCTACCAGAGGTTAGTAGATAATGCTTTCGAAAAATAGGTGGGCCGCAACCTAGAGGTCTATGTTGATGACCTGGTCATAAAAAGCCATACTGAAGATGAGCTAGTGCGTGACATTGAGGAAACATTCAAAACTCTACGATAGATCAATATGAAGCTAAATCCCAAGAAGTGTACCTTCGGCGCTACTGAAGGCATGTTCCTTGGATATCTGATAGAACCCGACGGTATAAAACCGTGTCCAGAAAAGGCAAAAGCGGTCATCGAACTTCCTTCACCACGCACGTTGAAGGAGGTCCAATCTCTCAACGAAAAGTTGGCCGGCTTAAATAGGTTCTTATCCAAATCAGCAGAAAAATCACTACCTCTTTTCAAAACACTCAAGAAGTGTATAAAGAAGGGTGATTTCAGATGGACTACGGAGGCAGAAGAGGCCTTCACTCAGCTTAAACAACATCTGGCAACGCTCCCAACACTTGTTGCACCCAGACCAGGGGAAGAACTGATCATGTATTTGTCTGCAACTGAAGGCACAGTCAGTCCAGTGCTACTAACAGATAGGGATTCAGTACAAACCCCTATCTACTTCGTAAGCAAGACACTCAAGAAGACGGAGATGAACTATAGCGCCATGGAAAAATTAGTTCTGGCGTTGGTATTTGCTGCTAAACGGCTGCGCAGGTACTTCCAAGCACACCCAATAGCAGTGATCACGGACCAACCGATTAAGCAGATCATCTCCAAACCTGACGCATCAGGCAGACTGCAGAAGTGGATTGTATTGCTAGGTGAGCACAACATCTCTTACAGACCACGTACCGCAATCAAAGGACAGATTCTGGCAGACTTCATTATTGAAAAGCCAGACACCGACGAGGTACCCACACCAAGTAAGCCCGAACTGCAAGATCCATGGGTCTTGTTTACGGACGGATCCTCATGCATTGATGGCCTCATTCTCACAAATCCAGAGGGAATGGAATTCACTTACGCACTGCGCTTTGAATTCACAGCGACAAACAATGAGGCAGAGTACGAAGCCCTACTCGCTGGACTACGCATTGCAGCTCGAATGGGTGTACGTAACCTAGAGGCAAATGTGGATTCCCGACTAGTGGCCAACCACGTGTTGGGTGAATATGTGGCCAAAGAAGATAATATGATCCAGTACCTCGACAAAACCAAGACACTGATAGAAAGCTTTGACAGGTTCACTATCAAGCAAGTTCCTAGAGGGGAAAACCGCAAGGCGGATGCACTAAGCAAGATTGCCTCAACAAGCTTTGCACACCTATCAAAGCAAGTGCTGGTGGAAACACTAAAAAGCAAGTCAATTTTGGAGAGGGAAATCTCCACGATAATAGAGGAGGAAGGTCCTACATGGATGACACTGATAATGGATTTCCTAAGCAAGGGAGCGTTACCCCAAGAGCAGAAGGAAGCTCGCAGGATAAGGCGCACAACGCAAAGATTCGAGCTGCGAGACAACATATTGTACCGACGCTCCTTCCTGCAACCATGGCTCCGTTGTGTCGGTCCTTTACAAGCAAATTACGTACTGCGAGAAATCCATGAAGGTTCATGCAGTATGCACTCAGGACCACGGTCCGTTGTGGCACGCGCCATGAGATCAGGATACTATTGGCCGACCATGCATCGTGACGCGCGGGACTTGATAAGGAAGTGCAACGATTGCCAAGTTCATAGACCCATCCCGTGCCAACCACAGCACGAGCTAACACCAATAACATCACCATGGCCATTCTACAAGTGGGGTATTGACATCGCAGGCCCTTTTCCTATCGCAGCGGGTGGACTAAAATTTCTCATAGTCGCCATAGACTACTTCACCAAGTGGATCGAAGCGAAGGCAGTGGTGACAATCACTGGCAACCAGGTGAAACGCTTCGTATGGGAAAACATTGTATGCCGTTTCGGTCTCCCTGGGGAAATCATCTCGAACAACGGGAAACAATTCTGTGATAACCCTTTCAGGGACTGGTGCGAGAAGCTTAACATTACACAACACTTCGCGTCACTTAAACATCCACAAACCAACGGCCTAGTGGAACGAGCGAATCGAAGCTTAGGCGAAGGAATTAAGGCACGCCTAGAAAAGCACAAAGGACGATGGGTAGAAGAGCTATCACATGTCTTGTGGGCGCACCGCACCTCCATCAAGACCAGCACGGGCGACACTCCCTTCTCTTTAGTCTATGGGACAGAAGCCGTCATACCAGCTGAGATCGGCATGCCAACTATCCGCACTGCTGAAATCAATGTGGCAACCAATGATGACGAGAGACGTATCGACTTAGATCTGCTAGAAGAAAGGCGCGAACGCGCAACTATACGGGAAGCAAAATCAAAGTCAAGGATGAAAGGATACTATGATGCTAAAGTGCGCAATGTTTCATTCAGACCAGGTGATTTTGTCTACCGCGCTAATGACGCAAGCCACGCAGAAGACACATGTAAGCTTGGACCAAAGTGGGAAGGACCCTATGAGGTTACCGAAGCAACAGGAACAGGCGCGTACAAGCTCAGAGGCTTGGATGGTCGTGAACTGCCACGCACATGGAACATCTGCAACCTCAAGAGGTGCTATCTATAGGAATGGCTACGGCCTAGCGCACTGACGCTCTCGCACTTTCAGTGCCCAATAAACATCTATGCATTTACTCTTCCTTGTACTTAGAATAATTTTCTTATTTACTTATTATAAAAACTTGCAAGTATCAATAAAACGCCGCGGTTTCTAGCTAACTCCGCGACATATTCCAATTTGTTATTTCCATATACTCTATGTCTTAATAACTTTTTATTTCTTGCCCACGATGGCGTGCATGCACCATAATAAACCCATGATGGTAAAAGGATAAGTTAACCTACTAAACAACTTGTTGAATAAGAGGGTTGCAAACCCATCAACACTGGATTACGTATCCTTGTTAAACACCTTGTTCTCAAGACGTTGGAATAAGTTTTGTACACATCCTACGACGGATGCGCAACAACGCACACGTGCACGTTTAACAACTGTGGAACCAAAATACTTGATTCCTTAATTCGGTATGTACAGTACATTGCATATCATTAAACATACACGACTATGATAATACTTGGAAGTTATTTTTTTTAAAAGGTATATTAGGATCTTCATACATGATTATGGATTTCCTGTATTCTCGCACTTGCATATACATATAACAACGAATACGTCTTTTACGCAAAGACAAACATATAAGTATGCACATCACAAATTGCAAAATATATTCACAAACACTTAACAAAAGGAGATTTATTTCATAACTACGAGTTATTTCCCAAAGATAGTTACAGAGACAATCTAAAAACTATGACTACGCTTCAAGGATGAACTACCCACACGGCTCGTAGCATTCCCAACCCTATTCAACTCCTGCAACAAATCCGCGTCTCGACGAGCCACAGTGGCAACACTCACGGGCACCCCGTCAGACCGAGGGAGGTGCGCCGCGCCGAAACCACACATAACAGCCTTGCCCTTAATACCTTTCTTCTGAGCAAGCCTCGTCGCATGCGCTTCCAAAACTTGCTTCAAGGGGACCTCCCTCTCCAGGACAAAAGGATTCAAGATATCCCTGGGGCGCGAGAATATAGGAACGTGTAGTTGGGATGCATCAGGTTTAAGATAATAGTCTGGCTGTGCAAGGGCTTCTCCACCGCGATGACGTGCTAGAGTCAGACCTGCAAAAATAACATCTATCGGATAGTCCTGATCACGCTCCAGTTCAGCAATCATGGGGCGTTCCAAGTCTCTCATCTTCTTCATGGCAGCGACCAGATTCTCATAGGCCTTCGCGTCATAATTCGGTACCTGCTCAACGGGTACCTTTAGAAGCTCGGCCTCATGCAGCTTCTCAATGGCTTCTACTTTCCCACGCTCCAGCGCGCACTTAACTACATCCCCGAAGGAGTCAACGACCTCTTGTGACTCTAGGGTACTTAACGCAGCAAGACGGAGCCCATGGCTTATGAGCCATCTGCGCTTAGCAATGGTCGATAGAAGTTGAGGATATAACTCCTCGTCATATTCCAGACTTAACTTGCACAACTTCTCCTCCTGAGTTTCAAGGGCGCTTTTCACAGTAGCGCCAAATTCTTCAAGCTGGGAGGTCAGCGCGTCTTTACCATTCTCCAAATATTTCATGGCCCAATGACAGGAAGACTTATATCCCGCGGCCTCTGCACGCTCTTGATTTATTTGGCACATCAGCGCCATTTTCTCCTCGGCGAGTTTTTCAGCGTACGACCCCATAGTCTCTGCTTCACCCCTAGCACTAGCCAATTGCGCCTCCAGCAGCGCAATTCGTTGGTCTTTTTCAGCACCTTGGCTAGTCTTTCCCGAATATTTTACCTTTAGCCGTGAAGCAAGTAAGACCAGATCATCGACCAGTTGCCCCATGGGCGCATCCCCAGAGGTCCCAGGCTCAGCGCTTTGGCTCTTCAGCCCAGATGATTCAGCACGAATTGGACTTGATTGGGGGGCGACTCTGCGGATTGTTCAACCTACAAACATAACGAGAAATTCACAGTTACTCAGTAATATCATGAGGCATTTCGGTACATAATCTTGTAAGGATACTTACGCAGGAATAGATGTGTCAGGTGATGGTGGGCGCGACGCCACATCACTAGAGGATGACTCCACACTAAACACAACTGGGCGCTTCTTCCGAGAGGTGGCAGCTCCATCGCCACTGCGCTTCCTTTTGCGCTCCAATCCTTGACTTTCTTCCTCCTCTTCCACTTCCTCCACATGCTCCGCCGCTACGGGCGCAGGTTGCACTGGAGATGAAGGGGCGGTAGAACTGGGCACACTCTGTAACGGTGTTGCTTGTAGCGCAACGGATGAACTTTCCCCCGCCTCGCCTAGGTCCAACACTAGGGTACGCCCTGCCGTCGCAACAAGTACGGGCTCTTCTCCCTCTTTCAGTGGTCGTGTTCCCACCTTTACTTCGATAGGCTTCGTCAGTTTTACAACGCTGAACAGGTCCATCTCTGCGCAACAACAAAGAAATACAAACAGTTCACGACAAGTACGAAGAACAAACAGTGAAAAACTGACAGTAATGTAACTCAACAGGGTACGAAAGCATGAGCACCCACCCTGACCATCGGCGCCTAAGAAGATAGGAACTTCTTCTGAACTACCAAAATAGTTGCGGCTCAGGCCAATATGCACCAAGAACTCCTCGGGGTAGGAGCTAATAGGGATGCGGTTCGCATTTATTGTTTCCGCATCCTCCGCATTATATGATCCAGGGAGGGGGCGCTCATCCTTTGGCAGTGTCCCCTTAGAGTAAAAATCAAAATGAGACGGAAAGCATGCGTCGTCAACCCAGAAAAAGGTTTCTCTCCAATTTCTGAGCGCGTCTAACTTTTCCGTATAACATTGGAGTGACCCAGGGCGCTTCGCGAAGGAAACCCACCCGTTTGACCACGTGGTGTGGTAAAACGCGCGGAACAGGTGGATTGTGGGGTTAATGGCCAATAAGTGGCAGTTCACCTCGAAATTAATTAGTTTTGCCGCACCTATACAGTGCAGCTGGGACAAGTGTATGCGGTAATAATTCAATACATCACTTAAGAATAACGACAGGGGTATGCGCTGATTTACGAATTCAAAGAATCGCGTGTATACCCCAATCTTCCCATCGGGGAAATCCGCTATCGACGCATTCGCAGCCGAAACTTCTGGATGTACTGCGCTGGGAATATAATAATCCGACGCAAACTGTCGAAGCTCCTCCTCCGTTATGTCTGACGTAAAATCCGATAATTCCTTAACCATGGTATTGTTTATAATAAAAAACAAAAGCGCAGGCGCAGTTACCTAGGGGATATTTCGGTATGAAGGCTCGGAAGTGTTTGAAGCTATGATAATGGCGGATAGCGTTTTTTTTACTGTGTGTAGAAACGGTGAAAATGAAGTGAAGGGATTATATAACCTTCCTCATCCACGTGATGATCGACACGTGGATCCCACCAACCCTAAATATGTGGTTGGGATTGTTTGATAGGACACGGGTGCAGTAACCTTTCCCCCGATTTACGAGGTGCCCGTTTTCTTTATTACGGCTGGATACAATGTATCAAGAGGATATTTCTTTAGCTTCTTTACTACGCTTTGTTTATTTTTCATGAACTACGGTAATTAGTCTAGCATCCGTAGTTACGCACTGCGCATACTAGACTGGGGGGACATGATGACGTATAGTCTATATCCGGGTCACGGACCCGACTAAAGTCCAATACTAACTTAGCCCGGTACGAACTGGGATAAGCCAACTAGACGTTTGGGCTCATGAAGGCCCAAACCCGAATCTATTGATGGAATAGATATCCGATATCTTCTAAATAGGAAGATAATCATTCCCAACCGACTAAGGCGGGATACACCGAAGGTTGAGGAACACGGAACCAACAAGGATTCCGTACGTATATAAAGGGAATTACATCCCTCGTTTAAGGTACGATCTCAGAACCCTAACACTCCTTAAACCCTAAACCGATTACTTACTCTCACGCCGGAGGATAATCGTGGGAGACAATCCCACGGTAAGCCTAACGGTGTTTTCTGTCTCTTAGTGCGCAGGTCTCAAGTAACAATCAGCAATTGGTATAAGAACCGGAGCCCAAACAAGGAACGCCCAGCTTTTGTATCAACAGATATAGTGACACACTAACCCTTAATGATACACTTTGTAATGGAACATGACATAGATGATGACTGTGATTCTAGAAGAACTTAGAATTCCAACAATTTTAACAGCAAACAACTCCAACTACACCCTCAATCTCATAATCCCTACTCAAATTCGAAACATAAAAAACAAAATCAAATTGATCTCAAATTAGTGTTAGGGGCTACAAACCAACATTTTTAAAGACTAACACGTTTTTATCATTGATCTGTGCAAAGTAAAAATCTTGTCTTACGCTAGCCGAATTAAAAAGAAAGAACAAGAACAATTATGTTCCATTCTCCCTTAACATCGGTCAAGTTCTACAAACGAAAACACATAGATCTCAGAATGGTTCTACTTTTTCCAATCTTTTAAATATATTTTTTGGTATGAACCCATATCCTCATTGATCCAAAAAATGAAACAAAACATGTAACATATCACCTACCCGAGACCATTTAAATGATCTTGAATGAAAGATATATGTGGGTTTTTGATTATGTTTGTGTTTTGATTAAACACGAAAGGTGCTTGTGAAGTTTGTTAGTGTCTTGTGATATGAAAAAGATTATTTTGATTCGATTGGTGATGGTGACGAGTAGTGGCAGATTCGGGATTTTAAAGAGCGAAGGGCAATTTTTTTTTTGTTTTTTTTTGTTTTTTTTTTTGTTTTTTTAAAGAAAATTGTGATGAACTTTAATAAAAAGGTTATAAAAAAAATTTTACACTAAAAACTGATTTTTTTTTATTAAGATAGAGATATAAGGTTTTTATATTGTTTGATCTTAAGGTGGGGGTCAATTTGATTTTGTAATGGGGTGCACTTTATTTAATGGTCATAAAAAAAATTTTACACTAAAAGTTGATATTTTTTGACGAACAATGGAGGGCACCGCCCCCCCAACCAACATGTAGTTCCGCCCCTGGTGACGAGGCTGGGGGATGAATTTTTATTGGTAGGATGAGATGTGTTATCTCTTGGAGATGACTTAGGTTTTTTTTTTCTTTATTTATTTTTTACTTTTTTTAAAGATTAAGTGGTGAGCCATTTTCTATTAATAAGTCTTAATGGGGGGAGCACTTTTGCTTCCTCTACTGTAGACAATTTAATAGAAAAAAATATTATTATATATGTGACCCCACCACTATCTCTCTATTAAAACTCATTAACATTAACATAAAAAAATATATATATATAAAAAAAAAAATACCTATGACTTTGATATTTGTTTGATGTGGAGAAAAGATAAAGTAGGTAAAAGGAGTGTGTGAGGGGACGAATTATATGATGTGTATGTTTTAGGTTTAAAGTGAAAGGACATGTTAGGGTTATAGCTTTTGGTAGGCTTGTGAACCTGGTAATCTGGTATTCATAGGGTTTTGGGTTTTGGCGTAATGATATATCACAAATATTGAACTGGGGTGAATGATTATTGGACTAGATTGGATATTGGGCTATGAGTTGGGTTGCAACTTGCAAATATGCATACGTGAATTATATAAGTGTGTTATCCGGATTTATTTTTAAATACAACATCATTGATAATATTTGGTAAAATGATTGGTATTTTTGAATACAAATTTTCACGAGGTTACACGGCTAGAGTTGGTATTATTTTAACAAAATGGCTACGGGGTTTTTGTATGTTATTGCTTATTTGGAATTGAAGTGACGTTTCATGGGTGTACTTATGTATATGTGAGACGTTGGTTGGTTGGTTGTATGTCTTAAGATAAACTTGTTTGGGCATTTATCTACTGTGCACCTCATACTTTAAGGAGTTATGTTGTAGTGATCAGTATAGATGTAAGTCAAATTTATCTTTTGTACACGCATTTAATTCACGTAATAATTAACGGTTTATGAGGTATTTAATTTTTTAAAATATTGATTAAATGAGTTTTTAGTTTGGTAAACGAAATAAATTGTCAAAATTTGTTTGATGTTTAGAAAATTTGCGAACTTTTCTCTTACCCTTGATCCACTTCTAACCATGCTACTTCTGAAGAGTTATTTTACATTTTGTTTTGGTTAAAACTGTCCTTTGGCGCATGGACTTTTTGAATGGTTAATGTTACTATTCCTTTTGTTCTTCTGCTCACAGTTTGCTTGTTTATTTAACTAATCTTAATTATTAAATCTGATGGAGACTGATTACTTATTCGGTGATAAAAAAATAAATTTAACTTAAAGTGATAACCTTATGAATTTTTCAGTTATTGGGGAGCAATAAAGTATACTTTTTGGGAATTCCATGAAGTTGAATGTCAAATAAAAACTAGCATGCCATTATCACTTGGTACCATGTATGAGGTTAGCTTGATATTCAAATTTCCTACGCAAATCAATGTGGATCTCACAAGCGTGAAGTTGATAACGGTTAAATGGAGAAAAGAGGAGTTAAGTATATGCTCTACAAATACTGTAGAACTAACACCAGAAAAATGGTCTTCTGTTAAAATGTGGCGTTTCATCAATCATGAGCCGAATGTTGATTTTGACGTGGTGATTGAGGGACTTTCATATCCAGAATTTCCTTATATCTCTTATACGGGTCTCTTGATTCAAGGAATTGTATTTCAACCAATAGAGATGGCAAGTTTTACTTGGTGTTTTTTGTTGTGTGAGTTAATGGTCTATTTGTCAATAAAATTCCGATAAAAGTAACAATGATTGTACTTAAAAAATGCAGCATGAAGATATTGAAGGATTTAAAAGTCTCTCGATATCAGATGAAAAGGGCATAGATAATGATGATGAATACTGGGAGAAAAAGTTACCAGATGGCTATCAACATTATATTGAGATGTCGGACAAACCTTTGAACCACACCACCAAAAAGGAGCTCTACTTTCTTCTGTGTGAGGGTTTCCTTGCAGATAATGGCCACTTGGTAATAAATTATGTGGCATAATATCTATTTTTTTGATTAATTTCATTACAAACAAACACTGAAGTATGCATATAATGATATATATACATTTATAATATTATATTCTAACAGCTATGTAATTATTTGGTTATAAACAGTGGATTTCACTATGCAAATCAACGGGCATGATATGTTCTATGCTATCAGCTACGGACATCTTAACCTCTCGATACAAACGTGTAGATACGTTACCTCAATCTAAAAACAGGTTGTCATCCCTTGAACTACTACACATGTGTGCTTGATAAATTTTCTTAGCTCTGTTGAATTCTGACTAATCAAAATCTATACATCAACAGGTTCATTGAGGTAGCAGAAATCTACAACTATAGCAGTGGAATTTCTTTTACATGCAAAATTCAGTCACACATGTTTTCACCACAATATACGTATGCATGTTATCTTGTGTTCAAATTTGAAAACCACAAGATGCGTCCTGATAAAAGTTACATATTCAGAGCATATTATGAGTTGGATGACATTCATCAAGATTCATGTCTTGTCGATCTTAAACACCGTACTGAAATGGATATTCCGACAATCAATCCAAAATATGGATCGCATGACACGCCAGATATACCAAGAACTGAAGCACTTTTACAGAGGAAAGGTCACATGCAACATGGTCTATTTTGTTGGGCGGAACAAAGGGAGGATGGTATGATGGATGAGGTCATGGTGTGCAAACCATTACAGGGCTTTGAACATCACAAGACACTCAAGGTAAAACTTTTGGGAGAGTCTGCAGACCGTTTAGGAGGAATGATTGTGGAAGGCATCGAATTTAGGCCATATTTCTAGTGCTTGCATGATCTGGTTTTTACATTTTTACTTTCTCCCGGCTATCAACGTGCACACGTACACTTTCCGGAGGTCTTCTTAGAATTAAAGCACTTGGAAGTTGTCTCCAGACCCTTGAGTTCTTCCTGAGGTCTTCTTAGGTCTACATTATAACTCCTCTATACCTTGCTCCGACGGGATTGAATAATGTTGTTATTGTTACAATAAATTCAAATCCACCGAATAAATTCATAGAAAATAAAACATGTTTTGCCGGAAGTTTCCAGAAAACATGATCCAAGTACGGCCTGTACGTACTTAATCAATTTTCAATTCCTTTCAAAACATTTACTTTTAACTTTCAAGTTTTGTATCGTTTTACTTCAACCATTTTCTTTTCTATTAGTTAAAGCTTAACTCAAAAAAAATATATATTATCGAATAGATGTATATATGTTACATTTTATAAGTTAAAGCTATTTTAATCCGGTTGCAACGCGAGTTTGCAATTTATTGGTTTGTTTTTCGTTCACATATTTCACAACTTACTATCAGTTTTCTATTTAATACTCACTTTTGGTTCGCAAAAACAAAAAGTGAAGTTGCAAAATCAGTTCGCAAATAAAAACCAAAACTTGTGGTTGGTTTTTTCAGGTTATTTTCTAAATCTGTATATAAATGATTATTTTAATTATTTCTTCTGTTTTATGTTGGATCTGGTCAAACTGAAATCAGGAGTTTTTCAACCCCCCTCATTTTCCCTGCCACGTCACATTTTTCTCTCCAGCGACCTTCAGGCGATTAGGTGTCCCAGTAAGGGCGACAAAGTTTGTTTTTGTTTTTTTTTTTTTGTTTTTTTTTTAAACATTTTTAACACAAAATAAAATTTCATTAATAATTAAAACGTTACATAATAATTCAAATAAAATTAAAACATTACGACAATAAAACGACTAAACTAGTTTTGATTCTGACGATGCCAAATGTCTTCCACCAAATCGGCTTTGAGGCTAAGATGAGTTGTTTTGTCGCATATCTCCTTGGTAATTTCCAAGGATTCCACATGCGTTCTTATAAGATCATAAGAACGGTGCTGCTCTGCTGGAAAGAATACGGGAGATATCGCCGCCTGTTCGTTATCATATTATGTAATATGATGCATGTGTACATTATATGCGATAGACGCTCTTTGTCAAACCCTCTAGCCGGATGTTTAATCATTAGCCACTTCTTCTTTAGTACACCAAAAGCACGTTCCACATCTTTTTTTGCTGCTTCGTGCATCGTCTTATACAATATTCGTTTGTGATCATTCGTCCCTGGATTTTTAATGGACTTCATAATAACCGCCCATTCCGGATATATCCCATCAGCAAGATAATATCCGCGTTTATAAGGCACGCCGTTAGCAACGAATTCCACATCCGGAGCTCTCCCCATTTTGAGATCATTGAAAAGAGGCGATGCACGTAAAACATTTACGTCGTTATTCATCCCGACGACACCAAAGAACGCATGCCAAATCCATAAATATTGGGACGCGATCGCTTCCAATAAAATGAAAGGATCCTGCCCGTGATCACCCCTACAAAATTGAGCTTTTAAAGCATGTGGGCAATTCGCCCACGGCCAATTTGTGTAATCGATGCTACCTATCATCCCAGGAAACCCATGAGTTTCGTAGTGATGAGCATAGAGTTTGTCAACGTCAGTAACCGCCGATTTTCGCAAATACTCTACACCATATAACTCCATTATGGCCTCACAAAAATATTCGAGACTCACGAATTGTTGACGCACCCATTTGCACGTATTCGTCTAGAGCATCAGCATTGACTCCGTATGCCAATTGACGGATTGACGAAGTACACTTCATCAATGGCGAAATACCTAGTACACCTGTACAATTAGGAGTTTGTTGGAAATAAGGTGAATGATCGGTTATATCTCGGACAATTCGTGTGAATAGTCGTCTTTTCATACGGAAACGATCATGGAATGCTTGATCGCCGTATCTTGGGGTCTCGCTGTAGTATGCATCCACTAAACGGTTATGAGCCCCCACACGATCCCTACTAACTTGGGTTCGTGAGACTTTTTGTGACGCTTGAAAAGCCTCCCAACACTCTTCCGCAAACATCATAAACTCGGTACTAGCTTCATTTTCATCATCCGATGACGAATCGACAATGAATAGCTCGTAAGAATTAAAACTCATAGTGTGTAAATATAGGGTAGGATTTTTTTTTTTTTTTTTTTTTTTTGTTTGGATATAGAGAATGTGTGAAATGAGATTTGTGAGTTTAAGTGTGTAAATATGTTGTGTATTTATAGGGTAGATTTTTTATTTTTTTTTTTATTTTATTTATTTTTCTTTTTACTTTGCAACGGCTACAAATGAGATTTTTGTATTTTGGACTTCAACGGCTAGCAACAATGCTTTGTTCTTATCGATCCTCCACACGACTGCTTTTTTTTTTTTTTTTTTTTTTTTTTTTTTGCTGGCAATCGATTGCCTCACAGCAAGGGGATCGAGATGTTATCGATCGCCCTATGCCCTCGATCGATAGTCGATTACTCCTACTGCATTCAGCCTTATGAATACATTGTAACATGTGATATTGTGATGTATGCAATGACTTTGTATGGTTGTAGACCATCTTTGAGACTAAAGTCAAAGATAAGAAATTCAAAACCGTGCTGAATCGCGCATCTTAAAACACAAGATTGTGCATGTTATCAAACTAGCAGGGTACCCGCGCGATGCGGCGGCGGATACCCTGAAATAAAAATTTTCAATAAACCATATTTTATATTATGAAATGTTTTATGTGACGATAAATTTGGGGATGCCAAAAGTTTCATGTCGCATATTTCAACTCTTAGAATATTATAGTAAGCTACCTGCGCGTTGCGATGGCGGGTATCAAGTAATAAAATTCTTGGCAAAAAATGTTTTTCAATTTTATGTTTTCACTTACAATAACTTTACCAATAGCGAAAACAATGAGTTTGAGTAACTTTAAAAAAAGTGATGGATATATCAAACTAATTCATATAAAAACAATTGAAAGTGGCGTGCTTTTGCGTTGCGGTAATCAATAATGTTATGGGTTATGGTCAAATTAGTTGATAGTGGTCCGTAGTCACAAGTAAGTAGAAAATTTTTTTTATGAAATATATATATATATATATATATATTTTTGAACATGTTTGTATCATTAATATTATTTATTACATTTGTCTCATATATATAAAAGATATAAATAAAAAAGTACTTATAATGTATACAACTAGTAAGTATATATTTATGAAAAAATGTTTGAATCATTAATATTGTTTATAACACTTGTCCCACATAGATAGAAGATATAAATAAAAGAAAACTTACATGTTTAAGCAATCATTTAGAGTTATTCATGAAAATTATAATAATTCATATACTAATATATTAATCATTGAATTAGCACTTAGCACTTTGCACATTTGCATCATTTGTCTTAAAAAAATTGTTCCGACTTTTACAAAAAACCGTTTTTTACTTTTGTGGTTAATTTTATTTAAAATAATTCAAAATTTATTTAGATTAGTTCTCGAAACACTCTTACGATATAATAATAGTTTTGGAAATTTGTAGTTTTGCATGCATTTTAAAATCATATTCATTTATATGTGCATTTTTGCATTAAAACTAAACTAATTCAAAAAGAAATAATAAATGAAGCATTAAAATGTTGTGAAAAATAAATTAGTAAAAGCTATTTATTGTGTACATTATGCATTAAAATTTGTAATGCTTAAAAAACACATTAATGACATCTTAAAAAAATTAGGAGAGATGGTCATCCCTCCATTATAAGTAGTATAGATGGTATCAACACAACCCATCCGTTTCGTTGCTTTTTAGAGTAACGTTAAAATAAATACACCAATGTATGCTTTTCAAATTGACGTTTTTGACATTTTTCTGTTCCTCTAAACCTTTTTTATTTTTTTATCCTAACCTGCCTCAACTTTTCTTCACCCTAAGATACATGATCAAGTGATGTAACATCACTAAATTCATCATCTGAGCCACCTAAATGACACTCGGGTTTTAACTCAACAAGAATATAATCATGTGTGACTTTACCAATATAATTACCTAAATCTTTATTTTTGTGACTAACATATAATTGTATGCCATCTTCGATACTTTGTCACTTTTCAACAAATATACTAACATCACCATCAAACTTAATGCTATTTAAACCATTACTAAAGTAATACATCCCAGTAACTACAGAACTTGTTTTGGTTTCAATAATATCTTTCAACTCCTTAAAATTCAAACCAGTGACATCAACAATCATTGTTAACATCTCACAACTACTATAGGATAGAGGCTTAAGATTAAAATACCCGTTGCAATAAAGTTACAACGATAATCGAGATGTTTAGGATGAAGAAGCCATCCTGCTAAATAAAAAAATTAAAAACAGTCATTGTTGAGTACTGTACTTAACCTTTACTAAGAAAATTAAAAACAACAATATCTTTAATTTACCTTAACCAAGAGTAGAGGTGGTTCAATCGATTAGGTTTACAGAGGTGTGATTTTTAGGTTTTTCTGAAGAACTGTTTTGGGGGAAGTGGAAGTATAAACACAAATAATAATTTTACATTTCTAGACCCTAAGTTTTAAAAACGTTTAAGTTATAAAAGTTGCTTACTTAACGGGATATTTGTTAAAAAAAAAACTTAAATCCGCTAAAAAAAGTGAAGCACCTTTTTATGCAGTAAAAAAGTACAATACTTTGATTGGAAAAACACTCTAGGTATAGTGCCTTTTTGTGCCATTTTCCTATTTTTTATTGTTTTTCAAAATGAATAAATGGGATAGAAGACCACGTGCCAAGGTGACGTGTATTATAAAGGGTATATGGGGAATGTGTAGCTCACTGAATCATTTTGCATACTCCATCATCCAAAATCAGTGAGCACATAATTTATCCTTCAACAGCCATTTTTTTTTATCAAACATTCTGACCAATTAAGTTTTTGGCAATCAGTAATTAAGGTCTGTTTGTTAAGTGGGTGTCATATTTAAAGAATGGAATTAGATTGAAAAAAGACATTTGGCATACACGTGTGGATATCATGTAGGACTATCATTGACAGAAAAGTACACTATTCACAATCCCCACAAGACTAATAGGTTTCGGAAACAAAGTTTTCATTTTTGTCATTTGAGTAATGTGTAGAAGCTTTTTAGCCACACGTTACTTTGAGATAGCACATGTTTACTTTTTAAAAGCATATCAGTCCAATATTTTCCATCTTTTTTATATTAAATTGTTAATTACTACAAATCCAAAATCTAAACCAGACTTAAAAACAAACAAAATATTAAACTATCATTCAGTTTATGTTTATTCTTTTCATTCAAACCAAAACCCATTTCCAATCCCGCGATCGTAACAAACAAACCCTTAATCATTTCATTAAGCAGTAATCAAACACACCCTCAGTAATTTTTAGAACCATATTTTAAAATCCACTATTTCCGCATTGTTTAATAGTATTAAATTAGATGTTATAATGATCAGATATACTCCATCCGTCTCAAAATTATAGTTCATATTTTTTTTTCCGAATGTCTCAAAATAATTGTTTACTTTCCATTTTAAGTAAAAACTAGAGAATTTAGTGAGAGAATATTGTATTTGATTGGTTGGAAATTAAAGTGATACAACTTTTATTAAACTATATGATTTTTGTCTTCTGACAATAATTTTGAGATGGAGAGAGTAACTACTATAATAAATTTAAGACTAAAATACACTGTTGGTCCCTAAACTTGTCCAGAAACATCACGCTGGGACAAAACTTGCCATTTTCATCGTCGGTAGTCCAAATTATGCGTTTTATAGGCTAAATCAATCCCTTGACCATTAATGCCCCGGTCAACGTCTGATTTCTGTTAGTTAGTTGAGGGTATTATAGTCCATACACATTTATACTACACCTTAGTTAAATCTAACCCAAGACAATTCCACCAACACAGAAAGGGGTGATTGTTTGAGCTAATTATACCATTACACCTGACATTTTAAGTGTGACTTTATAAAGGTCAACTGATAAACAATGTATGATCTCACAAAATTTAACCCATAAGACAAACAAACAAATATTATACATAACTAACTATTTAGCAAGTTAACTTATAACAGTCAAATATATGTTCAATGTTTGATACAACTAGAAAATAACTGAACCTTCAAATGATCTACACACTAGTCGTGGATATCCATAAACTGATGAACACACAAAATATGAACCTTAAAGTGATGATGATACTGCTACCTTGTCTGCAAAAACAAGTATGCAAACAACAAACATATAAGTTAGGTATTGTACTATTACAACTTAAAAGAATTAAACACATAAGATGCTATTCATCATTGAAACATCACCTAGGATGGCCTTTGGACGAAAAGTGCAAGGACGCAGTTTGCAATCATTTCTCTGTTTCTAAAAGGTGCCTTAACACCGCTAGACACATAAGCAGCAGCACCACCAACCCTGTGGAAAACTAGAAGGGGGTTGAATAGTTTTACCAATTTAAAACTTCCTTTTAAATATTTAGATCGACTTATGTCAATCTATTTGGTTGTTTATGTTGGAAATTGATAGATAGATATATAAACGTGTAATGAAAGATAAAGAGTAAGAAGCACATCACCACGACATAAGTATTTATAGTGGTTCGGCTACAAGGACACCTTCCTTGCCCTACTCCACTCCCCGAGTTACCTACTCGAGAGTTCGTAAACACTACACCAACTCCTTATGGCGGAGAAGCCTTCACAACGTCGCTTAACCTTTTTCCGGTACAAAGCTAAATACCGAGTTCCTTCACACCAAGGCGAACCACACCTAACACAATGTCACCTACCCTTTATACGGTGCTAGGCTAACCACCGAGTTCTTTCACACCAAGGAGAACTAATCGTATCACAACGTCGCCTACCCTTTATTAGGTACTAGGCTAAGCACCTAGTTCCATTACTATAGAGGAACTACTACCCTTCACAACACAACACTTAATCTCAAGGAAATATACTCCTTGTTACAACACCATCAAGGATATCACCATCCTTGGAAATAAACAATTACTTATATGTATAACGATGCACCTCATCGATTATACGACCTAGGCATTCTTCTCAAATGCCACTTGATTTAATTCTTAGGCATCCTTCACTAATGCCTTTGACACAACGCTTGGCACCCTTCACTAATGCCTTCGTCTTGACACCTTTAGCATTCTTCACTAATGCTTTGACATGGATGATGAACACCTTTCACTAATTCTTTCATCTTGACACTTTCGGCATTCTTCATTAATGCCTTCAACCCAACATCTATGGAGAAAGGTATAACTATCAGCAAGAGAACCTTCGTTGTCTTGATGATGACGAAGCATGGCAACTCATGGACTTGAGCTTGCACGTCTTCAAGAAGTGGTGATCTTTCCTTTAAGAGGAACCTAGAAGATCACACAAAAACAAAAGACAAACTACATAGATCACTTGGATCTGAGGTTAGAGGGTTAGAATACTTGGGGGAAGTATGTGTGCAAAGTGATGAATAGAAAGGAAGAAATGGCTCTCTATTTATAGAGAAAATTCTCTACTGTTCCCCGGATCCCACGGATCCCTTCCACTTGGGATCCGGCTAGCACAAAGCCAGGGATCCGTGGAACGCTCCTCTTTGCCCATGGGTATTTTTGGTTATGGGTCATGGGTTATGGGTTGATCCATGGTTTTCATTCTAGATACAATGAACTTAGTTAAGTGGTATATATAAAACCATGGGTTATGGGTCAAAACCATTTGCCAGTTTTTACCCATTTAGTATATATTTGTTTTTACCCATTTAGTATATATTTTTTTTACCCATTTTAGTATACTTAGCTTAAGTATATTCTAACCCAATATGTAAACACTAGTTGTTGTACATATGTAACATAAAATCACTTATACTTGTTTTAGTGTTTTATGTGAAAACGTAAGTGTGTTAGGAAACTATTAACTCAAACTATTTACGTATTCTATTTGTTTCGTTAAAATGATTTTACGTTTGTTATGGACAAAACATTAGAAGATCGTAAAATATAAATAAACGTTTTTACGGCTTATTTGTATTAACAATCTCCCCCTTTTTGTTGATGACAAAACATAAAATTATTTTAAGGAAAAGCTAAAATTCGTAAAAGTTTGAATTTGTTGTTATTACTTTCTTCTCCCCCTTTTTGTCGCAACAAAAAGAGCTTCGAAAGGAAACTAACACATTGTTTTTAGGAAAAACACGTGAAAGAAAAAAATAGAGAGCAAGTAACGGGAATGAATCTCGTCTTTTACTCCCCCTTGACGAGTCAATCCTTATGTAAGGGCGTCAAGAAAGTAATACTAAGCTAGTTTGTTTGCAACTAAGTTTGCAAAAGATTTCGTCTAAGTGACGAATGTGCTCCCCCTTGATGATTGCAATTTTGCAAAGGGATGTCGAGAAATGTAATCCTAATATTGCAAGTAATTTACAATGTATTGTTTTGATACAAAGCTCCCCCTAGCTTTAGGGTGTCAAAGGCTTCAAGTGTAGATTGAATAACTACAAAACAAATGTTAGAAAATAAGTATAATGCACAATTTCCTGCATATGTGATCCAAGTTAGTAGAAACATAGTTTTCTGTCTCACGGATCCCACGGTTCCCTCCTAGTAGGGATCCGTCTAGGCAATTTTGAGGGATTCGTATAGCTGATGATTAAATTCAGCAATGGTGATGTAATAAGTAATGTTAACATCAAAATGAGATATGTATTCAACCAACAAACATATACTCAATGTAATATGGCAAGTAAACTATCATTCAATAAAACATAAGAGATGATCAACAAATCTTTAAAAACTAAGAGAATGATTTAGCCATATTCTACTAATACTAATAAGTGACCAAAGCTTAAGAAGCAACAATGTGCTTGAGTCTAGGGATGAGTAGACTTGTTGATTTGGTCCAATCTTTCAAGAAGATGATTAAACATGAAATGCAACTCATTTCGTACTTCTTGAACAAGTCCTTGGGTGATTAGACAATTAGAGCAATTATTGTCTTGATTAGGAACGGGATGTTTTGAGGAGGTTCTACAAATAATGGTGGAGGTACATTGAGTAATTTAGGATGAGGATCTACTAGGAATGAGAGTGGTGGTAATGGAAATTCCTACATATGATCAAGTCCTTGGTGGTTCCTTGTTTCCAACGATGGACTAGTTGGTGATGTAGGTGGTTCTTATTTTAACGAGAAGGTTGGTGAATGGGAAGTTCTCGGTGGTGAATGCTCTAATGAATAGAGAGAGGCTTGGTGAAGTCCATGCTCTAGGAATGAAGGTTTAGACATTTTGCAAGAACTAGGTACGTTTGGTTTAGAGCTCGATGATCCCTTTTCTAACCTAAAAGGTTTAATGCTAATTATTGCGGTTTGGCAATTGTTGAATGGGTTTGTTGAGGTGAGATTCTAGCACTATTATCTATTACGGATGATGATTCGGTGGATGGGAAATCCTACCATTTGTGGGTTTAACCGGAGATGATTCGGTTGAGGAAATTTCGTGTACAATACGAGCAAGTTTCTTGGGTAGTTCTTGGTTGGATGAGTTAGCACTAGGAGCTTTCCTCATGATGAAATGACTAAGGAAAAGGTTTCTAAATGCTGAGAATTATGTTGTGTTTGATGACTAAGGGATTCTAGCAAGATGACTTATAAAGGGAAGGATTTGGCAAGTGCATTCAAGACTTAAGTCTCTAATATCCTTTGGAATGTGATGATTAGCATGCACAAGAGTCAACTTCAGAGTTTTACTGATCTAGAGATTTAATTAGGATGAGGTGGAGTGTTCAAGTTAGCAAGATGGGCTTGAAATGACTGTTCGAGCAAGAGTTGACATAAATCTGTCACCCGGATCCTACGGTTCCCACCAATGGGGGATCCGTCTAGGCTAATCCTAGGGATCCGGCTCTCAGCAGCTAGGAAAGGATAGAAGTGATGTTTGAAATGTCTAAAGCCTATACCTTTTTGAGTGTTTCAGTTCTCCTAAGTGTCTATAAATGGAAGGGTACTTAAATGTTCAAGGGCAATGAGTGATGTAGCTAATGATTGCCTTATATGGAAGAAATTAGAACTTTCGTGAGTACCAATGAATGAACAAAGATGACACTAAAATCTTGAAAGTGTCAAATGGAGCTAAATGATCCTAGTGATCAGATAGTGACTTAGGATAATGTCTTGGAGAAGATCCTAAAGGTTTTAAGGTGGAAGAACTACAATTTGATCCATTTCGACCAATTTAGAGGTAAGGATGATTATGATCAATTTTGCCATAATCGAAAGATTTCTAAGTCTAGATGTGAGGGATCATGTGAGAAATAATGAGTGATCTAGAGAGCGGAAGAGTAATGAGTTTAGGTGAAACGATAGATCGAAAAGCACTTTGAGTGTGATCCTTAATGAGCTATGAGTGAGTGTGAAGCTTACTAAGCTTGAGAAGGACTTAAGACATCCTAAAGTATTAAGTTCAGCTAGTGTGAAGTAATCTAGGAACATGGTTTGAGGTGTAAAGGATTGAAACTCCACTTCTATTTGCCCGGATCCCATGGATCCTTCACTTGAGGGATCCGGATAGTTACAAACTAGGGATCCGGCATCTGGGACAGTTTTACTTAACAGTGAGCGTTTGTTCTAAGTATCGAACTTAGAAGCTAATGATCTCTACAGTAAGCATACATGTATACAAGTAAAACATACTAAGTGCATGTAGAAATAGCACATAAGCAATTAAATGAGATCTAGCTCATAAGTAACACATAGGTTTATCAAACTTAACAACCGCTATTCAAGAAGCTCAAAATAGATTTACGATCTAGATTAGTAAATCGTTTGTATTAACAATGGCCTGCAGAGTAGATGATGGTGTTCAAGATAGTAGGGTTGTTTTGGCCAACGGAAGCAATGAACTAAGTATAGTCATTACGGATGGTGATTAGCATACAATGAACTTCGTCCATGAAGTCATGTAGCTCTTCTCGATCAAAGCAAGATAATCGCTTGATGAGGCAAGTGATTGTGATTAACTAAAAGAAAAATTAATTTTACAACTTGTTTGATTAGTAATCCTAAGACAATGCAAAGTATTTCCATTGTAAACTTACTTTAGGAAAACATAGGAGTATAAATTTCCCAAGTGAGAGAATGAATATGAGACTGTTACTAGCGGTGCTCAATTACGGCTAAACACGACCATTTTTATGGGTGATTCCAAATACCCAACTTCTATCAAGGAAGCAATTCAACCATTAGGTCAAATTGAGTTTCTAGTGCAATAAGTTCTCCAATATTCATTCTCAAGTTAGGAAAATTTATATTCCTACAATGGCCTATCGAAGAGTAACAATGATGATACTTTGCTTCGTTTAATATTATACTTGAGACAACTAAGGTGACGAAGGCGTCATGTTAAAAATAAGTTTAAAAGTTGTCCATTTGGTAAACAACAAAAAAATGGTTGGATGAGCTAGTTCAACATATGTTGTTGGAAAGCTTTGAGTTTGGACTTTTGGATATGAACAATTATATTTGCGTTGCAAAATAATTTACTTGAGTATATCGGATGAAATAATCAAGTTGTCAATCCTACTATGAAGCTTGGAGAGCGATCATGAAAAAGGAAAATGGGAGAGTACATCATCAACACAAGTGTAGGTTATGATCCGATGTACATTCTTGTTGTTTTTAGAAAACGATACAAGAACAAAAGAAATCATATAAGCACATAAAACATTTATGTTGCACACATGACAAACTCAATCAAAAATCCATTTAGTGTGTTATATGTTTTAAACATTTTTCAACCTATATGACTTATCTAAGTATCTAAACTAACATTTTCGACACAACTAGATGTTATCCCAAACACTCCTTCAAATAGCACATTGATTAGTAGAACATTACTAAATCGACAAACAAGAGAATGAATAGCAAGGTAAGGAAATCACATATGTTATTCAATCAAACAAGCACACAAGCTATTTGAGATAAGCAAATAATCAAGTAATGCAAAGAAGACAATTTATCATTTAGCATAGCATACGAAAGTTCTTTTCATCGCTTTGTGTTAAATATAAACATGTATACCAAGCTTGATTAGTTTCTTTTATATTTATAAATATGATCAAAACTTTAATTTCAATAGAGGACACATTGTTATTCAAAAGCGAAAACATCCGTCTCCAATTAGATCAAAAGTTTGTGCAAAAGTTATGACCGAAAAATGACTTTCTATTATAAATCAATGATTCTGTAAATTATTGTTCTGAATCAGTTTATGAAATCATTTTTAAATGAAAGTAGACTCAAATACCTTTAAAACGATAGGTGGAACGACTTCTAACGACTTACGGTTAAAAAGTTATGAATTTTTGAAATTCAGACAAAAACTGTCTTCTGTACCACGGATCCCACGGATCCCTTTCTTGAGGGATCCGTCCAGTGTAACCTGAGGGATCCGCGGATCTGACACAGAATTACAAAAATGTACGTTTTGACCCGACGAAAAGGTTTAGTCTTTGTAGACTTTTTAGTGAAGTTATATTACCCATTTTTACCTTTATTCAAGCTTGATTAACAAGATATCTAACAACAAAACTTCAAAGAAAAAAAATTACTAAAACACTTTTCATATTATGCTTATTATAAGATAGAAGCATATATCACCATTTTGTCCACAAGCAATTTAGCAAGTTTTTGACAAAAAATTGTAACTGAGAAAACATACCTTTGTTGTATTCCCTTTGTATGGTTTTAGAAACCATAGGTGCGAAATACTTCATGATCTTCTAAGATACCCAAATCCTTTGCTATATTCCTTTTTTATGGTTTTAGAAACCATAGAGGCGAAATACTTCATGATCTTCTAAGATACCCAAATCCTATTATGAAGAACTCTCAAAGGAAAAAAAATTAGAATGATGTATCACTATCCAACATATGATGATTTCTAAAAACATGACTCTTTGTTTTAAGAAATTCCCTTCTTTGTAGTTTTCAAACATACACGGATCGTATCAAGTTTTCAAAGTACAATATACTATAAAAAAAACTTGGTAACGAAGCTCTGATACCAATTGTGGAAAACTAGAAGGGGGTTGAATAGTTTTACCAATTTAAAACTTCCTTTTAAATATTTAGATCGACTTATGTCAATCTATTTGGTTGTTTATGTTGGACATTGATAGATAGATATATAAATGTGTAATGAAAGATAAAGAGTAAGAAGCACATCACCACAACACAAGTATTTATAGTGGTTCGGCTACAAGGACACCTTCCTTGCCCTACTCCACTCCCCGAGTTACCTACTCGAGAGTTCTTAAACACTACACCAACTCCTTATGGCGGAGAAGCCTTCACAACGTCGCTTAACCTTTTTCCGGTACAAAGCTAAATACCGAGTTCCTTCACACCAAGGCGAACCACACCTAACACAACGTCGCCTACCCTTTATACGGTTCTAGGCTAACCACCGAGTTCTTTCACACCAAGGAGAACTAATCCTATCACAACGTCGCCTACCCTTTATTAGGTACTAGGCTAAGCACCTAGTTCCATTACTATGGAGGAACTACTATCCTTCACAACACAACACCTAATCTCAAGGAGATCTACTCCTTGTTACAACACCATCAAGGATATCACCATCCTTGGAAATAAACAATTACTTATATGTATAACGATGCACCTCATCGTTTATACGACCTAGGCATTCTTCCCAAATGCCACTTGATTTAATTCTCAGGCATCCTTCACTAATGCATTTGACACAACGCTTGGCACCCTTCACTAATTCCTTCGTCTTGACACCTTTAGCATTCTTCACTAATGCTTTGACACGGATGATGAGCACCTTTCACTAATGCTTTCATCTTGACACTTTCGGCATTCTTCACTAATGCCTTCAACCCAACATCTATGGAGAAAGGTAGAACTATCAACGAGAGAACCTTAGTTGTCTTGATGATGACGAAGCATGGCAACTCATGGACTTGAGCTTACACGTCTTCAAGAAGTGGTGATCTTTCCTTTAAGAGGAACCTAGAAGATCACACAAAAACAAAAGACAAACTACATAGATCACTTGGATATGAGGTTAGAGGGTTAGAATACTTGGGGGAAGTATGTGTGTAAAGTGATGAATAGAAAGGAAGAAATGGCTCTCTATTTATAGAGAAAATTCTCTACTATTCCCCGGATCCCACGGATCCCTTCCACTTGGGATCCGGCTAGCACAAATCCAGGGATCCGTGGAACGCTCCTCTTTGCCCATGGGTATTTTTGGTTATGGGTCATGGGTTATGGGTTGATCCATGGTTTTTATTCTAGATACAATGAACTTGGTTAAGTGGTATATATAAAACCATGGGTTATGGGTCAAAACCATTTGCTAGTTTTTACCCATTTAGTATATACTTGTTTTTACCCATTTAGTATATATTTGTTTTTACCCATTTTAGTATACTTAGTTTAAGTATATTCTAACCCAATATGTAAACACTAGTTGTTGTACATATGTAACATAAAATCACTTATACTTGTTTTGGTGTTTTATGTGAAAACGTAAGTGTGTTAGGAAACTATTAACTCAAACTATTTACGTATTCTATTTGTTTCATTAAAATGATTTTACGTTTGTTATCGACAAAACATTAGAAGATCGTAAAATATAAATAAACGTTTTTACGGCTTATTTGTATTAACAACCCCTTTTAGCCTTCCCCTTCCTATCAAAACCAGTCAAGTTTTCAACATCAAAACCTGCAAACTCAACCATTTTAGCCTTCCCCTTCCCATCAAAACCTCGCTTAAAATGTTGAACAACTTCTTTCCCCTTTTTTGTGCAAAACATCCTCTTTCTCAAGCAGCTTTCCTTTTCCTTTATTTTTCTCCTTTTTTTTTATCTACAACCCCTTCTTCCTCTTTGATTACAACACCACCTTTCTCTATTGGTGTATTGGTTCCACTCTCCTACATTTTTTTCCTATCTATCCCCTGCCATTTACGTCTAGTCCTAAAAGGTGTTGGACTAACCATTCGAAAGTTAGCATCTTGCTCTACCCAACCCACAACTTCAAAACTTATGTTTTTTAAGTAAAATTGTGCTAACTTTTGGGGCTTGTGTGCAACAAAGATATCAACTGACTCATGTGTTTCAGCAACTTCAAACAAAGTATGAACATCATCATCAGTATGAATCAAATGCAAACCATTTTCTATGGATTCTTCAGGATCATAAAAAAACAACGCCCATTTTTGTTCATTAATCTCTCATAATACATTATCAAGGTTTGAACTAAATATATCCTTATCACTGGTAAAGGCACACAGGTTAATTAATGAACCTTCTTCATACCTGAGTGGGCTATATAGTGGATTCTGAACAAGACCTCACCTTCTTCTTCTTCCAGAACATCCTTAAAAGTTGACACGAATATGATCCTGTCTTTCATGGTTTTACTCGGTGTTTTTACGAATGTGTTTGACTTGATGTGTGTTTCAATACGTGTGTTTAGGAGTGTGGATGTATTTTAGGTTTGGTTTGGATTGGGTTTTCTTAATTGGGTCGGGTTATTATGAGAGTGTTTATGTTTTCAGATCTTATTAGTTGGGTTTGTTTGGTGTTTGGCAATACATTAATTATGTATAAGCGTATCAAGGAAGGAAACGGTCAAGTTTCAGGGTAATAATTTTCATATGTCACACTTGGTCCCTGAATTTGGTCAGTTAGCCGTTTTTGCACTTAAAATTCATGCATATTTTTATTATAGAACTTGACTGTTTAGCTATTTAGTAACTTCACAACTAGCCTCTAAATTTGGAAGGTCCCGTTGTTTTTGGTATTTAAGGTTTCATACCCTATATCATTTCCATACCAACAATCACAAACACAAATTATCACAAAATCACAACTACCTAATGGCTAACTTCACACGTCTACAAGAACTCGCAAGAGCTGCCAAGTCTCACTCCATGTTCGATTCGATTGCTCTTTATTATCAAAGAGAACACGACAAAGACATACAAGCTTCTTCAGTATCTTCGAAAAAATCAAAAAGCAAATGTGATGAAGGCGTTGGAGCTAAGGAAAATGATTTGTCAAACACATAGTCAAGTGTTTGACAAGAACATCTTCCTTGATGATCTTATGAGGGCTAAGTGATTTTCTTGTATTTTGTGCTTTTGATGCTTTCTTTTGTGAACGATATGTACTGAAGTTTACTTTATCTATGAAATGAATGAATCTACCTTTTGTATTCTTATGTTATCATTTTTTTTTTGTTTTTTCCTCTTTGATTGTTTTGATATGTGTTTTGATTGTATTCGTTGTTTTTAAGTGTATGGTCCTTGCATAAACAGTGTATAAATATCCTATTAAGGTTTTCGTCCCTTATCATTTGGTCCCAATTGCATAAAGGTGTAGGAAATGCATTTATTCTTACTAGTGTTGTGATAAGGTTTTAAAATGTACCTTTTTGAGGGGTCGTTTAAGCCCTTATTTGATTACTTTTGTATACGTTATTACTTAATATCGTTCATTTTCACTTTTTAGGTCTCTTGAAGGCAAATTGCTGGAATGACACTTATTCGGACGAAAAGGCGCGAATATACGAAGAAAATGGCCAAAGTCAAGAATCGAGACACTCAAGCTGCTGAAACTGAAGGGGACGGCGTCAGGTTATACTTGTGACGCCATCGGAACAAGTTTTGTGATGATACAGTAGCCAAATTGCTTATTTTCAAGTGACGACATTAGGTTTTAAAAGAGTAGGGCGTCGCAGCTCAGACGGCCTAGATTTGATCCAGACGGCGTCAGAGACTCAAGGCGACGACGTCACGGACATAAGGTGACACCCTCACAATGATAACGTGGCCAAGACGAAACCCTAATAACGGCGACCCGACGGCGTCACAAATTAAAGGGTGACGCCGTCGCAGTTGTAACCTTATATATAGAATCCGAATTTTTCAGTTTTTAGTGTGTAGTTTTGTGGAGTAAAAACCTAAACCGAACCAAGGCTGTCTTGTATAGTATTTTAGGGTTCCATACCCTAACTTACATCAAGATAAGTGTTTTACTTCATTAATTTAATTATGTCTTCAATTGATTGTGTGTATGCTTGCATGTTCACCATGTCCGGCTAATTTACTTGTGTGTTTGCTTAGGTAATATGAAACTTAGTTATTGAATATTGATTGGTTGTCTCTTATCTTAATTGTGATTGACCTAGTATTGCGATAGGTCATTCGTTGTGTTATTAATGCTTGATTAATCTTTGTTGAACCTTAATTTATAATCACCTAGAGTAATTGTAGGCTATACATCCAAAGAATACCGTAGAGTTAAAGTTTATAAATGCTAGAGATTTTGTAGTCATTAACCTTTGGTAGCTTCAAAGAGTTAGGGATAAACGCATACCCTACTACCTTAGATACAAAACCCGATTAAGAATATGGACGTGACAATTCAACCATCAATAGGAGATAACTGGGGAGTAATAAAGCCTAAGCAAATACATTTTTAATCATCATACGAGCACACAACAATAGACATAGACTCACCTTAGTTAATTAGATAATTAGATAGTAGAGGTAATCGATAGAAATACAAACCAACCCCTAAATCCAAACCCCGAGATTCGTACCTTTCAATTTTCTAAAAAACGTAAAAAGATAAAAAAAAAATCTTCCTCAACCCCAACCTTAGCGTAGTAACTTCTCACTAGCATTCCTATTCCCCTAGAGAACGATATCAATTCCCGTGGCTTACCGTAATACTACACTACAACGATTAGGTTCACTGCCTAGGGTGTTGAAAAACTTGCTTGACGAAAAGGAAGTTCCTTTGACCCCGAACGCGCTGTGTAAGCGTATCAAGTTTTTGGCGCCGTTGCCGGGGAATAGAATAGCTAGTTAGATTTCCACCTCGTTTAGGTTCCCTTGCTTGATTCCTATCAAGTAAGCTTTTTTCTCATTTTTAGCTTCCTTGTAGTCTATCCCCCTTCTTTGTGTTTGTGTTCATAAAACCCTTTTCATTTGTCGCTATGGCAAGTGAAGTTGCATTTGAATCATTAACAAATGTGGAACAATTGAATTTCACAGATTGGATTGCTTTTGATTGTTTTAATGAATTTGTGAGTGATCTTAGAGATATCCAAAATGAGACAGGTGTAAGGTTGGATGGATTTGATAAATTTTGTGCTTGTGTGGCTTCTATTCAACGATCATTGTTAGAATCAACTCCCTTTAGTGAGACCCTCGGGAAATTTTTTGAGAAAAGCCTCCTAAGCATAAACCACCAGTTGTCACAACTTGAGGAAATGGATAAGGAGGATTTATCCAACCTTAGGCATCATGATCAAACAGACCTAGTTTTTAAGAACATGGAACCTAAACCCGAACAAGATTGTGAGATGGTTATAGTTGAACTTCCTAGTTGCATGCGTGGGATAGATTTCAAAACATATGACACGCGTGAGGAATCCTTTAGGCAAATAGAATAGAGTGATCAAATTTTTGAGAATGATTCTTATGAATCGGACCAAGAATTTGAAATGGCTAAAGAAGGATTTGAGATGCTTAGGAGTGTATTTGGGTGAGATCATACTAAAACACATGATGAACATTTAGGAGATCTAGATATAATGGAGAATGAGGTAGAAACTCCAAGCCCACAAGCCCTACCATCACTTGAGGAACACACATCGCCTATGATAAGGTTTTAAAATGTACCTTTTTGAGGGGTCGTTTAAGCCCTTATTTGATCACTTTTGTATCCGTTATTACCTAATATCGTTCCTTTTCACTTTTTAGGTCTCTTGAAGGCAAATTGCTGGAATGGTACTTATTCGGACGAAAAGGAGTGGATATACGAAGAAATGGCCAAAGTCAAGAATCGAGACACTCAAGCTGCTGAAACACAAGGGGACGGCGTCAGGTGTTATCTGCGACGCCGTCAGAGCACATGTTGTGACGATACAGTAGCCAAATTGCTTATTTTCAAGTGACGGTGTCAGGCTTTAAAAGAGTAGGTCGTCGCAACTCAGACGGCCTAGATTTGATCCAGACGGCGTCAGAGGCTGTAGAGGACGGCGTCACAAGCATAAGGTGACGTCGTCGCAAGACTAACGTGGCCAAGACAAAACCCTAATGACGGCGACCAGACGGCGTCACAAATCATAAGGTGACGCCGTCGCTAATGTAATCTTATATATAGAATCCGAATTTTCAGTTTTCAGTGTGTAGTCTTTTGGAGTAAAAACCTAAACCGAACCAAGGCTGTCTTGTACAGTATTTTAGGGTTCTAAACCCTATCTTACACCAAGATAAGTGTTTTACTTCATTAATTCAATTATGTCTTCAATTATTTGTGTGTATGTAACACCCCCAAATCTCGGTACAGCGGAAGACTTAATCAAGTTTTTGGGGTGTTACTATTGGATTGGTATCGCACACAAGTATAGCAAAAAGATAGTCATTTATCATTCAAAGTCAATCCCAAAATTTGCTATTCAAAACATTTTAGTTCAAAAGTATAAATATTAGGCCCAAAACATATTTTAATAAGATAGGTCCCCAAAGTTTATCAGAGTCAGAATTGATCCTTGCACCCCGCCTTCTTGCCAAGCTTTCACCGTTCACGTATTCCAAACATCTATCAAACACCTGAGAAATCATGCTAAAAGGTCAGCTTACACTGGTGAGTTCATAGGTTTAAGTTCAACAAAATCATAGTGGACCAATAAGAGTTGATTTGCTATGCACGACCTAGATAGGCAAATACCGTTTCACACACTGATCCTACCCGGATCTCCAATCAAATAATCACTTACTCGGGCCCCTGCGACTCTAGTCTAGCACTATCGTGGCAACCTCTAAAATAGTTGCCAACCCCGGGCTAGGTCGAGATAGAAGTCTATTCTTAGTTAGGCACCGTTAAACCTAGACTAAGGCAACAACTATCACACATCTATCTACTCAGTCAAGCATATAAGCAAATCCAAATAGTTTTAACGGTCCAAAAGCAGTAGCATGATTCTCACCCCAAAATAGTTAAAAACGTAGATAAAAGTGGGGCTATGAAACTCACCTTAGCCACAGCAATGCACGAATAAACATTATCGGAAGATAACAAGTAATCACGGCACAACAATGCACTATTCACTATTGACACGACTGGCATCTAAAGTTAATCTCCATGGCATCCAAAGAATGTACGACGAGTACAATAGAATAGTAGCGACGCAACCTAATGCGTATACGATAATCTTAAAATACAGTTCATCTGATAAAGAAATCAATAGAAAGTAATGTGTTGTAGTTTTCGTGGATCATTCATGTCGTTACTTTCAAAAGTCCATTATCGTTCCCAAAAGTTCATAATTAATATCTCAAAAGCTTAGTTTTAGCATTTCGTGTGGTGGTAAGAAACATAGACGCGACGTACAACTCGCGCGAAAGAAGAGGAGACATCGACCAAATCAAGATATACAGACCATAACTCACGCCCTAAAGGAAAAGACGTTGACATAGTCAAGAAATACTTGACAATACTCAAGCTAATCAAAGACTAGGGAATGAAGACAACTATTTATGCAACATAAATAGGTTAATTGATAAGTTTCGGCAATTTGCCCAACAATTCCCAAACGTACAGGTTTACTAATAAAAGACAAGTTTCCATTTATCGCCCAATTAGTAAAGGTTTCTCAATCGTTATTCATAATCGCACAAGTTTACCCGAAATTACTTACATATAAGGTATATTAAGTAGTGTACCATACATGACACGTTCGTTTATTCCAACGTTTCCAAATCAATACGGCTTTAATAAGTTATATTATCAAAATAATATTTCCAATAAGTTTATAAAAGCTACATGTGTCATAAAACACGAGTTACCATCGTATTTAACAAGGGTTTATAATAGATTAAACCATATCCATCCATAATATATATAGTTATATAATTCAATAGCAACTTAGATGTGAAAACAGAATATTTAGCTTTACCGAAACAATTATACAGAAAGGTATTTTACTTTTATAAGACATCGTTTATTATCGTAGTCTATAAAAGGTTTATAATAATTAAAACCATAGTTATTGACAATATATATATCTGAACATCTCGTTACTAGTTAAAATGTGAAAATATAATATTTCGGCATATCGCGAGATCAAACTCATTTACATATTATACTCGTTTAAGCCCACAATGTTTAACAAAGTTTAACTCATAATCGATATAACCATACATCAAATGTTACTTCAAGTTCATAATCCGTATTGAATGTTATAACGTATATGTAATATCCGTAATTATAAACCAAGTACTTATTTCTTAACGTTTGTCATCCCGTTTTATACATAACTCAATCGTTACCCGATTGAGTCCTATATTGTATATCACAATAGTTTTATTCCAATTCCGATACACATATTTGATTCGTTACTCCATCAAGTCATTACATTTATATAATTACAATTGGTTGTATCACAAGTTTATTATTGGTTCTACACCATTAATCGGTTCGTTAGTATTCGATGTGTTTATATAACTAACTAGTTACGTTTTCCCCCTTCACAATATTGTTTATATCTTTAGCCAATCCACTAGTTTAAATATTCCATATTATCAATATTTACGTCTTATAACATTTATAGTACTCGTAACTAACATAGTGCAACCATCGTTAAGTGACCATTCGGGTCAAACCCGACCCGACTCGTAAGGTTTGACCAAGTCAACTCAGGGAGGCAACATGGTTCTAGCCTAAACCGAGACACCCAAGTAAACTAGACATCTTTTATACCAATTTTACCACTTAACAGTTTACACCACTCTAGTTCCAATCCAGAATACCCGTCGTCCTAAACAAGTTGCAACTTTTCGAGACCCACAAAACGCAACTCGTGTCCACCCCATGAATTAAACCCGAGAACCAACAAGAGCAATAACACCACGACACCATAATCAAATCATTACCACAAATCCAGGTTTTATTCCACCACAGCCACACGAAAATAAAAGAGACCCGAGGTCTAGTGATACCATTGTTTCTTAACCACGGATCATTTATAAAACTTATAAAATCTGTTTTTATCTTCGTTTGTAACCACAAATCGTTAATCAATTGTTATCCATGTCTCATAAATATTTTTAACCACGAAAAACACAACACAAGTCACCTAGGGCTCGTTTAAAACAAAATAAAAATCATTACAGGGCGTATATGGCTTACCGAGAGGAAAAAGAGAAGAAATAGGGTCGTGATGGCGTCTCCAACGGGTACAACCCGTAACCATCCAAGCTTGAACCTTTAAACACGTTTTTATCACAAAACCCTAGATTAGGAAACTAGGGTTTCACTTTTAGAGCGCGTTATTGAGTTTGAAAGCGTGGGGTTTGCTTGAATAGAACCACCGTGGCCCGATCTACAAGATGAGGTAGGCGGTGTCTTGATTGGTGTTCGCCGGAATTTGGCCGGACTCCGGCAGCGGCGCCGGAACCCCAAGGGGTGGCCGAATTTTTATTGTAGAGAGAGAGAGAGTTTGAGGTGTGTGTGTTTTTAATAGAGAGAAGGAGTTGGTGAAAATGAGAGAAAGGGTGAGGGTGAGAGTATTTATATACTCAGGAGGGATCATTGTTGTACAAGTGAAACCACAAGGGTGAAACTGAAACATATCTCAAGGACCCTTATTGTAACTTTCTTAATTCTTACATAATATTAAGCTCGGGACTCGTTTAGCCTAGTAAACGAATGATTTATGACTCGGGAGTTACGCCAACGTTCTTAGATTATTATTTCCAATAAAAACGATATAAAATACGACTCGTATCTCAAATTAAATCAAACGATCGCTCGGATCGACGTTTCTCCAATTACGACACATCGAGGAATTTACGAGTTGTCACAGTGTATGCTTGCATGTTCTCCATGTCCGGCTAATTTACTTGTGTGTTTGCTTAGGGAATATGAAACTTAACTATTGAATATTGATTGGTTGTCTCTTATCTTAATTGTTAATGATCTAGTAATGCGATAGGTCATTCGTTGTGTAGTTAAAGCTTGATTAATCTTTGTGAACCTTAGACTATAACACCTAGAGTAGTTGTAGGCTAAACCATCCAAAGAGTACCTTAGAGTTAGAGTTTATAAATCCTAGAGATTTTGTAGACGAGACCCTTTTGTAGTTTCAAAGAGTTAGGGATAAACGCATACCCTACGACCTTAGACACACAATGCGATTAAGAATAAGGACGTGACAATTCAACCATCAATAGGAGATAATTAAGGAGTAATAAAACCTAAGTAAACACATATTTAAATCATCATACGAGCACACAATAATTAGACATAGACTACCCTCACCTTAGTTAATTAGATAATTAGATAGTAGAGTAATCGGTAGAAATACCAAACCCCCAAATCCAAACCCCGAGATTCGTACTTTTCCATTTCCAAAAAAAACATAAAAAGATAAAAAACAATCTTCCTCAACCCCAACCTTAGCGTAGTAACTCCTCACTAGCATTCCTATTCCCCTAGAGAACGATATCAATTCTTGTGGCTTACCCTAATACTCCACTACAACGATTAGGTTCACTGCCTAGGGTGTTGAAAAACTTGCTCGACGAAAAGGAAGTTCCTTTGACCCCGAACGACGCGTGTAGCGTTATCAAGTTTTTGGCGCCGCTGCTGGGGAATATAATAGCTAGTTAGTAGTCCACCTCGTTTAGGTTTCTTTACTTGATTCTTATAAAGTAAACTTTTTCTCATTTTTAGCTTCCTCGTAGTCTATCCCCCTTCTTCGTGACCTTTGTTCATAAAACCCCATCACTTTTCATCATGGAAGGTGATAACCAACCACCATTCATCAACCTACCACCAAATGACCCACCAAGAGGCCGTACTCTTGGTGAATACTCCAGAACTAGCCACCAAGGTTATAGGAACACCATTGAGCTTCCCGACCAAGCCCAAACTACGGCCCTGCGATCCGACACCATCCGGTTGGTGCAAAACGGATGTGCATTCCATGGACTTTGTTCCGAAGACCCTAATCAGCATCTGAAGGATTTCCTTAAAATTGTCGATTCCATCGACCTTGATGCTACTACTCGGGAGACCACGCGTCTGCGTCTCTTCTAATTCTCTCTACGGGACCAAGCTAGTAATTGGCTTGAGCGATTTCCCGCCGGCTCCATCTCAAGTTAGGATGATCTCACCTCTCTCTTCTTTGCTTAATTTTTCCCACCGGGGAGAACCACTAAGCTTAGGAATGACATCTTGATGTTCCAACAACGTCAAGGTGAATCTCTCTACGAAGCATGGACTCGATTAAAGGACTTACTCCATAAAGTCCCTCATCACGGCATTGATCTTTGGCTTCAAGTCCAACTCTTCTATGATCATGTCAACTTCCCTACTAAGTGATCCATTGACCAAGCGGCCGGTAGAAAACTTAGTGATCTCACTGCGGAAGAATCGTGGGGTATAATAGAGGACCTTGCTCTCTATGACAACGAAAGTTGGAATGACCCCCGTGAGTTGTCCAAAACCATTAAGGCAATCTCCTTGCCTCCAATTGACTCACAATCTTCCGACCGTAGGATGCTCGAGCTTGAAGATCAAGTAAAATTCCTAATGAGCTCCTACGAAAATCCTAAGTCTTCACGCTATGCGAACAAAGTTTCTTCCTCGTGTGAGCCGTATAGTGATCCTCATAACACGCGCACTTGCACCCGATTCCCCGAACAAGATTCCGTTGACTATGCATCCTCACGTATTAATGGAACGGGAGGAAGATTCCCTACAACACCCGGACCTAGGAGTTTTAATGATGCCCGAGAAGCATGGAAGGGCAAGCCCGACTTCTATTGGGGGCAAACCAAAGAATTCACTTCCAATGATTTATCATGGCCCCCATCTCACGGCCCTAACCAACAAAACATTGAAGGGATGTTGCATTACCTAGTCGCATCCCAAGAAGCCCAGATAGCTAAGCTCTCAGACCGCTTTAACCAACAACAAGCCGAAATGGATAGGAAGATAGATAACCTGTTGAAAGCCATGACCAATAGTGATAGGAAGGTTAATGCTATCTCAACTCCCGAAACTTCCGGTGTAGAGATTAAGGACCCAAGTAAGTTAGCTAAGCACGTTCAATTCGTCAATACCATCGCCTTAGTGAAACCTAATAGAACAAATGACGAAGCGAACCATGAGGTGATACTTGAGGTTAAGGAAACACCAACGAATGAAACAACCGAGGAAGTAAATGAAGTAGACAATGACTATTTCAATAAGTTTCCTACGGAAGAAGAACTATCTCGCCACCCTCACTTAGTGTGTGACCTCCGTCACATGTATGTTAGGAAAATCCCTAGGATCAAGTTTGGGAACCCTTGGAATCTTAATATACCATGTTGCATAGGACACCTTTTCGTGGCAAAGGCCTACATTGATCGCAAGTCCCCAATCAACATAATGACTAGCACCTACTACAATTGGGTAATGAAGAAGCCTATCCCAACTAGGAAAGATCCCGATAATCCTAGGGTTAGTTGCAATTTTCTTGGTAGAGTTAAGGGATTGCCCGTTTATGTAGGTAGTTTCACGTTTCCTACGGATTTCATAATAGTGGATGATATTAGTACGGCCATAGATCCTAGCTTATCCCACGTTATTCTAGAGAAACCTTTCATAGAAAGCACCGGGATGACCTATGATCCCTCGTTAGGAATAGTGCGATTCAAGGATGAGACCGATGATATAGCTTACCAAATGCCGTTTAAGATTGAGAAGTTTTCATCACTCTCTAATGATGAAAAGGAACTTAAACTATCGGTCTATTATAGGAATGATGAGGATAAAGAGAAAGGAGTAGATTATGTTATGGCCAAGATTTTCGGTTTCTATAAGGATTGCTTGAACTTAGGACCGGATTATAGAAATGAGTGGGGAGAGGACGAACTCTTAGAGAGGTGTATCATAGGGCACTTCTACAACATGGAAACACCCACTAGAGACCGTCATGAGGAAGAAGGTGGTGGTAATGAAGTCACGTAGGAGCACGACTACGAGTCTAGCTACAAGAATCATAAATAAAGAAAAACGCTTCGTGGGAGGCAACCCATGCTTAATTGTTTGCTTGTTTGTGTCATATATCTTTTATTGATTGCTTATTCTCATGTTTAAATTTGTAAAAATGCTTTATTTTGTTTTTAACCTCGTCTTAATTACATATAAAGGTATTTTACATAAAGGATAAGTGTAGGGACGATTACACAGGTTTTCAAAAGAAACGTAAACATGAGAATTGCAATTAATTAAAAGATATACATGTGTGTTTGTTCGAGTCAAATGCTTGTATCGAGTCATAATGGATGTTTTGCAGAAATTTTTTCCAGATTTTAAAGAAGTAAAATTTCCAGAATTTTTTCCAGAAAATTGCAGACTTGTTTTTGTCAGGGTAACCTGACGACATCAGGATCGCAACCTGACGGCGTCAGAAAGGAGTAAAAACAAATGATTATTTTTTTCTCGTTTTCTGAGCTACTTATAAAATTTGGAATTTTCCAGGTCTTAATTTTCCAGAAATTCTGTAAACATCCATTCCACAAGCATTATATCCTAGTTTAGCAGAGTTTTATATATATTATTACAGCTGATTTTACGCGAAGGTTTCGTTTATTTTCTTCAAGTGTGCAGGTTTTATTTATCAAGAAGAAGATACATAAAGTTGGAAAGAGCTTTTCACGCATATATTCTTCTTGGAAAGGATTTAACCAATACTTCACACACGGATCCTACCGAGCTAATCAGGGGAGTATTAGTTTCTTTCGTTTTTTATTACCTTCCATTATCATAACTTTGATACTTTCGGGGAACATTGGGGACAATGTTCAGTTTAAGTGTAGGGAGGGAAAAGAAAACGGGAACTTTGAAACTATGCTTATCCTTGATTAATTGCTTTATCCAATTGCATTTGTGTAATAAACCATGAGAAAATGTCGGTTAGGGTAATTTTGGCACCAAATTTAAAATTTTTCATGACATATAGGAGTGGGCCATTAGTCTTAACAAAAGCGTCTCACGGATAGGAAGTTACATGACTAGCACAAAAACCCTTTACCACCTAAATTCCACCCAAAATGTGAGGATCACCCTTAGATTAGTAGGAATTAAAGCATGTTGAAACGTTATAGACCTTGATAGATCTTGAGCACTCGCAGATCGTTAGTATTGCTTATGTAATCACAAACAAACTAATAGACAATCTCTACGACTTATATTCTTTAGCGGAAATCAAATATAAGCACAAACACAAATAACTAAGAACACGTTGATCCTCTATGGATCTTTATATTACTAAAACTTTGTTTTTTCAACTCGTTACATTCATCATACTATTGTGTTCTGTTAGGATCGTATGTGTGGATGATATGGTGAATCGGGAGGTCTTGGAAGATGGAAGAAACCCATCTTCAAGTTAGAGAGAGAAACAAGAGAGAAGGGAGAGAACTAGTGTGTGTTTTATTAATGAAAGGGAAAATTACACTAATGAGGCTCACCCCTCCATGGAAGTATGGAGGGGTATTTATACCCAAACACTTACATCTATCACTAAATGACATAACAAGCCCTTGTGTTTGAGGTAACAAAGATAGAAATGTAATCCCGTCAATGTTGTTCCATTTACGAGTTAGGAGCGATTCCAACAATCTTCCCCCAATGGGACGACATAAGGGATTACTTACAACATTTACCACAAATACAGAAAACAAATAAAGAAAGGTCTCATAAGCTCTTCAAGTGCTGAGGATGATGAAAGTTTACGCTCTTTGTCTTCTTCTTGTACCTTGACTTGAGAACCGTTTTCTTCACTTATAGGCAAATGATGTAATATGCATAAATTGGATTAACTTCCCCCCAATTCATGCCGCATGTCTTTAGCAGCTTCTCCGTACACTCCTTTTTGGAGAAGTTTCTGAATCAGCTTCCCCCCAAACTGGCAACTGTCTTTAGCAGATTCGAAACTTTGATGTAGTGAACATTTCCTCTAACTTTTGACGTTTTCAGTACGCAGCAGAATTTGTAGATGAGCAGTAAACCACACAAGGTAAATCTGACTTATTGCGGAAAATCCGTTCGGGGGTAACATGCAAGAAATCAACAAGATATTCTCACATATATAGATGCTTCACACCAAACAAACCATGAAAGACGAAATGAAACGACTTCCCCCCGAATGTTGCGGTCTATCGGAATAGTAGTTACCAGTGAATCTGCAATTACTCGATAAAATGACCGTGTGTGAGGCATCACAACATCATATTTAGGTAACTTCACGCACGATAACTCTGTGAAAGTGAGACGATAACACCAAAGTAAGATGTTTAGACCACAGATCATCTCATTTCTTCCCCCTGATTGAAGAAATTCATGAAAGGAAACGGGTTTTCGAAAAAAAATCCAAAAACATCAAAGAAGCAAGGAACACCTACACTCTCTTCCCCCCGATGTTTTCAACGAATTAGAATCATACACCACGTTGTTGGAATTATATAACATGACTAATCATAAATATAAACAATAAACATCAAAGTAAGTGCGGAAGCGTATAGGAACATATAATGAATAATTAATTAACTAAAGAATAAAGTATGCGTACCTTTCTTGATTCTAGCAGAACAAGAATCAAATCCACAAACTAGCACTTAGGATGAACCCTAATTAGGGTTTATAGGATTATAAGAATTACCCCTTTCCGTTTTGTAATTCAATCCAAGATAATAACAAAAGTATGTTATTACTAAGTTCTTGTACACACGTACTAAACCGAATTAAAGTACCGCTAGTTTTTATCAAACAAATAACTTGTTATTGTGGAAAAGCTTTGGATCGAACCTAATGAAGGTGTCGACCGGTTTTGGAGACAAAAACACACACAAAACAATTTTAGGGTTTAGCTTATGAGCACAAGAGAAGGAAAAATAAAACCCCAAGCCTTGTTTATATACCCAAGCAAACTTGGTGAACAAGTTGGTTTTTCTTTCCTTATTTTGTCCCTATGGCCGATCGGTTTGGAGTCCCTCAAAGGGATTCCGGAACATTCTCAACTTTTGCAATTTAGTCCTTTTCCATAAACATTTAACGACCGTTAATCCATTACATTAATTACATAACGTCCGTTAGTTATTTCGTTTAATAAATAAATAAATACAACATTTATATTTAATTATTAACTTTAAATTCTCATACGTAAAGTGTGCAATCCCAAAGTCTCGAGTTCGATCCTAACTCACGTCTATTAATTTATTGTCCATAAAACCAACAGCTCCCACTTGGACATATCTTAATAGAGTGATCACATTCGGTTAGCGTCTAGCAACACTTCGATGCCTCTAGTACAACTCGAGCAAGGCTCCTGGAAAACCTTTTAATGATTTCTCATTATTATTATCCTTTTGTTTCTAATACCATGTTAAATAAAGATATGGAATTAAGTCATTCTTTATCCAACTATTCTGTTTCTCGTTATAAGTGATTGAACAAGATTACCAAATCTTCTGAACATATTCAGGGGAGAACTTTGGGTGTGGCCACACAAACATCTTGTCAACCCTACGAGGGGCCCAGCAGTATTAAACTCCAAAATAAATTTGAAGGAACAAATTCTATCTTGACTACAAGAATAACCCACAAACTTTGTAACATTTCTGAAAACAACCCTTATGACTACCAGTTACGTATAGCGTTAAGTTGTTCCACAGAAGTGCACTACATTCATGACACTTATCTGGTATCTCAAGTCTGAGGATAACTATTCATAATTTACTTAACAACAATATCCATAAAGTAATTATGTAGTTGGGATAAGTCCTATATTCAATTCATTGAATATCATCTGAAATTGGTATGCATTCTCATCAATATACTTTCAAGTATATTCTACCATATCTCTCAGATTTGTCTTAGTTTAATGATACTCCCATATCATTAATCGACAACGGACGATTTAGAATAAATAAATTTACTCACGGATTAAACATGCAAATATAGGATACAATATATTATAAAATCAAACATACCAAGTATTTGATTTATTATAACAATTGTTTAACATCCCTTATCCAAATACCAAATAGATCAATGCATGAAAATTCCAGTTGATGAATTATACCTCAAGTAATGACAATCATACTTGTTGACTAGACATAAATCAACCAACTTGATCTATCATAATTTTGAGAATACTTATTTCAAGAATTCAATTAGTGAAGTCCTTGTATGTGTGCATTCACCAATCCACATAATAATTCATAAAGTGTGTGACATCCTCTTTCACCAATTTATGACAATTTAAACTTTCAAACATTTCAAAGTTTAAAGTATTCTTATTCTTTTAATGTATAATGCAACTGTGCTCTTAGATAAGCACTACTAGTTCACATGGCCATTAACAAGGATGAAATCCTACCATGATTAGTATTGAGTGTCATCTCAATTAAACCAGCATCATTGTATACTACCAACAATGTGCCTATTAAAACTCCGTAAACTTTAATATCTTATTGTGTAATGTTTGATACTTTCATAACTTTCAAGTTTAAAGCTGATGACAATTTGCACAACAATTGACATATTGTTCATCCATAGAATCTAGGAGCAATTCCAGGCTGAGATGATGTAATTCTATTAGAATATTCATTACACAAGTTATCTAATAACTTTTAGTTAGATATCAATGTTGTCAAATCACTTCTTATTCAAGAATGACACAACAATTTTAATACACTACATGATGTACATGATGAATCTACAGGTCAAACTTAGACTTCATTCACGTTCTATCTTGTCAAAAGATATTTATCAATTTCCCAAATGATATATCATGTTTTATTAGAATCATTTATTTTACTGCACATGTTTATTAACAATAAACATATATTCCAAGGTTGTATGTTTTAATTTTTAAATCTTATAAGTGAAGTTTCATTCCAATCTAAGACTTAACATTTAGCTTACAAGGAATGTTACTTACTATATGTTATACAACATATAAGATTTAAAATCTTAACATAATACTCCCACTAGCTTTCAGGAATACTTAAAATTTATCTTATTTTAATTATAAATAGAAAATGTATTTAATAATTTAACATAAGAATAATTTCATAGATGCATGCATTTATCCATTCATGAATTATTGCACTTCGTACACTTCCAAAGATTATATGAATTCAAAAAACTTTTCAATTACTTACCGTCCTCGCTCAAGTAATTTATCAAGAAAGAGTTTTGATATTCCATTGTCATATTTCATATTAATGAAAACAAGTATGACAATTATCATCTTTATATATTTAATGTGTCTTGAAAAGAATATTCAATCATAATTAATTGCTTAAATATGATTAATAATCTTGTCAAAAAAACATGCATTAAATATGTGTACAATATTGTCCATATGATTTCTACATAGAAATTCAAACCACTAGAGTTTTTCATCTCTTTGAAGAAACTCATTTCCATTCTCTAGTCTAACTATTAAGATAAACCAAATTTCCAAAATTGATTATCTTTATGGACAGCATCTTTAACATTCATAGTATGAGTAATTTTCCCAATTCAATATTTGGTAATCCATCATAATGATTATCAGGTTTACTATAATCCTGTAACTCATATTTCTCAGCATATAAGTCAAATATCTGAGATATCCTTGCAGATCTATGAATGAAAATTCCATCATCATGAGGTCTATCAATTACATGTCTAACCTCATCATGATATTTACTAGTGTATTTTAGAAGATTATGTATCTTGTAATTTTATCTTTCAAGATAAAAAAAACTCCCACTTGCCTTTTGTAATATATAGACTATCTATATATACTTAGCAATTAGAGCAAAACTACATTGTTCTCTATTGGGACATTACAAATTACACATTGATAATTCTTGACTTAAGTTTGTTAATAACCTATTCATAAGTAGTTTAACAAATTCAGAATCTTCAATTTTAAAACTTAATGTGATTCATCACATTCCATAATGAAATGGCGTTTTATTAATCTTCTAGGTTGGAGTCATATTGAGTATATTCAATCCATACTTAATTTTCTAACCTTGTTACTTTTTAAGAAAGAAGTTATGGTTATCTTGAATTAAACAAATCAAATAGAGTCTGATTCTCCTAACTGAAAATACCATCAACTTGTGGTATTCATTAGAATTAATATTGTAAGACAATCTAACAATATTTAAGATAAACATATTCCTTTTGACTTACCTATTTACCAACTAAGTCAACTTAATGATATAATAGACTTTCCAAGCCAATTACATGCTTTATAACACAAGTACCTTTAACCAAGTTACTTCATATCCATGTCTCAACAAGAAACATAAATTGTTATAATCCCATTATACGTTATAAATCATTGATCAACTCAATGACTTCTTGTATATGTCTTAATTAAAAAATATAACAAGTTAACGTCTTACTTTATTATAAGTCTTAAAAGACTTTATGTTTATGTCTTTACAATGAATCATAAACATGTTTAACTAAAGTAATTATGAACACAACTCTTGGTTTCAATAGTAATTTCAAGTTAATTTATTTTACTTCACAATAATGCAGGACTACATTATTTTTCATTTATGTCATTCCAAAATACATAAATAAACAAATTTGAAGTAGTATTAGATTACTTCATTTATGTCATTCTAATAATACATAAAAATCTAATTTGAAGTAGTCTTATATATCATTTTGACACATGTTCTAAATACTTGTCTAATTTAGAAACTGTAAATATGTCCATGCAAGATCTCACTTTACATAGAGATTTACTTTGTTGTTGCAATCTCGCCAAGTTCTCACATGACGTAAATTGTAACACCAAGTGTTTCTTGAATTAGATATGTTCAAGTTATATTAGAACGTTAGTCTCTTACCTTGCAGTCAAGAGAATCCTTTAAATCATATACTTATATGTTGTACCTTGCACACAATATAGATTTCTCCCACTTGTGCATGGAACAACATCATGTAGCAGATAAACAACACGACATATGTTTGTTTATGTGACTAATATGATTGTGTCATTGATATTAGCATAACTAGTAGATGTAGAACCACTTCATTGTCTAATAAGGAAACGTACATGACTATCCTTGAAAACATAAGTGTCTACAAATGGAAAGTAATTATCTTAAGACATTCTAGAGATAATCTGGGTTACTACCAAGATGACAAAGCTTGTAACTCCCACTGAATAAGAGATCATTACATTAATTCTTTATTCAGTAATAAGAACAACATACTCCCACTGGATTTGACAACATTGTAAGTGTTTCATTAACCAGTAAAAGAAAATAGTGTTCTATTTACTTCCCTACACATTTGAAAAAGTCCATACATAACAATTACTTATGTACTTAAAAAAATGTATTCTACTATGTAGATGATGAATTATTCATCAATGCTATTAACTTGAAATAATTGGGCATGCAATTTCTTTCTTAATAGTTCTACTATTCCAACAATTGTAAGTAGTACTTTTAAATGGTCAAAACACAACAACTACATTAAATATGCTAGTTTGTCTTTTACCAATTATGCAGTAATTAGTCTAGCTTCTAATTGAATAACTCAGAACATATGCAATTTTCTTAACTATTAAAATTTGCTTACGAGTTATGTATTTAGAATTTTGACAATTCTAATTGTCCTATCATACCTTTCTTCATTCATGAAAAGGAATAGGCTTGAATCTCACTCTTTATTAAGAAAAGAGGACTAGGTTTATTCTTTTAGTAACGTTGACTCTACTAAAACCCTTACAGGTGTAGATCAATTTTACCAATACAGGAATAACCTACGTTTACGGTTTAATGTTGCATTAATACATTTAAAGAATTAGCAAAATTCAATTTTAGTATTTTCGATAATTAAACTTTTCAAGAAAATAAAATACCCAAGGTAATATTCATATAACCATAGAATTTTCTCGAAAACTAGGATCCAAATTATCATAGGTTCATTACATCAGTTGATCTGCTAGCAACAAACGCATATAATAAGGTAATCTGTCGAACATTAATTGGCAAACAATTTCCAACTCCTAGATCATTATGGGATTTATATTTTCCAACGCTATTGCAAATATAAACATGTTTCATCCCATCTTATGCCATTGAGTCCAGGTCTCACTTCCTACTCAACTTAAGTGTCTAACTTAAAGAACTGCAAATATGTCCATGTAAGGTCTGACTTTACATAGAGATTTACCTCTCCATCACAATCTCGCCAAGTACTGTCATGACGTAAATTGCAACTTTAAGTGTTCCTTTTAATTAGATGGCATATTCTTAATTTAAAAGGGTACTAGTTTTGATTTTATGTGGTCAAATCAAATATGTACAAAGATGTCATGCATTCATCTTGTAGCATAATTTTAATAAAAAACTTTTTATTACCAATTCATAAAGATCAAATTATCAAAGTTTTGATTGAGGTATTGGGTTCACCAATCAAGGAATTTAGTGTTAATTATCATCCATTATACCGTACTTTTGCATAAGTGTAAACACTTAGTGTTTCGGATAATTACCACCGAAGTGGCGCATGGAATTAAAACTAATTCGCCCTTAAGATGAGCTTGTACTTTTATGGCTTACTAAGTAGCTCCATTCGAACTTACAGAGGGCAGAGGACCAGGTAAGCGCAAACGCATAACCTTAGACATCCATTCAGTGTGACTGTGCGCACTTCTTAAATAACCCCTTTATAGTTCATTCGAATGGGTGAGCCGTTCAGTCATTGTACCAAAGTCACCAATCAATTAAACTATTGAAAACTTAACTCTTCCAAAACAAATCAAATTTCACCATTGTTTAGTCCGTATTATTTTTCTATTCAAAATTACCATTTGCTTAAAACTGTCGCACATAATAAACAAACAAGTAATACCAATAAAAAATATAAACAACTAAAAACAATGCGCACATAATAAACAATTTATACGTGTAAACAAGTAGCCACATGCAACTTATTCAATAAAACCCTATTAATAATCAATGTCTAGGTTAAATTAACGTATATATTAATTAGGGCTTTCACTCTCTCAATTGAAAGTGAGCCACATACATCGACGAATCGATTGCGTAAACCCATAATTAATGATATACCAAATTGCACATAATTGATTCATTAATGTATATAATTGGAGTTTTCCCCAATTCAATATTTATCATAATTATACATGTGTATAAAACTTAACAATTAATCCAATCTTAACAATTAAATAATAATACAAGCAACTATCCATGACAAACATGCATGTATCATCATGGATATAACATAACAATTATTCAATAAAGTCACAAGATCGCATACAATTCCATGTCACATAACACTTTATTCATGAATTTATCACGTAACAAATATATTAATTCTAGGTTTCGATATTGATAACATAACAATTAATATAAACCCTAAAAAAATTTAGGAAATCGACTAAAAAATTTTAGGGTTTCCACCCATAAAAAAAAATTTTCGATCCATAATAGATTTTTTTTAAAACCAAATTAGGGCAAAATCCTTAACCCTAAAATTAGGGTTTATATAATCATAACCAAAACCCTAGAATAAATCATATCAAACACAATACAATATCCGTTTTTTACGTGTTTAGTAATTAATTACTCATTAAAAACCAATGACTCGTGATGCCACTGTTGGAATTATATAACATGACTAATCATAAATATAAACAATAAACATCAAAGTAAGTGCGGAAGCGTATAGGAACATATAATGAATAATTAATTAACTAAAGAATAAAGTATGCGTACCTTTCTTGATTCTAGCAGAACAAGAATCAAATCCACAAACTAGCACTTAGGATGAACCCTAATTAGGGTTTATAGGATTATAAGAATTACCCCTTTCCGTTTTGTAATTCAATCCAAGATAATAACAAAAGTATGTTATTACTAAGTTCTTGTACACACGTACTAAACCGAATTAAAGTACCGCTAGTTTTTATCAAACAAATAACTTGTTATTGTGGAAAAGCTTTGGATCGAACCTAATGAAGGTGTCGACCGGTTTTGGAGACAAAAACACACACAAAACAATTTTAGGGTTTAGCTTATGAGCACAAGAGAAGGAAAAATAAAACCCCAAGCCTTGTTTATATACCCAAGCAAACTTGGTGAACAAGTTGGTTTTTCTTTCCTTATTTTGTCCCTATGGCCGATCGGTTTGGAGTCCCTCAAAGGGATTCCGGAACATTCTCAACTTTTGCAATTTAGTCCTTTTCCATAAACATTTAACGACCGTTAATCCATTACATTAATTACATAACGTCCGTTAGTTATTTCGTTTAATAAATAAATAAATACAACATTTATATTTAATTATTAACTTTAAATTCTCATACGTAAAGTGTGCAATCCCAAAGTCTCGAGTTCGATCCTAACTCACGTCTATTAATTTATTGTCCATAAAACCAACACACGTATGTTGATGATGAAATTGGAGACATCGAAACCATGTATGTTCAATTAATCGAACAAGTGTGAAGTACCATAAATATCTCGCGAGAATCAATTGTTGATAAAACTTCTCTACTCATGTATACTCTTCTCAGCTAACTCTTTACCGACCCCATTATCATTCTGAAGGCTTTTTGTAGTGACTACTGATGGAGAAAACCCAATATGACGAACTTGAGACTGAAGAAAAATAACCCGAACTTGTGACTTAAACTTGCACTATTGTCAGACGAAGAACCCTTTTTCTTATCACAATCGGAAAAAAGGTAAACTTAAAGTTTCTCAAATTGTCCACACCGTAGTGTGAAACTTGAGCACAACAACGTAACTCCTTAAAAGTGATAGTTATAAGCTGTGAGCACAACAACGTAACTCCTTACATCAGGTTCAACTAGATAACTCAAGTCTTTGTCATTCAAAACGGCTAAAGCTCGAACAAGGATCTCAAAGAATCATGCATCCAACCAACCCCGATATCTTCAGATACTAAGTACACGCATCCGTGATATCCCACTTCAAACTCAAATAAATAATAGTGAATTCGCGCCGTAGTCACATCTTGCGGTTAAACGCTCAAAAACTAGCCTTCTTTAATGGTTTGAATGAATTTGATAATGATTTCCCGATCTTGTCAAAAAATGTATCCCCATGAAAATTATAATACCAAAATACCACTCTTTAATTTATAACAAAAATTTGTATCCAAAATTTTTTATGTCTAAAAAAAACATTCGGATGACAAATTTGTGTTACTAGTACAGTTAAAATTAAAGTGACCCATCCTCAATCAAAACAAAGTGATCCTTCAGCCCATTAACCATTAGTTATAATGAGCAGCCCAATATCCATCGGACTTTATAACCCGAAACATCCAGAAATACATATAACGGTTGTAAAAGAGTAACACCACATCCACCCTAAAGCACTTTAACCTAATAATTCGCCTACCACATTTCCAAGTCACTCTCACCAACCGAAAAAAAAATTCATCTGAATCTCAGAACGCAGTCTCTCACCAAACTGATCTAGTCGATTCACGCAATCCATCAAACCTTATCAAATCACCAATAGTTGATCAAGAAAGATTAAATCTTTATCTCACAACCGAACACAACGTACACGTACACATTTTCTTCATTTTCAGTTCAATAAGAATCAAGAAAGCAAGTTTAAAGGCTTCAAGATCCTCTCGGGGTCTAAGGTAGGTTGTTTTGTGTTTGATGTTAACGAACCAAGTAAAAAAAAAGGGAATAACAATCTTGTTATTACTCTAATTCTTTGGTGTTCGGATAATCAAAATGAAGTGAGTCTTCAAATAAAATCAGTGAAGATTAATTTTTTTCGTGTTTGTATGGCCTTCAAGGGTCTGATATGCTTTGGTAACACACGAAAAAAATCTGAGATTCATGTTATTTTCCTTTAGTACGAGCTGATTGAGAGGTATGATGAGAAGTTGTTGTAGACGAAGTTGTGATGGTTGATAGGCTAGTTTTGGATTTGGTTGAGATTGGATTTTGGCAGTGGTTTAGATGGTATTTGGTTTTTGGTTTGGTCAAAGTCTGTTACTTCATCTTCATCTAATTTCTGTCTTAGTCGAAAACAACAAAGGTCTTACGCGTAACGATTCATCCTTATGCGTAAACAACTTTCGGTCCTTATGCGTAGCCTTACGCGTAACGTCATGGTTATGCGTAAACATACGCGTAAACATATGCGTAGGCGATAGGCGTAAGCGAAGGCTTAAGCGTAAATGCATATGCGTAGACCATTCCTTACGCGTAACTTCACAGCTACGCGTAACAACCTGTAGATGCTCCTTATGCGTAAAACTAGGGTATTGACTTGTTGACTTTTTGCTCCGGCGAGTTTTCCGACCAAGTTCCGTCCAGATCCATATTGACTCAGAAAAATGACATAAAAGACTTATAATTCGTGGGTTTTGACCCGTTTGACCATGAGAACCAGATGACCATCAATAACATCAGGGGTTGAAAAAAATCATATGAAGTACAAAAGTTAACAAAATAAAACTGTTTGGCTAAACAAAATAACACAACAGATATTGCAAACTTTGTTAATGTACACGACTTTTTGACCAACAAAGATACATAAAAAAACTTGTAATAAATCTGTTTAAACCCAAGATTTTTATGAAAGGTTAAAGCTTTGTGAGGAAAAACAGATTTACAAGATAATTTTGACAAGAAAAACATCACCAAAAATCAACCAATGATAAAATCCGACCGGGCTCTTGATACCAATGTTAGGATCGTATGTGTGGATGATATGGTGAATCGGGAGGTCTTGGAAGATGGAAGAAACCCATCTTCAAGTTAAAGAGAGAAACAAGAGAGAAGGGAGAGAACTAGTGTGTGTTTTATTAATGAAAGGGAAAATTACACTAATGAGGCTCACCCCTCCATGGAAGTATGGAGGGGTATTTATACCCAAACACTTACATCTATCACTAAATGACATAACAAGCCCTTGTGTTTGAGGTAACAAAGATAGAAATGTAATCCCGTCAATGTCGTTCCATTTACGAGTTAGGAGCGATTCCAACATGTTCCTTTTATAGACAAGGAACCCTAACTTGTTTCCTAAGAAACGTATAAACATAAAACTAAATAAGATATACACAATAACTTCTTAATAAAGCTCATGCATATCCTAACGAGAAAACGGAATAACTATTTCCGCAGAAACAAACTACGCTCTATATAACTTTAGCAGATTCTGTTCTTTAATAGAAACATTGAACTTCAGCAGAATCCTTTCGGTAGAAACTTCAACAGAATTCTAACTTAGTAGAATTCCCAACAATCCTCCCCTAAACTAGAATTTGACTTGGTTAAGTTCCAGTTTCTTGATAGTTCTTCAACGCTTCAGAGGATTGTTTACAAACATCAGCAACAAAGAAACAAAATAATGACACCTCGATGATGACAAAGCTTTAACACTCCAGTTCTTTGCAGCAACCAATGACATAATGTACATCAAACTAGTTTAGTTTCATACTATTCTCATCACATCCAGGTGTGTTAACACCTGTGAGAGGTGAATCATAGAAAATAATGGATTTGATGTCTCTTTACCAATAGCCATCACTACTGGAGTAGCCAAATGTTTAAGTTCGAAAACTATGGTACACTGATAACCATCTGATTTATTAGCAAACCAGCAACCATATAAACAGATTTGAAATGTCTTTACCTGTAGCCGTTTGCTCAGGACTAGTCAATTCTTAGGATTGGTGAACTGATTACCAAATATGGTATTCCACTGCCTTTACCACAAGCCATATACATGTGGGCTAGTCAATTCTTGGATTCCAAAAAGGAATAAACCATGGTGAATTGATGACCATACAACCCTCAGCAATTAAGCATGGGTGGTTGCAAACCCTATGATTTTGAGCAAACCATTACAGCTATCAACAGATTTGATGTGCCTTTACCAAAGTTGTACCCTTTGGACTAGCCAACTCTTTGATATACACATGGCAGATCTGGTGAGTTAAAAACCATCAATAGTATACAACAAACCTGCAATAAAAGTTAGACAAAACCAAAAAATATACAAGTAATTTTTTTAAACTAGTAAAGAAATAACACAAAACAAATATATTACAAACTACACACAATACCACAATCAAGATGAAGCTTTATGTTGCAGAATCTGAGTCTTAATGATTCCAACACATTGTTCAGCATGCAACTTATCATTACCAACTGGATCTGGAGGAACTTCCAACTTCTGTCTAAGCATTCTGTCAAACAGCCTCATAGGTAAGGGATAAATCTTATCAGCAAACATACAAACAGTAATCCCACCCTTTGTCTCCACCACATGTACACAAGGCAAAGGATACAATCTCCAAGTCCCAACCTTCCATTGATGTGAATTCTTCCAAATATGATACCCTTTACCATTTGGAGATTGAGAATCAAACAACACATGAAGATCACCCAACAAAAATAAACCAGAACCCTGTGGTGAATGAACATCATAATGCTTAGTAACAATACCATACAGAGTATTCAAATCTTGCCTATCCACCAGATGCAGTATTTCCTTCAAAAAGTTGAACTTCACAGTAGTATAATCCAGACGATAAATAGTATTAAGCTCCCCTTCAGTCAATGTCCAATTAATCAACACATCATGAGATCCTTCAGGAAAAACAACAACAAATCCTTCTTTAATAAAAGTTGAATCATCAGCTTTTAGATCCAAAGAACTACCTCTGAGAGACTTATGAATCCTAGAAGTATATGTCCCATCTGATCTCACAGATCGCCTTAGAGTAGTGTGACTTCTTTTAGACATTCTTTTCATCCTCCTACCAGGTATATAAACCTCCATAGATGGCACATCCTCAGATGCTTCAGGAACATCTTTAGCATTAGTGGAAGAAGTATAAGTAGACATAACTGGAGCAATACCTCTCAATTTATACATTCTTTCAAGTATCACTCTGGTCTGCTTAGCTTTAGCAGCTTCTCTTTCAGCTTTCTTACCCATATCTTCACCTTCTAAATCAATTAGCACACTGACCTTCTTAACACTTGGTAATGCTGTAGAAGAAATATTTTGTGGTTCAGGAGATTGAACCCTGTCAGCTGAAGGTATAGCTGCAGTAAATGCTTCAGGAGAAATAACAGGAGAATCCATCCTTTGTGGAACATCATCAAAATTATCTACAATTTCAACTGTCTTAGGCCTCTTCGCCTGTGGAGCATCTGAAGTAACAACACTTCTCTTCTTAGAAGATGACGCAGTCTGCTTCATAATCCTTTGATACATTCTATGCAATTCATCATCAGGTAAATTCTAGACTTGTCTTTTCTTCAAACCAGAATTAAAGATAGCAGAACTCTGATAAAGTACAATATTCCTCATGTATGCTTTCTTCTGAGCTGCAGTAGGTGGTTTTTCCCTTTTTGCTTTATTCTTTTGAGCCACAAGAGCTTTCTTTTTGTCAGCTGCCTCTTGTTTTCGTTTTTGTCCAAGATTGACCATTTTTTCAACAAAATTCTCACTGTCAAAGTCAACACCTAATATACTCTGAGCAAGTGTAGGATTTGAAATAGCTTGCTGAGTATAAACATCCCATTGAGCACCAGGAATCTGAGTACGCAAGTCATCCAGTTCTCTTCGTCTCTCAGAAGTCAAATTTGAAGAAGACTCAGCTGTAAGCTTTTTAGCCAATTCATCACTTTTCTTCAACTCTGCATACTCAGCTAACATTCTTTCTTGTGCTGTCATCTCTTGTGCACTTACCAGATCTGGACCAAGCTCATCTGCAACCATTACTTCTTTCTCTTTATCAGCAGATATGTGAACACCATCAACCGAGGAAGTATCACAAATAGGAACTTCAGAAGAAACATCCAAATTCGCATCAGAAGAAACATGTTTAGACAGATCTTCAACGGGTGTGGAAAATACATCAGCTACTGGATCCATAACAAAATTTCTGCCAGCATGAAAAAATTCAGACTGATCTGCTGAAGGTGTAGAAGCAGGTTGTGCTTGCACAGATAAAGCTTGACCCATTACAAGATCAATATTCATCATAGGAGGATCAGCAATAATATGCTCTTCACTAGTTGCAACATCATTTCTTTGATCATCAGCAACATCCTCCATTTGATTATCAGCAGCTACATCTTCTGACACCATTGAAGGTTCAGAAGAATCCTTACTCAAATATTGTCTTCTCTTTCTTCTGGTAAACATAATATGTTCTTACTCTTAGACAATTCAGTAACAACTGGCAAAGAAACATCAGTCTTCTGAGCCACATCAGCCAAAATATCAAGTGACTTAAATTGAGAATCCACTTCCTCCTCATCAGAAGAAACCACTAGCTTCCTTTTGCTATTCTTCCCAAGTTGTTCCTCCAAACTCTTAACTTTACTCTTTAACTCCACAATCTCACCACCAAGTGAAGTTTTAGTCTCTACAAGCTCCTTTTTGAGATCAGCAACCTCAGCCACATACCTGTTCACTAAAGCATAGACAGATATAAGTGTAATAGAGTCCTCAGCTCCACCAGAAGATTGCTCAGTAGTAACGGGAGCATCATTGGACCTTTCAGGAGAAACATGTTCATGCTCAAAATTATCTGAACCTTCATTAAACGGTTCCTTTAATGGACTAGATGTGGGCAGTCGATTGACTTCATGCTCAACCTTATCAGAGGTAACATGAATAGGTGGTGGACTAGGACAAGATCTAGGTGATAGTATAGGTGAAGGTTGGTCAGGAGCAACATGAGATGCTTCAGCAGTATTAGAAGGACCCTCATCCACAGCAACTGATGGCTACCATCAGCAACAACAGTAGTAGAGGGTGGAGATCCAACAACATTCCCTTCATCAGCAACCTCATTGCCTTGAGGCAACATAGCTGCTAGCAAAGGATGATGTTCCCCCGCATAATTAGTTTTCATAGAAGCAAACAGTTTAGAAGATAAAACTCCTATAGGACAAAAGGCTTGGGCTTGGGTAGTTATGTCCAAAATCATTTGCAAAAACCTAGAGTACATAAAAAACTTAAACTTTTTCCTATGAATATTTTCAACCATATTATCAAAAATAAACCTAGAAAAATTATAAGTTAACCCCTGAGAAAGACAAACAATACCACAACCGAGTTGAGTAGAGAACTGGTCCCATCCTCCTGATTTATTGCTGATACATTGAAGTAAAGTATGTACCAAAAACGTCCACATAGGGCAAAACTTATTCTTGAACCATACGTCAGTTCTTGTACCCTGATATCCAATCGCTCTCAGCCCAGTAAATATCTCCACCGAATTAGAGTGATAGACCCCATTCGCATCATCAAAGCGAAGCTTTCTTTTGATCAACTCCTCTGTTACAACATGCTCTGTCCCGTCAACCATCGCAACAATCTCTGTGTCACTTCGTATCGAAGCAGATGCCCAAAATTGAGTAACCAACGATTCATATATCACAGTAGGAGAATGTGTTAAAGCATAATGAATCTTAGATCTCTTCAAGAACTCCACCATTGGTTCATACAAATCATCACCCTTAGCTTTTCCCAGAAAAGCAACCTTGTTATGATCATTCTTCAATTGAAGTGCCATGGGAAGTTGAGATAATGGGTTACGATTTAATCAACTGAAAGTGTGTTTAAATCAAATGAAGTGGGAATCAGTTAATTTGAGACGAAGATATTCGAATAGGGTATAAGAAGAAGTTTCCTAAATTTTGGTCAAACTATTAAGTTATTGACCAAAGTGACGTGTAATTCACCTTTTACCAAATTTAACTTTCAACTTCAGCAGAAACAATGGTCATTCTGCTGAAGACTTCAATCAGCAGAAACAAATCACGTATTCAAGAAGCTTCAGTAAATATCTTTTTACTATTTCACCCAACTCGCATTAAATCTCATTAAGCCATGAACCCGTCTATAAAACAATCCCCAATGCACACTAAACTCTTCATCAATTATCCCTAATTATCATCACAAACCCTAATTTCATCAATGCCCCAAAATTAACCATAATCAACCATGAATACCAAACCAGAGGTTATAAATCCAACCTCTTCTCCATCATCATCATCATCATCATCAAGTGATTTTATTCAATTCTTTCCATGTCCACATGACCCTCGACCATTGAAATCCCCATTTTTCAATTCTTCTGAAGATAAGAGTGTAGTGAATCCAAGTGAGTCTTCTGATGACTCTGATAGGTCCACTAAGAAGAGAACATCATACTCCCAACCTTCAGCATCTCAACCTCAACAAAGGCCTCGTGCCGAAAGAGAGGTTGTGCTTGCTCTTCCTGGGCCATGGTTTGGTGCTTCATCACATAACGTATAGGAGAAGGGTATAAGGAAGATGGATTTACTGCTTTTTGGTGAAACCTAGTAGATGAAGCACAAAGGACATGTGTATTTATCTTCATCATCTGTGGTTTCCTTAATCCATCCTTCCCATTTTGATCCTTAGCTTCTTCGTCACACCGGTCATGCATATCCAGCCATCGGGATAGAAAGAATGGGTGGTTATGCAAGTCATGGTCATGCATATCCAGCAGCTGGAATGGAAGATATGAGCGATCATGCATATCCAACAGCTGATGGAATAGATGATATGAGCTAGATTAGGTTTAGTAGATCATGTATAGAGCACTTCTTGTAGTTGCATTTGAAGTTGATTGTACTCTGTAAGCTGTAAGCTGTAAACTGTTTCTTGAATGAATGAATGAACAATGAACTTCAGTACTTCTCTTGAATAAACAAATTGCTCACTTCAGTACTTTTATTTCAGAAGAAACAAGCTTTAAAGCTTACTTGACCAAACTAGATAAACTTGAATTGATATATGCAATCTGCAAAACAGTCACAGAGAAACACAAAAACCAAACCAAAACTCACAAACCATTAGCTGGTTAGTGTTAGCAAAAATAAACTAATATACAAAGTTTACAACATAAATCCTCCCCTGAGGCATATGCCTCCCCTGAGGCCTATGCCTCCCCTTAAACTTTGCAGTTAAGGGTTAAGCATACCAATATGGACCACAAGGTGTTGAAACCTTGGTCCATCAAACGCCTTAGTTAATAAATCTGCCACATTATCATCAGTGTGAATTTTAACCACTTTTATCAAATGTTTTTCATATGCATCTCTTATAAAGTGGTGCCTGATTTCAATATGCTTAGTTCTATTGTGAAAAACTGGATTTTTAACAATGCATATGGTACTCTGATTATCAATAAAAATTGTTGTGTTCATGAAACTATACCCATAATCCAACAATTGATTTTGAATCCAAAGAACCTGTCCACAGTAATTTGCAGCAGCAACATACTCTGCTTCAGTAGATGAGGTAGCCACAATAGTTTGTTTCTTGCACTGCCAAGAAATCAATCTCTTTCCAAGGAATTGGCAACCTCCAGTTGTGGATCTTCTATCCAGATTTGCACCAGCATAATCACTGTCACTATATGCTTCCAGCTTAAAAGGAGACTCTTTTGGGTACCAAAGGCCTAAATGGGGTTGGCCTTTCAAATACTTAAAGATCTTCTTGACTGCATTCAGATGGGAAGCAAGTGGAGTGACTTGATGTCTAGAGCAAGCACTCACAGCAAATGTAATATCAGGCCTAGAAGCTGTTAGATATATCAATGAACCAATCATTGATCAGTATAAATGAACATTCACAGGTAGATCTGGTTCATTGTTTGTCTTTGACTTTGGAGCTTCATAAGGTGTTGTGGCAGTCCTGACACTCTCCATACCAAACTTCTTCAAGATGTCCCTCACATATTTGTCCTGACTGATAAAGATACCATCAGGTTTCTGCTGAACTTGGAGACCCAAAAAGAAAGTTAGCTTCCCCATAGCACTCATCTAAAACTCTCCCTTCATCAGCTCCTCAAACTCCCTGCACCAAGCTTCTTTAGTGGATCTAAATATAATATCATCCACATAAACTTGCACAAGAATAATGTCTGTGGAATTCTTCTTCAGGAAAAGTGTTTTATCAATAGCACCTCTTCTATAGCCATGCTTCAGTAGAAATGATGAAAGCCTAGTATACCATGCTCTAGGTGCCTGATGTAGTCCATAGAGAGCCTTAACCACCTTATAAACATGATTTGGGTGATCTGGATCTTCAAATCCTTTAGGTTGAGTGACATAAACCTCCTCTTCTATTTCACCATACAGAAATGCACCTTTAACATCCATTTGATACACCATGAAACCCATGTAAGATGCATAGGCCAAGAAAATACGAATGGCCTCTACTCTAGCAACAGGTGCAAACACATCATCATAATCAATCCCCTCCTCTTGTCTGAACCCCCTGAGCCACTAATCTTGCTTTGTTTTTAATTGATGAGTGTGTAAATACTCATCATTTTTGGTTAAATCTGAACTGCAAAACGTCTAAAAATGCTCAGAAATGCATCAAAATACTGAAAATATCTCAAAATTGCATTTTATATGTTTCAGATGCAAAATGTTTAAAATCAGATGAAAAATGAGCAAAGTTTGCATAATCGGCAGTTTCAGTCCCCCAAGTTTCAAAAATTGTCAGAAATAGTCCCTGAGTCCTACATTCAAAAGAAAAATCACCAAAGGTCCTTTTAAAATCATAAGTTGTCAAAATTAGTCCTTTGGTGAAAAATATAAAAAGTTTGAGAAAATTACAAATTGGTCCTTCAAGTTTCAAAATTGGCAGAATTGGTCCCTGGAAAATTGGAAAATGGGAGCTTTGGTCCTTGAACTATTAACACTTGTCAATTTCAGCCCCTGAAACATCTTTACAGATTTGGCGGTTAGGTCCCTCAATTTTCAGAATTGACACAATTGGTCCTTATGATTATAAACCTTTAATACCTTTTTGGACTTGCCTACCCATTTTTGACCCCTGCCATGTTCTCCTTTTGGACCCTTCAAATTGGACCCTTCCCTTTTAATAACACCAGTCAAACACTCTGTTGACTCCTCTTTTCCCTCTCCCTCACGAGATACCACATTCACCATCATCACTTCCCTGCAACCCTTCTGCTAACACTCCACCATCATCCCTACTCTACCCTCCACCTCACCCCACTCCAAGATACATTTAATGCACCCTTTGTACCTAACACTCAACCCAACTGTTAAAAATGGTTTTGGCGCCAAAAACCACTTGAATGGCCAAGATCCTTTTTATACAATCAATGGTGAGGATTAATGCTGGGAACTATTCAGAGAGGTGAGAGAAGGATCTTTGAGTATAAATAAAGGAAGAATGAGGCAAGATGAAGAGTAGTTAGATTATTTTTCAAAAATGTATGTCGACTTTTAGCTTATCATGTCTTAATTAGTTTTTAGTTGTAATTTCAAACTTCTTTGTATTAAACTTAAGTGTTTTAGTGTATGACAACTGATTTCAAGTATCAATTCCAAGTTATTGTTGAAATTTCATACTTATATGCCACTGTTAAAATTCTCAGTTTCTAACTCTCATGTATCAGCTTTAATCAGCTTATTTATGAGGTCTAACAAGCTTATATAAGCTCATAATAGCTTTTTGTAAGCCTGTAATCAAGTTTCAAACAAAATTGGATTCTGGTCAACAAAAGTCAACATAGGAGCATAATTGATGCAGAAAGGGAAATGGTTGAAGCAGACATGGATTTGGGTTGATTTATAGTCAGTTGGGTTGGAATTGATAGGTTAGTGTTCTTGGTTTCACTCTTTGCAAGCCATTGTGGCTATGGATATTTGTAAGTCAATTTCAAATTATGTAGCATAATCTGTTTTTGTGGTCTTAAATAGTTAAAACCTGTTGTATTAGTAGTAATTAGGTTAAGTAAAGTTAGTTTAATCATAATCTATGCTTGTTCAGTGTTAGCTTAGTTTTAATTTGCTAATCAGTGTATAAAAGGTGTGTTTGGATTTACTGTCAAACTTATCTTAGAGGCTAGCTCAGTGGTTATATCTTGTTGTTTCATGCTTGTCAAGTCCATATAAACTCATATCTGTCTTTAAATTGGATCTGCAAGCCATAATAGTCAACATTGCACTAAATCTGTCTCAATGACTAATCTGTTTTGTCTAAAAGGTTCAAAACTGAAAAATTGTCAACTCTATTCAAACTGATTACACTTGAAACTAAGGTTAAAATCCTGACTAATACTTCATTATACTACATTACTGTGATTACGTTCGATACAAATTCTGAAGATTTGTGTTTAGTTCTAAAACGTTTAGTTTTAGTGTTGTCTAATCAGTAACTCTGTCTAAATCACGTTACAACTGATAATACCGAACGTCTAGGTTAAATTTCTGTCTATACTCAAATATACCTGAACTGTTCGTACTTTGTTGTTCTATATTGGTGACTCGATCGGAGATTCTATTCAAACTGTCATTTAGGTTTGTGTGGAAAATATGTGACTAATCGTTTAATTTTGATTCGATTGTG